>JAJOZX010001012.1:720000-985000 GCA_023014485.1 Bathynomus jamesi
TGTGTTTTCTTTACACCATATAAACAAATATTAATGGAAATGAAGGGTGTGTGTGTGTATATATATATATATAAACGATACAGTGTGTGGGGGGCGCTTGGTGTATTCTCTAGCTGTTTCGACTTGCATGGTTCTTGAACCGACAGGCTGGTCACATTTTACTTTAAGAATTTCTTGTGAGTGGTAGTGCAGCTCCAGTTAACCAATATATGTATATATAGGTCAATAAACTAAGGCGATTACGCCATACGCCTTTTAAACCAACTGTCTGTGATGCTAAAACCGCCCATGAAGGCTAGTAAAGAATTCAAAATGCTTCGAGACACCACAGTGAAAGGATCTCGTCTCTCTCCTTCTTGTGTTTTATTTTAGTTTAGCCACATTTGAAGAGCCTAGTCCCTGATCTATGTTTTAATAAAGAAGTTTTACTATACATATATATATATATATACATGCGTACACACCAACATACATATATTTCATATATATATATTTATGTGGGCCTGAGCCGCCAGGTTAGGTTACCTTCTACCCATTGGAGATCACACATACATAAAATTCACATACATTTCATACATATATTTTTGTTGGGCCTCAGCAGCCAGGTTTTGTTACCCTATACCCCTTGGAGTTCACACCATATATATACACAACTCATATATGTATAGATATATATATATTTATATATATATATAATTTTGGGGGAAGGGGGTTAAAACAGTCTCTCAGCATGAAATGTTGCAAGTTGCATGCAATTGCATTGCACTCGACATTTTTGCGGTCATACTACTCACGTCAAGAACCTTCGGTCAATCAGGGCTCATGTGCATTATATATGTATAGTAGTATACATGTATATGTGATTCATTGACATAAATATTTATATATATATATATATATATATATACGTCTTTCTCTTGGATAACTGGGTGCACGTGATGAGTCCAGGCATGGTGTGGAAGATCTGATTTCCATTTTAAATTCCTGTTTCAACCCCTTTCCTGTAATAGCCTTTCCTCACTTTGCCTGCAGTGGCTCATGCGAAGAGGAGAGGAACTTTACTTTTTTTCTGCGTGATAGCTTTGCACGTGCGCAGGTTAAGGCATGGAGAGTTTGATCTTTTCTTCTCTCCTATTCCTTTTTTAGCTGGCCTGGATTGGGCCATGGGGTCTTTGTTGGTCCGATAATTCGGTAATTAGAGCTGTAAAAAGTAAAAAACAAAAATTAACAACACCAACAACATACATCACCTATTCCCTCATCTCCAGGATTCTCCATGAAGGAAAAGGAGAGAGGTATGCCTTCTCCTAGTCTCATTCCACTTCAAGCGCTGCTTTCCCTGCCTCCGGAGAGATCTCCCTCTGACAACGGATCGAGGAATTCTAAACGAATAAAAGGAGGGAATGCCAGGCGTTTACAGGTGATAATAAACATTTGGTTTTATATATGGAATCGTACCTATTTTTTATCCTAAACTTCTTGGCAGAAAAGGATCAAGGAATAAACAAATTAGAAGAAGAAAACAAAGAACTAAAACAGTGTGTAAACGCTCTTAATGAGAAAGCACCTACGATGGAAGATCGACTACAAAACCAAGCAACAGAAAATGAGAGGTTAAACAGCGACCTCAAACAGGAACCTCACAAAAACCTATACGTTATCGGTGTACCCAGGGTCGGCGAACGCTGCCACTAGCCCCGGGGAAGGATTGGTATATGGGCCCCCGTGTTTACTTAGTATTTTATTATGAATGTTTTTTTGTGCATAACAAGCATACTGATTATATGTCCAAGACACTATTCAAAACATACAGTATGATAATCTCTATAAATGTATGTTCATTAATTATATTTCCTCTGTTATTTAATCAATTGCTTTATTAATATTTTTAGATCTTATCCCCCTCTTTCCGGGCCCACTAGAAGTCCGGACCCCGGGGATTTAACCCGGCTTCCCCGCCCTCTCGGCGGCCCTTGGTGTGCCTAGAGTGAAAACTTCACTGAAATTGTCAGAAACGCCATCAAAGAAAAACCTCGTATAAACATTCCTGAAAATATCATTACGGAGTCACATCAAGTCAGGAAAAATAATAATGACACTGACAAAAGAATCATAAAATTGAAATTGAGTGATAGGCTGTGGAAATCGGAAGTAAGAAGAGAAGTTATAAATATCAAACCTAATGAATATATTAATGAATTAATGAATTAATGTATATATTAACTATTAAAACTGTGAATACAGAAATTTTCTTTTTGATAAACTATTAATAAAACTTAAAAAAGAAAAATACTTTATTCTTGTTATGTACGGGACGGTAAAATATATGTCCGTAAGTCCCAGGAAGTTCAAAGAGTGTCGATTCATACTTAACATAACTTCGATAACTTTCGGCTCTATCTACAAATGGAACTGCCTTCTGCATAACTCTTGTGTTAAGTAAACCTATCACAACATAACTTATCATTATGTATCACTACTCTTATATATAATAATAATAATAATAATTTTAAAAATTTCATAAATTTATGCTGTCATGAAATTATATAATCCTTCAAATTTTGCACTCGTTAATTTTAAGATTTTATAATGACAAAATCTTTAATTTTTAATTTAATTTTTAATTTTATGTTTTTGTTATTCTACAGGGTGTTCGAAAAGTCTCGTCACCTCCTCCAAAATGCATATATTGTAATACCAATTTTATTTTTGTGTGATTAATTGAATTTATGTGATTCATTGACATTTTTTCTTTTCCAGGTTAATATTACAGTTGTGTGAACAATGACAGACCAGTCCACTTATACTCTGCAGAAAAGGATAGTGATGAGCACATGGGCTCATGAAAGGTCACATACTGGCAAAACAATGGATGATATGCAGAATGATTTCAACACAAGATTCAATAAGGCTGCACCTGCACCACCAAACAAGACGGTATTACGCTGGGAGAAAAAGCTGTTTGAAACTGGCTCCATCAAGGACAGACCACGGTCGGGAAGACCAACAACGCGAACAGAACAATTAGTCAGGTTCACTCTGTATTTTTGTTCAAATTTTATGGAGATTAGCAAACCAGTACATTTTTGAGAAGCTTATAGCATCAGGAATATGAAAAGTAATGTTTACATTTGCGCAGATGCCTGCTTGGCAGCCATTTTGGTGGCAGTTGCAACAGTGTTTATAAATCCTGATGCTTCAATAATTTTGCAGTATTTTTGCAGTAAAAATTTATGTTAACACAACTAGTACACAATTATCTTGGTGTTGGTTAATATAGTGGTGGCTCTCTTTCTTTTCAGTGCCTGAGTCATCATGAGTGAAGACCCGGGAACCAGCAAGTTAGCAAGTTGAGTTCGGTCAAGTCGTCCATGGACACAGTAGACTGGAAGCGGTGCATTCTTTGTCAGGAGTCCACTGCCAGCAAGGGAACACTTGTTCAATATCCCAGAACCGAATAATACCAGAAACTACTCGATGTAGTGGAAGAAAGAGCCAGCTTACAGGATGGAAAATATGTTGACATCCAAAGACGCCTCAAAGACTTTACCAAAGAAATATTGATGGAAAGGAAACCCATGTGGCATCACAGTTGTTATTCTGATGCCACAAATCAAATATCCATACAGCGAGCGAGAGACCGCTTGCAGCATGCCATGCCTACAGGAACCTATGCTGTGAAAAAACGTGGGCATAATAGAACAAGCTCTGAAATGGAGCAATCAGCAACCCCAGGCACCTCAGCACCTTTCACTAGATCTGAGACAGAACCGTTGACAAGGGATCACTGCTTCTTATGTCAAGAAGATGATGACCAGCGTCTCTTCACCGTACGAACTGAAAACGCGGGGAAGGCACTTAGACGAGCTGTGGATATTTCCCAAGATCCAGTATTGATGACAAGACTAAGCAATGCACTCTCACCAAGTGATGCCCATGCGATAGATGTAAGATACCACAAACCATGCTGGACACGATATGTGTTCCATGTCCTGAGGGATGATGCCAGCAACCGGGCCAAGTCTACAAAGACAGACCTACCAATGCAAGTACCATGCTTGATTGAGCTGATCAATCTCATTGAATATCAAACCCAAAATAAGGCTCATCTACCCATGGATGCCATCGAAAAAACCTACATATCTATGCTTGGTGGTAGTGATGAGGCACAGAAGCACACTCCGACACTGACACGACAGTGGCTAAAGGACAAAATTCTTGCAGAGTTACCAAGTGTGAAGTCAGTGAGGCAGAAAGACAGAAGAAAACCATCTGTTCTTTACTGTCCTGAAGCCTGCGAAGAAGATATGGTCTACACTTCCTTGATGCAAGATGCCACAAGTGAAATGGACAAGACAATGATGATATACAAGACAGCTAAGCTAATACGCAACAGCATTGCCAATTTCGCTGAGGAGAAGGAAACACACAATTACAGTATCCAGCACAAGAGAGGATGTCCCGACCGAGCTGTACAGCCTTATACGGTGGATTTTGGTGGGATCTGAGGAGGAGCTGCAAACGGAGATGAGGAGCAGGACAGTTGACAGGTCAGCATTGACCATAAGTCAGAATATCATGTATGCTTTCAAGACCAGGAGACAAGTGCACCACGTGCCCAAGAAAGCCACTGACACATTTCGGACACACACACACGAGAAAACCCACAGGTTGTAGGGTTGGCACTCACTGTACATCATGACACCAGGAACAAGGCGCTGATGGACCTCCTCCATGTACAGAACTACTGCGTATCACACAGCCGTGCCTTGCTCCTAGAAACAGCAATTGCCAATGCTGTTGTGGAAAACACAAAACAATTTGATGGATTGTATGTACCACCTTTCCTCAAGAAAGGTACATTTGTCTTCTTCGCTGTTGATAATACCGATTTTGCAAAGGACACTGTAGATGGCAAAAGCACCACACATGGCACAATCACCGCAGTGTATCAGAAGGCAGATGCGCCTGGAGAATCAATCGCACCCAATTTGGAAGTTAGTGAGGCAAAAAACCTGTCGGTTGTCCCTTATCATGTACCCATCGAGCCTTGCAGTAAACCAAAACCTGGGCCAGTCAAGAGAGCAAAGGAATTCAAGGCGTGTTCCACAGGTGCTGCTGAATCCTATGAACTAACGGATCTTGGTTGGATGATTGCATCTGCTTTGGCTAGATCAACCGACAGTGAATCGCAAACAAAGCAGTATCCCAGGCTGGGCAGGCTACAAATCACTTGTGTCATCAAGTCGGTGAATTGCCTCTACTTCCAGAGGTCGCACATGAGTGGTCTACCATGCTGACTGTGATGTTGCAAGCGTCTCAGTTGAAGAGCTTGGCAGTTGGTGAAAACCACCCAACTGTCATAACCTTTGACATAGCCCTGTACGAGAAGGCAGTACAGTTGCTAGATGCAAGACCTAACTTGAAAAGAGAAGTTGTTCCGAGACTTGGGGAGCATGCTGTGATGTGAGCTGCACTGAGGGCACTCGGAGCCTCAATAGAAAATTCTGGCATAGATGATGCATGGATTGAGGCAGATTTATATGGGCCTGCTACAACGAGACAGATCCTCAAGTGCGGCCACTACAAGAGAGCACTCCGTGCACACATCCACACTTACATGGCTCTGTATGAACTTGCTCTAGAACAGTTCTTCACAGAGATGCCACAACTAAAAGAAATCTGCTCGAAACCAGCAAATGAATTGCAGGAAGCCTGCACAAACACAGCTTCTGGGACAAGTGATGGAGCAGAATGCATCAGAATTGCTAACACTCACCTGCTTCAAGTCTTGACCAACGAAGATGTCATTCAACAGCTGAAGAAGTGGGAAGCTCAGAAATCATCTAACGCTATGTTCAAGTCATTGATGAATTACCTCCACCGGGTTGAAACCATCTTGTTCTTTGTTGAAGCATCCAGAAATGCTGATCTCGTTCTCCATCTGGAGGCTGGAGAAGCACTCAGCAAGCTGTTTTTCGCAATGGATCGAATAAAATACAAACGCCTCTGGCCAAGGTACATCGCCGACATGCACGAAATGAAGACAAGCCATCCAGCAACATGGCGAGAACTTCAAGATGGAAACATATCTGTCACCAAGAGTGAGATTCCGTTCGTCTCAATAGGTGCAGACCATGCCTGCGAACATCTCAACAAGATGATGAAGGTTCATTCTGGCCTAATTGGCATTTCCAATAATGCGAATGCTAGGCAGCGGTTCTTCTTGGCTTCTCCAGAGATGTCGTGCCTCTCAACAGAGTTTAAAGGACAGTTCGGGCTTCAAGTAAACAAGCCAGAGGAACACCATGATGTACGACCCAGTGCTGTCAGGAAAGAACATGAAGCTGTTGACAAAATCAAGGCTGCAATACTGAGCCACGGGAATCCCTTTGCTGTTGAAGGTGATCAGCTATACAATTTCATCACACATGCATATGTACGACAAGAGTATGTTCCACAAATCTTGAACATTGATGACATCGGACAGAAGCTTTATGAAGATTATGTCACTGAACGTATCAATGGAGATGTTAGTCTCTGGGCACCAGTCAAAAAGCAAAACAAGATGTACATGTCTGGCAGCAAGAAACAAACTTTCAAGTTCCGTGACCAGACAGTTGACCTAAAAGAGACCAAAGATCTCTATGGTCGGCTGATGGTTCTCACCAGGTCGAGCAGGGACATCGATCAGAAGAATGCAGTTGGCAACTATGAGTTCACATTGACTCCGAGAGCACTATTTGCACCAGACGGCTCAATGCTGCCATGCACTGACAAGTCCAAGCTGATACACAGCCTTGAGAAGCTGGCAAAAACAGATGAAACCCAGGAACAGACAGAAGCTCTAGCGGCCAAAGAGCAGGATGATGACAGAGGTCCTGTATCATCATCTCCATCGTCGTCATCAAATCAAAAGATCGCCATTGTTGATGGAATGGTGCTTGTCCAGAAGATGACAAAGAAATCAGGGACAATCAGCACAGTCAAAGATCTAGCCCAGTGTTTCAATGACAGGCTCGTGAGCTTGACAGCAGGGTTCAGTGAGGTCATCCTGGTCTTCGATACATACAAACCTGACTCACTAAAGGAGGAAACTAGAGAGAGACGACGACAAGGAAAAGCTCCTATACAGTATCAGGTTGCAGATGATACGAACATCAAACACATCCTACTGGCACGGTTTCTATCGCACGAAAAAACGAAAGCAGATTTGACAGACTATCTCGCCAAAGCAACCCTTGATTACAACAAAAACTCACCTCAGTTAGTCATCACATCAGCATCAGGTCACACCAGAAGCAACAGAAACATGCACTTTGAAGACAACAATCACGAGGAGGCTGACACATTGATGATCTGCCTGGCAGCGGAGGCATCACAGCGGTGTCCTCATGCACTCCTGATACTGACGTCTTGGTTCTGGCTGTGGCACACTATGACAAGCTCTGCAAAAAGACATCTATTTTGATGGTATCAGGTACAGTCGAAATAGAGCCAATCTGGAGAGCTTTGGGCAAAGAAAAGGCGCAAGCTTTACCTGTATTCCACGCATTCACTGGAGCAGACAATGTTGGAAAATTCTCAGGAATAGGCAAAACAAAATGGAGAAAGGTCACCTAACACAGGAGGTGAAAGACGTATTGACCAAATTTGTGTGCTCAAGCTACTATCCCAAGGGTATTCACATTGCAAGTATCCCTGATCTAAGATGGTATCTGTTTTGTAAACACCTAGCTGAAAGCAACAACTTACCTCCTACACTCGGTGCACTTGAGGAACACATCCAGCGTGTGCGGTTACAAAGCCGAGTATGGTGCCAAGCCAATGTTATGCAGAAACAGTCTTTTGACCCCTTGAAATATGGTTACTATTAGGACAAAAGTGGCCAAATACTGCCAGTCACCACAAAGGTTCCTCCTGCTCCGCAAGCCATCATCGAGTTGGTCAGATGTCACTGCAAAACCAACTGTTCTACACAGAGATGTTCATGCAGAAGGAATAACTTGCCTTGCACAGAACTATGCTTGTGCGGCACAGAATGCGAAAACGATACAGACTGTAATATTGAATATGACACTGAGAGTGATGATGATGTTTAATGATGTATCAAACTGAGATAGAAAATACGTCTATACGTATGCTGTTGTCACGACCAACAATTTGAGTGTGCATTTTTTCATGAAAATACAAACATAATTTCACAAACTTCTTCTTTTCTTGGTTTTTGGTGTTCATAATCACTAATTCGACATAAGCTTTGGATTCCTTGGGCCTGGAAACATAGGATTAGCATTTAGGATGAAGTTTCTATGTCAATTACAAGCTGAGATATTTCGAAATTCTTATTTTATGGCGGCCATTTTGAAAATCCAAAATGGCGGCTATGCAGGCATCTGCGCAAATGTAAACATTGATTTTCAGATTCCTGATGCCATAAGCTTTCCAAAAATGCACTGATTTGCTAATCTCCATAAATTTTGAACGAAAGTGTTTTTATTGACATAGTGAACCGGACTAAATGTGAAGTTGTGATTGCATCGGTGGCTCGTTCACCGAAAAAAATCACTTCGGAAACGATCACAAGAACTTGCATTCCCCATGTCTACAATGAGAGATCACATGACAAAAGATCTCGGGATGAAACCATACCGCCCGTCATTTGTTAATGAATTAAGCGATACAGACATGCAGAAACGATGCAGAAACGATGCAGAAACGATGCAGAAACTGTAATTAGTAACTGTATTTACTGTAATTAAAGTAATTGTTGCTAGTGACTTGTTTCTTAAATTACACCTACCACATATAAATACAATTAATCACATAAATATAAAATTGGTATTACAATATGTACATTTTGTAGGGGGTGACGGGATTTTTCGAACACCCTGTATAATTTTCTAACTTTCAACTCTATAATCTCAATATATAACATTATGTTCTTACATAGATTCTTACATACATTTTTTATATATTTTTTGCATATGTAGTTGTATATGTGTATGTTGTATATACACACACACACACACACACACTCCTCTATAGAGGAGGGGCGACAAGGTTGACCTTTGTGAAATGAGAAATCATCGCGCGGAACATTTGAAAAGTTGAAAGGTATATATATATATATATATATATATATATATATATATTTCAACCTTTCAAATGTATACAGGGTGTTTCAGGAGGAAAGGTCAATACTTCGGGAGGTGATAGTATCGGTCATTGTGAGAAAAAAAGTTCATATGAACATGTGTCTAATTCTGAATGGTTACGGAGATAGAGCTGTTTGAATCTACAAATACAAAAGCATTGTTAATGGTAAAAAAAGAGAAACCAATTACTGTTTCTAACATTTAATGTTTAAACATTGGCATTTTAAATGGTATCAGATACAGAAAAGACAAATTTGTTACAGTTTACAATACATTTTCGAAAATCCCACCGTCAACCTCAATGCACTTTGCAACTCGTGTACGAAGATCGCGTGTTGTTCGTCTGAGTTGATCTCGACGTTCCTTTATGCGGGCAGCAGCATCCAAAATGCGCGTGTGCAATTCGTCTCGTGTATGCACCTTTCTTTTGTAAACTTGACTTTTCATCTACCCCCACAAACAATAATCTAACGGAGAGAGGTCTGGAGA
The DNA here is from genome assembly GCA_023014485.1 of Bathynomus jamesi. Lineage (NCBI taxonomy): Eukaryota > Metazoa > Arthropoda > Malacostraca > Isopoda > Cirolanidae > Bathynomus > Bathynomus jamesi. Next base: position 729,648 of record JAJOZX010001012.1, read on the forward strand.
CCTTGGTGGCCATTGAATGGGACCACCGCGGGGGGAGGAAGAGCTGCGCGAGCATCAGATTCAAACAGCTCTATCTCCGTAACCGTTCAGAATTAGACACATGTTCATATGAACTTTTTTCCTCACAATGACCGATACTATCACCTCCCGAAGTATTGACCTTTCCTCCTGAAACACTCTGTATACAGTATATAATTACACGCAGTTTCTGCTGGGAAACTCCAACCTGTCATTTTTTGGCGGGAGGGGGTGTGGGTCATGTGGAAAACGCGCATGCGTGTGCGAACGAAGAAATAAATATCTTTAGGATCCTGTAAGAACGGAAACCTTTCGAATGGTGTAAGGATGAGTGCCCTACGTTGAGCGGTTTCCAAGAAAAATTTCGGATAGACAGGACAGAAATTGCATGCTATTAATATACATTATTGTTATTATTATTATTATTATTTGTTATCACTATTACTATCACTTGCTATTTCACTTTTTTACGTAATAAATACACTAAATGCCATTAATTTTGCTTAAAAAGCCTCCATGCTTCCAACGGCATATTTACATAAGTGTACAGTTACTATATTAATGCCATATCAAATATCTAAAAAATTTTAAAACTCTCTCAATTCTATTCTTTTCTGAAAAAAGATATTGAATTTTGAATTTTGAATTTTAAATATTTTGTATAAAATCTACTATGTGTTCGAGGTTTTTGTCAAGCTATCAAGTAGTTGATATACGATCACTACAATATGGTGTTAGTTTATACAACGGTAGTATCAAGAATATGATTTCTATGTGCGCATAGCATAATTGTAAAGCTAGGTTTTCTATTCTCCTCTTTCCTCTCCTTTATTCCAAAGCATTTTATTTGATTATAAAAGTCAATAAATAATAACAAATTACTTGAATCAGTATATTTAAAATCGTGTTCATGTCCCCTTTGCATTTATTGATGCAATAAATTTTTTGTTATTTATTGAATTTTATGATCAAATCAAAACATTTTGGAAAAAACATTTCAAAGGTTGTAAAGTCACGCGTGCACTTGTCAGAAATCCATCAGTCATGCATGAAACGAGAAATTTTGTGTATTAATAATTAAAAAGTAATAATGAAATATAACAATAAACAATAATACGTGTGTACTGTAATGTGTATATATATATTATATATATATATATATATATATATATATATATATATACACACACACACACACATGCACACACACACACACAGTATACTTTCCCTCCATCGTGCGAAAGCGTTCCTATAGCATTTGTGATCGACCGACACGCTGGAACAAAGTATTAAAGCAGCCATCGACTCAGTGTCGCTCGAGGTGTTGAGCCGGGAATGGGTTGAAATCAAGTATCGGTATAGAAAAGGGGTTGTTTAAGTTCCTTCGCAACATCTAATGTCATATGACGGAGAGGACCTACAGTTGTACGTGGTATTCGAACCATAGGTCGCTATATTATCTGGACGCGGAGGACGGTCTCACATCCAGTTACCAACCAGACACCAGACACATTTTACCTTCGCTCATCGACGGCAAGCGATGTTACGACACTGGTCGCGAGTAGACTGGCACACGCTGAAGTTTAGTTGTAAAATATTAATGCAAAGATATATACTGTAAGATGTTGAGTGGCGAAAGTCTAACCCCCTCTCCCCCTAAAAAAAAGAAAATTCATAGTGCAGGAAGCGAGTTACCACCCATAAAGATAATAATGTTTTGATGAGGGAGGCAAAGGAAAACAAGAATTACTGGCAAAACATTAAAATGCATATTCAGCAAAGTGGCGTCAGTGTTAGCGCTCGAACTCTCCGACATCGGCTATTTAATGGAGAAATGCCGGCATGGCACTCAAGGAAAAAGCAAAGACTAACGGCAGCATTGGCAAAGAGACGACTACAGTAAGCTAAAAACTATAGCGACTGGACTGAACAGAATTGGGAAAAGATAACATATTCATGTCTTACTTTAGAAGCAAAAATTTTTCAGGAAAAAGTTAGGTTTGTTCTGAAAATGGCAGCATCCACTTGAAAAAAAATTCTGAGAGAACAATTCATTTTTCATCAGGTTGTCTTTAGTGACTAATCAATTATTCACTGCAGTGATGAGCAGTCCCAGTAGGTTCGTAGAGGACCGGGAGAGGCTTTCAACGAAAATTGTGTTTATCAAACGGTTAAACATCCCACAAAAATTATGGTATTGAGCAGCCATGGGGTAATTGTAATTGACTGTAATTAATTAAATTTTTCCATGCAATTGGCAAGTAATTGTAATTGACTACTTAAAATGCAATTGTAACTGTAATTCATACAATTAGAGTCAATTACTTTCAATTACATCAATATTAAAGTTAATGCATACTTATAGTTTAAAGTACACGCTCATCGTGTCTCAGGGAGCTTTCTTCTGAAATAAAATGTTATTCTTTTTATTTGAAATAAAATGTTTCATTTACTTCAAATGTTCCTAACTAAAGTACCAGTCTTTTGCCCTTATTATTTTGATAAAATAAATGCCAGTTCTTTTGTTTAATATTAGTATTTTTTGAGTGTCTTATTTTTGGTTTCATTAGACAATAACACGTACCAATTTCCAATGTCCAATTGTCCATGGCATGAACTGCTTGATGAAAAATACAGTTCCGTGCAATGTTAAACAAAAAAAGTACATTTTATTGACCTAATATTATCTAGTTTTCATTCAAGATGATGGCCAAAACTGGAAATGAATTTGAAATACTTAGTAGAAAAGTCTGACATAAAACAAATAGTGTGTATTTATGTAAAAAATGCAATTCTTTGTAAATGTAATTGTAAGTGTAATTGTAATTAAGTATTTCACCATCTATAGTAATTGTAATCATAATTTGTAACTGAGAATATGCCATGTCTGTTTATGGCAGTGGACGGTTGGAAACTGTGAAAGGCACCATGCGGCAAGCCCAGTACAAATCGATACTGAAAGACCATCTTCTCCCTCAGTTACGTGCATGGGTACCGAAGGCACCGAAGACCTAAGAGACTTCATTTTCATGCATGATGGGGCTCCATGCCATAAAGGAAAGGACATTACTAAATTTTTACAGGAAAACAAAATAGCAACACTTCCATGGCCGGGTAACAGCCCGGATATGAACCGTATTGAAAATTTATGGGCAATATTAAAACGTGAAATGATAAAAGAAACTATAACAAACAAAAATAGGGTTATAGAACGTTAATTCGTGTATGGCACAGGACTGCAGATCTTCAATCTTCATGTCCGACTCTTGTCCATTCTCTGCCAAAGCAAATCTCTTTGCTAAAGAGAGCCAAAGGATGGGTCACAAAGTTTTAATATGTACACTAAATAATATTATTATCTTTTCTATAGCAATGTGTTAATTCTAAAGTCAAATGTACTGAAAAATATTGTCATGCAACTTTAATTTTTATGCCAAAACTTTAAATTTTCATTGAAAATATCAGTTTGCTAATTTTTTGACCGCGTCTTCGTGAGTATATATATATATATATATATATATATATATATATATATATATACACGCGCGCGCGCACACACACACACACACACACACACACACACATACATATATATATATATATATATATATATATATATATTATATATATATATATATATATACTGTACTTCATAAGTCTAAAAATTCTATGAATAAGTAAATGAATGTTTTATAATAGATAAAAATGATGTTGCATCAAAAAAGAATTAAATATATAATTATTTAATTATTTTATTTTTATACATCTATAGTTCACATTTTATTTCTGGGAATTTAGTTAGTCATTTATCAAGGGAAAATATTTATTTTATATCTACTATATGAAAGCAAGTTGTGGGTGATTCTCTCTGTCCGTTTGTCAACTGTTGGGTCTCTAAAAAGAACTGAATTAGCTAAACAGGGCCCTACGGGCGGCGCTGCCAGTAATTGGGGAGGGGGCAGTAATATATATATATATATATATGTTATCTTATGATGGTTTCGAACGACGGTTCAGGATACATAAGCAGTCGAACCATATGCATATATATATATAATATATATATATATATATATATATATTATTGGTGAACCGGATATCCGCATTAGCCAGGTTAGGTTACCCTATACTCCGTGGAGTTCACACCACATAATTACAACTTGTACATACAGTATATATATATATATGTATGTATATATATATATATATATATATAATTTCGGGGGGTTAAAACAGTCTCTCATCATGGTACATGCAATGTTGCTTGCAATTGTATTGCACTCAACATTTTTGCGGTCATACTACTGACGTGGGAAGTTACTAACCAATATATAACAACCACCTAACTAGTGTACGCCTAACCCGGGCAGAAGATTCTTCTTAATTAGCCCGTCGTATGAAACAGACGAAGTTTTACACTTTTTTTCGATTTTGTAAAAAATCTGTTGGCGAATGAAAGATTTTATGGAATTGAATTAAATTGAATTGAATTGAATAACCTTTATTAATAATAAAATAAAAACATTCGTTTCAATTTACAATGACATGAATAACTGTGAAGCTCGACTATTTATTTTATTTAATTTGGCCCTTAAGCTTTAGGCTTTACTGGGCTCTTACTAAAAAGAAACAGTTCGTTGTTATTAATTAATAATAAATAAATAAATAAGTAAATAAGTATTGTTAATAGTTAAAACATGTATTAATCTTAAATTATCACTACTGACATGACAAATACAAGGTCACCATTGAAGGCACTATACCAATACCATACAAAGAAACCAATATCATACATGAGAGACAAGAACTGAACAATCCCAAGAAATGTATTTTTAGTACGAGATTACACACAAGAAATTAATAATTTGTAAACAATAGTAATGGACATTAATCCTACATATTTGTTAGTATACCATTATTAATCAGGATTTCAACGTGGTTTTAAACAAATTTACATTCACAATATTTTTTACATCGGCATTTAAGTCATTCCATAGTTTCAATCCAATGAAAATGGGTAGTTTTTGAGATGAAGACAATCTAAATTGAGGTATAACAATCTTTGATCTATTTCTGGTCTGATACGAGTGGATTTCTTGATGAGTTACAAAATATCTATTTATCCATTCTAAATTAATGATTTTGTTGTTACACTTGTAAATAAAAATAAAATGTGCCAGTTTGGGTATATCATTGAGCTTTAGAAGGTTTAGCTCTTTAAAAATGTACTCGAGTGATCAAGAAAATCAGCATCAGATAATAACCTTCCTGCTCGCTTTTGGATGACAAAGATACCATTTAATGCGTTGTTAACGGAGTTTCTCCAAACAAGGGTGCAGTACGTTATATAAGGAAGAACAAGAGTATAATAAAGAGTCAATAAAACTTGTTTAGGGACTACACTTCTAAGTTTAAACATTATATCAACGCTCCTTGAAATCTTTTTCGCGATATAATTTACATGATCAGTTTGATCACTCCATTGCAAATTCTTATCTAGCATTACACCAAGAAATTTTGTTACAGTACACCCATTTATAGCGATTTCATTAACATTAAGTTCAACAAGATATACATTTCTTTTATCAGTAAAAATCATGAAATTTGATTTACTGGTGGTCAATCATTTCATTACACTGAAAGAGTCTGAATTAAATATATTCTTAGCTGAATTAACATCTTTGCAAGAAAAAGAGACAGTTGTATCATCTGCAAACATTATGAAGTTCAGTATATCAGATGAATGTGGAAGGTCATTTATATATAATAAAAATAACAGTGGACCCAGAACTGAGCCCTGTCGTACACCATATTTGACAAGCGCTTTAGTTGAACAAAACTTGTTTGCTGATACAAAATTATATCTATTGGATAAATAACTTTTAAACCAATCACTGATTGCTCCTCTAAAGCCGTACCAATTTAATTTATTAAGTAGAATATTATGGTCTATTATATCAAACGCCTTACTCAAATCCATGAATATTGATATCATTATTTCTTTGTTCTCTCTAGCAATATTTTCAATTTCCATAAGATTTAAAATAGCCATTTCCGTTGTTTTATTATTACGGAAGCCATACTGATTTGGAGATAATAAATTATAGGATTCTAAATATCGCTGCATTCTACTTTTTACAATTTATTCAAAAAACTTTGCTGAACACAAATAATGAACACACCGGCCTGTAATTTGTTGCTAGTGTAGGATCACCCCCTTTAAAAAGGGGTGTTAGACAACCAGTTTTTAGCATTGATGGGAATATTTCTTTGGAAATACTTTGATTGATAATTTTAGCCAAAGATACAGATATCTTATCTTTAACAAGTTTCAATATAGGTACAGGAATGTTATGAATGTCATTTTTTGTAGTTTTTAATTTACCAATAATATTCCGGACCTCAGTAGAGGTAGCAGGAACAAAAGAAAATGAATTTAGTGGGCTGGATGGCATATATTCTAGAGGTGAGTGATCATTATTTAGTAATTGTGAGAGGAGCTTATCCGCTATTGAAGTAAAATGTGCATTTAAAGAGTCTGCAGTAGCAGTATCATCAGGAATTTTCTTATTATCAACATTTAATTTCTCTATTGAATTTTTCTTAATTTGTTTTCCGAGAGGACTGTTTATGGTTGTCCAAGGGTTTTTCATGTCTCCTTTATGTTTGGAAAATTGATTGTTATAATAGTTATATTTTGCAATTTTGATTATTTAATTAATTTGTTTCTGTATTGAGTATATTGTATTTTCGGAATTTTGCTTTGTAATTGCAATTTCAATAATTTATCTCTGTTCTTTATTGAAGTGATAATTCCTGGAGTGATCCATGGATTTGCGACACTTTTGGGCGAAGCTGGTTTTCTCCTTAAAGGAAAGCAAATATTAAAAATATGGAATAAGGTGTCATAGAAGAACTTAAACATATGATCTGGGTCATTTATAGGTTCGTCACAGTCAAATCGAGTATTTTCTACAGCCCAAATAAATTTTCTTTTGTTAACCTCTGAGAATATTCTGTAATCAATAGTTGTTTTGTCCGCAACTTGAACAATGTTATTGAATATAGCGTAAGTAGGAAAATGATCCCTGATGTTTGTGGTTATAATTCCAGAATTTACGAGGGCATTGCTATTTACAAATATATTATCAATCGTAGATTCTGTTACTCGATTGCCATGAAAGATAGTATTTCCTCAAATAAAGACATATTGATGGAAAGTACGAGAAACCTATCATACACCATTCGTTAATAACACTGGCCAACAAAATGAAACCTTTTTTTCTCATCACAAACATGATCACACTTTTCTTAATGCATTTTTCGCGCTGATTCCGAATCTGGTTTTATGTTTTTTCTAGCACGTATAGTTATATAGATACACTGGTTTTGATATTTTTAAGTTTTTGATATTGCTATAAGAAAATTTATGGATGTATAGATCACACTTAGGAATGCTAAACAACAAATACATCATATACCTTATTCAATGTACTTATAAATAAAGAATATATACATTATTTTATTAAAAGCGCTGTGAGTGTGATTTCCTTTTGTAAATTTGGCCTGGATTGTCACGATACAGCATCCAACAATGGTCCGCCATCGTGCTTTCATTCCAATATCTTTGGTAGCGCTTCTCCATCATCTGAATATCTTGATGGAAGCGCTCTCCTTGCTCGTCACTCACTGCACCAAGGTTTTCAGGAAAGAAATCTAAGTGGGAATGCAGGAAGTGAATTTTTAACGACATTCGCCACTCCATTTCTTTGAAGGCATCAAGGAGGTTCTTGACTCCATCCTTATACGCAGGTGACTTGTTGCTTCCAAGAAAGTTTTCACATATCCATTTGAACGCCAGCCAAGCCTTCAACTCCAGCGGACTTAGGACTTTTTCAAATTCAGTGTCATTCAAAACCTCCCTTATTTGTGGCCCAACAAAAATTGCTTCCTTCAGTTTTGCTGCAGTAACCTTCGGAAATTTCCTTGAAAGGTATTGGAACCCTTCAGAATTGACTTTACCCATTGCTTTAACAAAATTCTTCATTAAACCAAGTTTAATGTGAAGAGGTGGCAGATAGATCTTTTGGGGATCCACTAAAGGGACAGACTGGACATTGCTTATCCCTGGGACATATGTATACCTAAGTGGCCAGTCACTTTTGGTGTAATGTTCTATAGTGGCGCGACTGTCCCACAGGCAAAGGAAACAACAAAATTTTGTGAATCCTGACTGCATACCCATAAGCATTCCTATAACTTTTAGATCTCCACAAACATTCCATTGATGACTGTCGTATTTGATTGCCTTAAGTAGTATATCCATATTGTCATATGTCTCTTTTAGATGGACGGAATGGGCAATGGGGATGGATGGCATTATATTACCATTATGCAAAAGAACTGCTTTCAGGCTTCTCTGCGACGAATCAATAAAGAGGCGCCACTCAGATGCCACATACGTCTGAGATATGGCTGTAAATAGTCCATTGATGTCATGGCAATAACAGAGAGGACCGTCTACTGAAAAGAATGCTGTTAATTCAAAATTCCGCTTTCGGTAGTAACTAATACGAACATTGTTCTCAAGTAAATTGTTCTCCTTTAGTCTTGAGGCGAGAAGCTCTGATTTCTCTTTAGACAGCGATAAGTCTCTAACAAGATCATTCAACTGTCCTTGGGTTAACTTTTTAGGCTCTAAATGTCTACCTTCAAAAGTGTACTCTGGTTCTGTAGATGGTCCGGAAATGCCAGTTGCACCTTCATCACTTTCCATGTCATCTATGATAGAATCTAGCCTATCACTTGGGGGAATTGGAATGGGCAATGTTTCATCATGTTTTACTGGTCTACGTGCTGAATCCAAGTTTGGATATACAATCTGGTGTTTGTTCTGGCAGAAAGCCCCATTAAGTTCACACTACAAAAATAACAGTCTTCATGATGATCTCTCGGCTCCCTCCATATCATGGGTATGCAAATGGCATTGAAGCTTTCTTTTTGTTAAGCCAATCACGTAATCCATTTGAACAGCCAGAACAGATTTGATGTGGCGCCCATGGTTTATCTTGGTCACCTAGATGGCAACCAAAGTATAGCTTGTATATTTTCTTAATGTCGGTTGTAATACTTCGTCGCTGTGTTTTAGTGTGAACTGGCCGCATACGAAACGAACTTGTCGGGGTCATTCTTACATTGTCGAGGCATGTTGACTGACCTGAGCAAACTATAAATTCAAAAAAATGTACACCAACTTGACACAACAAGTTCTTGGACTGGACTGATCTTTTGACACACAAAGCACGGCGTTGTTGCCTGAATCACAATGCTGCTAGACGTAAAAGCTCACACCTGAAATACATAAGATGTATAATTAAGATAATTGAAATAAATAAGATGAATAAACTAAAAAAACACAATAAAATAAACGCAATCAAATGTTGAAATATTAGTATTTTGCCTATTTAAAATGGTTAAATCTGTGTAGTTATATATATATATATATATGCCTTCATCTTGAAAACTATACGTGCTAGAAAAAATCTGAATGCAGTTTTGGAATCAGCGTGAAAAATGCTATCCAGCCACCACAAATTTTACTCTGATGAAAAATCTTTGTTGACCAGTGTAATTAAAAAAAATGATATAACTTTTCACAAAAGATAACACTGCCCAACACCAATTTTGCTGATTTAATTCTAACACCTATTTTTAGGTAACTTTGGTGTGCTGATTTCAAAAATCACCTTAGTTTTTGCCTATCACGTCAGGTTTTCGAGCAATCAAATACGGATATTTTGGAGATATCGCATTTTGGCAGGGTTATGCCCAATTTTTTTTCTTTTCAAAAAATAAGTTTTTACTACTCAGAATCAGCATGGAAAAGTAAACAATTGTGCGGAGTGAACTTTAATATACAATGGTAATATTGACACATAAAGTGATTAAAAGTGTTTAAATAAGCAAAAAATGAATCCATATTAAAGCAAGCACGGGACCAGTTTTCTTAACATTGTCTTTTTCTTGTTTTCTTACTTTTCAGTGCTGATAAATTTTCTCTTATAGGACTTCCTAGAATGAGAGATGTCAAGACAATCTCTTTGCAGGCTCCAGCAGTAGTCAGCCATCATATGGGTATCCCATCTTCCTTGGTATCGTTCTTCCATCACTTTGATATCTTGGTGGAACTTTTCACCTTGCTCTTCACTAACATCACCAAGATTTTCTGGAAATTTATCCAGATGACTGTTGAGATAGTGAACTTTAATGCTCATGTTGCAACCCAACTGCTGAAAGTTTACAAGTAAATCCTTTACAAGATCTTTATAATTTTCAGACTTTTTGTTTCCTAGGAAGTTCTTAACTACTGCCACAAAAGCATTCCAAGCTCTTGCCTCCGTTTCGGTCATTGAGTTACTGAACTGCGGATCTTTCATCAGTTTTCTTATCCACAGATAAAATTTTAACAGCAAAACAGCTGTTAACAGGTCTCAAAAATCATCAATTTTGATAAGCGCCCTTCATGGATCACCCAAAGTAGGCATATTGCATTGCACGAAAAGCTGATGTGATGGACAAAATCTAAGGTGATTTTTGAAATCAGCACATCAATATTATCCAGAAACAGGTCTTAGAATTAAATCAGCAGCAAAACATTTTTTTTTGTTGGGCAGTGTAATCAGATTATTTGGCTGAGTGGTAACGAATACAAGGTACCCGTGCAATAGGTAACACCTCGCAATCTTGGTAGTAGCACTATAGACTTTGGGGGAAACAGAGAAGTTAGCGCTTTTCTCCTGTTTCAAAAAATTTGAAGTACAGTAGTCTCACGGTTATCCGTGACTCACTCAACCGTGAATCGGGTTAACTAACTGTAACCGTTGTACACTTATCCTTGATCATGACACCGAGCTAAACGTGATTTGGAGAGTGGTGTTTATATCCACGAGTCGTCTCCCGCAGTAGTATGGGCGTAAAAGGAGAGCGTGCAATGCAATTGCAAATGTTGATCAGTGTTGCCAAGGAAATGTTGCAATAGGTTATGCAACAACAGGGAATGTTGCAAGATGTTATGCAACAATGAGGGTTTTGCAACAAGGGGGAGGGGTTATCCCCTAAGTTGCAATGAACTCCCCCAGCTTGCTGGAGGAGACCACTTTGGGGGAGAAGGTCGGACGGCCTCACCCCCCCAAAGGGGTATACCTAACTTAAGAGAGAAAGGAGAAGGGGAGAGAGGAAGAGAGATAGATGTTCGCTTGGCAGAAGCCAAGCGCATATTAAATCTTCATCCGAGCGCTTGCTGTCTTATAAGCCCCTAATCAGCCAGTTGGTGTAGAAACCAGTGCCTACAGGCATTATCAGCCGGTTGGCACAGTGTATACAACGTTTGGACAAATGCACGTACACTCCTGCCTATACGCCCATAAAATACAACACAAACACCACTATATGCGCGATTATATACGACGGGTTCGAGAACCGGTGACGGTGCACCCTTCCATGGTTGGTAGATAAATGGGAACCCTGGTTATCCTAGTGGTTGCTGGTTAAACTGTAGGTCTAAGGTGGAATGTAAACTTTGACTTTCGTCAGAATCAACAATTCGGACGGAAGCTATCGAGAGCAAAGGAATGACTATATATGTACAGTTCCTGGAAAAAAGTTCATCTAAAAAATTCTGAAAAAATTAGAACAAGAAGCGTACACAAAATGTATAATTAGCAATCACGTCAAATTACATTAATTAACTCTCTCTCGGGCTAACTTGAATTGGATATTAAGGTCTTTTTCACCTGTAACTTCTGCAAATTAAAAATAAAACAGGACAAATGATACACATAGCATTATAATGAAGGTCAAAATGTGCAGCACAAATAAATAAGTAGAAAGGAAATATGAAGAAGATAAAAGAGGGAAATGAAGAGAAGAAGAAAGGCAAAAGCGATATAAACAAAAACCTACCTAAACAAATCCTAAATAAACGATGTAAATAGCTGAACAATAGGACATAAATATTTATGGGAAAAAAAAATATATATACAATATATATACATATATATATATATACACACAATTATATTAAGTAATTAACTATATTGAAAATAATAATATTTAATATATTGAAAATAAAAAATAATATACAACACGATGGGGTATATTCATCAACATATTAGTATAGGAAAAAGAAAATATGTATATATATATATATATATACATATATATATATATATATATATATACACACAATTATATTAAACATCGTTCTGAAAATTGCAGAATGGAAAGTTCTCATCATGCGCGGATTAATAAGGTGATGTTAATGTGTATATATATATATATATATATATATATATATATATATATATATACGCCTGTTAAAGCTTTATTCATTAAAAAATAAAATTTGAAACAGCTGCTCTACCAGCGGAGTTTGTTTGCGACATTTTGGTGGAAGCGATACATAATATCGATTTTTAAATTCCAATAAATAAACTTCTTTTCGGAGGAGTTTTATTTCGCGATTATAAACTTTGGGTTTAATGAACCGCATCCACCACCCATCTCTGTTAATTTTTTAAAATTTATTTTACGAGATTGTATCGTGCGCTAGCTCAGGACACCATAAACTTTAAGCCTACAATCCTTCACGGCCACTTAATTTTTTAAAATTATCTTCCAGTTTCTGACGAATTATTTTTCAGAGGAAATAATAAATTTTCCAAATCTGCTTTAGGTGGGGTACCATAAACCGTTTTACAAATTTATTTTCCAACATCGTTAAGCCCTCATATAATTAGATGTTTATTATATGTTCAAATCTCCCTTCCCCCACCCTTCTCATCGACGCCCCAGAAAACAAGATTTATTTTCCAAACATTGCGTTTCTCTCCCTCTCCAAGGATATGGATCGGGTAAGATATATCTGACACACCCTAGATTTCACGAGACAGCCAATCACAGTACAGTAGGCGGCGCATGAGAACGGCACAGGACCTCTGGTTGGAGGATAGGCGTGCTTATACGTTAAGCCCAGCCCAAATTTCATCGAGGTCCAACAGGAAACTCGCGAATCGGGTATTGTGGGATGTTCACAATTACGATCCCCGTCTATAAAAGGGGGCATTTTCATCACATGCTTCGAATTCAGTTATTTTTATCGTACAGTACTTTAGAAATATTTCGCCATGAGCCAATTGCAGCTCTAAACTCTCCGGAATTGTTTGAAGATAAAGATTTCTACCCCGAGACGGCAACGCGTGTAATTTTCAACGCTGTAGGCCGGAATGCTCTACTTTCAACGCAAAACATTGCAGAAATTTGTGACGGCGAGAACGATTTGTCGCTAATGACTGCACAAAGATGTAAGTAATTATATAATAATTTGTGATTATATACAATGTTGCATTCATTGCAAGTATTATAATTTTTAAAATTCGTAATAAGACGAAGTGAAAGGATATCTGCTTTGTGATTATAATTTGCTACGCGTTTTCTCTTATTGCAACTTCTTTCATACATATAATATAATATATATATATATATATATATGAAAATTATTTCACGAAAGTAACACGTGAAAAATATTTATGATGAATAAAACCACGAAGGAAAGGAAACACAAAATGGTGCTCAAGCGCTTTCGTCTAATGACATCCTCAGGAACACTGAAGTACATAAAAGGGTTACAGCCTATATATAGGTTACAAGAAGAAAAAAAAAGAGAAAAATAAATAATATATACACACACACACATATATATATATATATATATATATATATATATATATATATATATATATATATATATATATACACATATATATGCAATAAACGGAGAAGTAAAAATTAAAAATTAAAGGATTATAATTATCAGAGAGGCATACAGATTTGTAAGGAAAAAATATCGATTTTTAGCACAAGATCAAATGAATTATAAAAATACAAATTTATACTGGAAATCTGCCCGGGTTTTAACACTCTGCCTTTTATGGTTAAGTTTCGATGTATGTAAAAATAAAATGAAAATTAAAAGTTAATAAAGTAGCATACAAGTTTACCAAAGATTTAGCGTTCTACCCTTCTTATCTAAATCTGTTTTGAAGGAATTCAAAACAACAGGATCGAGTTGAAAAAGACCTTTGCTTATGTTGAAGTTATTTGAAAGTTGGATAATAGCAGACTCAAGAATATTTCTATTAACAATATTGCTAGAGTGGAATAAAACTGAAGCATTATTCCAATCAATACAGTGGGATAACTCTGACAAATGGACAAAAAGGGCACTGGACAACTGTCCTGTTCTAACGGAATATTGATGCTGTTTTATACGTGTGTGCAAATCCTTTCCCGTCTGACCTATGTAAAAGGAATCACATTGTTTACAACCAATTTTATAGATAATGCCTGAATTATTGGTAGGGCTATTTTTTACTATGATATTTTTCACAATATTGTTATATGAAAATACTACATTAATATCCAAAAGTTTAAGTACATTAGCAATGCCTAAAAAGCCCGGGAAAAATGGAAGTACAAAAATATTTTTTGACAAAGTACGAGTGTTATTATTGACACAATAGAAAGTTCGTTTTGCCTTGTTGAGACAAGATTCCATAAACGCAGATGGATAACACAGATCACTTCCAATACCGTTGATTTTTTCCAATTCGGCATCGATGTATTCCGGACTGGCGATCCTAAGGGCGCGGAGAAACATTGATGAAAAAATGCCTTCTTAGTGGGGGTGTCATGTCCTGAGTAAAAGTGTACGTAGGACAAATTGTTTGTTGTTTTCCGATAGATACTAAACTTAAAACCTGGGCTTTCCCTATGTACACGCACATCCAAAAAATGGGATTGAATTGTCTTGTTCCACTTCTAAAGTAAACTTAATGGAGGGGACTTGATCATTTAACTGAAGGAGAAAGTTATCCAGGTCACGCCCTTAGGATCGCCAGTCCGGAATACATCGATGCCGAATTGGAAAAAATCAACGGTATTCGAAGTGATCTGTGTTATCCATCTGCGTTTATGGAATCTTGTCTCAACAAGGCAAAACGAACTTTCTATCGTGTCAATAATAACACTCGTACTTTGTCAAAAAATATTTTAGTACTTCCATTTTTCCCGGGCTTTTTAGGCATTGCTAATGTACTTAAACTTTTGGATATTAATGTAGTATTTTCATATAACAATATTGTGAAAAATATCATAGTAAAAAATAGCCCTACCAATAATTCAGGCATTATCTATAAAATTGGTTGTAAACAATGTGATTCCTTTTACATAGGTCAGACGGGAAAGGATTTGCACACACGTATAAAACAGCATCAATATTCCGTTAGAACAGGACAGTTGTCCAGTGCCCTTTTTGTCCATTTGTCAGAGTTATCCCACTGTATTGATTGGAATAATGCTTCAGTTTTATTCCACTCTAGCAATATTGTTAATAGAAATATTCTTGAGTCTGCCATTATCCAACTTTCAAATAACTTCAACATAAGCAAAGGTCTTTTTCAACTCGATCCTGTTGTTTTGAATTCCTTCAAAACAGATTTAGATAAGAAGGGTAGAACGCTAAATCTTTGGTAAACTTGTATGCTACTTTATTAACTTTTAATTTTCATTTTATTTTTACATACATCGAAACTTAACCATAAAAGGCAGAGTGTTAAAACCCGGGCAGATTTCCAGTATAAATTTGTATTTTTATAATTCATTTGATCTTGTGCTAAAAATCGATAATTTTTCCTTACAAATCTGTATGCCTCTCTGATAATCCTTTAATTTTTTTTTTACTTCTCCGTTTATTGCATATATATGTATATATATAGATGTATATATATATATTATATAATATATATATATATATATATATATATATATATATATGTATATATATATATATATTATATATATATATATTATATATATATATATATATATGTGTATATTTGTTTTTTCTTTCTGTAACCTGTATATAGGCTGTAACCCTTTTATGTACTTCAGTGTTCCTGAGGATGTCATTAGACGAAAGCGCTTGAGCACCATTTTGTGTTTCCTTTCCTTCGTGGTTTTATTCATCATATATATATATATATATATATATTGGTCGTAATATAACCTAACTAGCGTAGCCTAACCGGTACATAATATAGCAAAACCTAACCTAGCCTAATCTAGCATAGACTGACCGAATGTAATATAACCTAGTATAGCCAAATCGGATCATAATATAACCTAACCTACAGTAGCATGGCCCAACCAGATATAATGTAACCTAACCTAACCTACCTTTATTCTGAGATTTTCTTGTTCTACAACGAAAATATTAATCCCAGGGCTCTTTCTCGTTTATAACAATATAACCTAGCCTAGCCTAACCTAGCCTAACCTAACCTAACATAGCATAGCCAGACTGGGCGTCATATAACCTAACCTAACCTAACCTACTATAACCTAACCTAGCATGGCCTAACCAGATATAACCCAAAATGTTTATAGATCTGTATGTGTTTTTATGTGTAAAATAGCGAAGCATGCGCTCCTTTATGGTACGTTGAACTCTTTCAGCTAAAGACGCTTTATGTATAGAACAGCTAGTGTAGTAGCTGATATTAAACTTTGTCAGCATGTTCTGTAAGACGCGGCCTATAAATTACTTCCGCATATCCGTACAAAACTAGCCAGGAACCCTATCTTCTTTTAACATCAACGTTTTGGTAGCTTTAGCATCTGTTTCAGGCGATTTGTTTTTCAGAGGAATTAGCCACAGATATCTAGAGAATAGGATGTAGCGGTAGCCGTCATTATACACAGAATATCTTTGCATGTCTGTTAAATCCGCTTGCCAAATAGCGTCAATCGAAGCAGCTGTTGTCTTGGCCGTTTTAAACCTTTTCTCACCGGCTAATGAAGTGTATAAGCATCCGGCTCCCGCAAAAACGTTTCAACATCTTTTATTCCCACTCCGTAAATACCTCTGTACAGCCTATTAACGCGTCCATAGGAGGCGGGGTTAGAAATGTCATAATAGCGTTTACTTAATATGTTAACTATTTCTGTATTTTAGAGACACGTGGATAAGGTTGGTCGTTTTTTCTCTTCTTTCTCCTCTTCAGAGACGCTACTGCTGGGGGCGATGGCGTCCTCAGTTGTGACACACGCGAGACTTGATCCAAGTCTTTCAACCTATTCAGATTACCTATCAATGTTTAGGGGACGTTTATTTGTTGTAGTCTTGCTTTAATATGCTTCCATCCCGTTGGTGAGGGCCTGTCCCACTTTCTCACCAGATCAAGGACAATGTCAACGATATTGGATCCCTGTACTAGGGCGGGTCATACTATGCATTTTTTTTTAAATCAAAGGAGAGGGGTGTTCAAATGACATATTTTGGTGTATAGAACACAATTCTGAAGAAAATATTTAATTCTGATAACCCTAACCTACATCATTTTGCAGTTGATTATTATTAAATTGTTGATTATTTTACTATTGTAGTTACCCCAGAATATGTCTTCTCACGTTTTCTATCATGGCTGCTCACGTTATCTCTCATAGAGCATTGTTCTAACTAATTCATATAAACACATATAATGTAATTCATATAATAATAATAATATTTAAATACTCAAATAAAAAGGTGTGCCATTCCACTTAATTGTAATTATCATACAGTTTGGTATATGAAATATTTTGACGGTTTTCTGGCGCGCATAAGGCCATTTTCTTAGCCACCTTTCTCAGAGGCTAGAATGTTCGAGAAGAAGTGCAGGGAGGAGGGGGGGATCTATTGCATCCTCTTTGATGGGCGGATTGACCTGACCAATGTGATGATGGAAGCTGAGGGCAGTGACCAATCTTTTCCCACAAAGATCAAGGAAGAACACTATAGTGTTGTTAGTGAGCCTGGCAGCTACTATCTGTTCCACTTTACCCCAGAGAAAGCAACTAAAGAGGAGTCACATGCGGAGAAGATTGCTAAGGTCCTGTTTGCCTGGCTGAAAGAGAGGGGTTATGATAAGACCTTGTTGGCCATTGGAGGAGACTCAACAAATGTCAACACTGGTGTGAAAGCTGGAGTAATGCGGAAGCTGGAGCTGCACCTGGGGAGAAAGCTGGTCTGGTTGGTGTGCAACCTGCACACTGTTGAACTTCCCCTGCGCCATCTCATTGTTGACCTTGATGGCCCTACTCTGTCAGACAAAAAATTATCCGGGCCAATAGGAAAGCTCCTTGATTCTGCTACAGACTTTGATATCAATCCAAACTTCACCCGAATCTCTGTTGGCCCTCCACTGATCAAGCTTCCTGACAAGGTCATTCAAGATCTCTCAACTGATCAATACTATGGCTATAAAATTGTCTGTGCAGTCAGGGATGGAGTACTTCCTGCAGGGCTGGCTCTGTTAGAGATAGGACCAGTAAACCACAGCCGCTGGCTCACCACAGCGAACAGACTTCTCAGGCTCTGGGTGTCAAAGCACGGACTTAAAGGAAAGAACCTGAAGATTCTGCAATTCATTGTGGAATTCATCATTGGAGTGTACAGTATTACCCATGTTGGTTCAACGTGAAGGTCAAGCACTCCTGGATCGAAGGGCCTAGGCACATCCTCTTTCAGCTGGACTGCCACAAGTCCCAGAGAAAGGAGGTGCTGGTTATTGTGATGCCAACTGTGAGAAGATCTGCTTGGTATGCCCACAGTGAAGTCATCCTCCAAACACTACTCTGCTCTGAGGATCAGAAGGAGAGGATTGAAGGGGTGGAGAGAATCCTGGCCATCAGGGGAGAGGGGGACCCGGACACTCAGCTGGGGGACTCCTCTGTTAGGAGCAGAAGGACACCTGACATCAATTGTGATGCTTCCAGCATCAGTGACTTGATCAGCTGGTCAGAAGGTGTGTCAGAGCCACCTCTCACCTGCTCTCTAAGCACCTCAGAGGTGAAAAACTTCATCAACACCCCCATGGAGGTGCGCAACTGGCCTTGCCACACACGAAGCATTGAGAGGGTTGTTAAAATGGTGACTGAGGCTTCTGCTAAGTACTTCTCACAGGAAAAGAGGGATGGAGGGATCAGGGCTCAGGAGACCAGCAGGAAGCTGATGTCCAAGTCTGAGTCAAAGCAGGATTTGTGCAACCTGGCAAAGTTCAAGATGTCAGGAGAATGATCTTTGTAATTATATCCAGTGATATACATGCAATTCTCCTATTAATAAATATATGTAAAGTTGATTTGGCCTTGTCAATATAAATGATTTACCTTATATCTTTTAATATATTATAAAGGGGTTCAAAAGGGTAAAATTGGCAATTTAGAAATACAAAATGATGTAGGTTAGAGTTATTCTATCCCAAAACGAAGCTCATATTTGAATTCCCCATGTAAAAACACATAATTTAGACACCCCTGATGGTAGGATTTCCTTCAGATTCATGTTGTCACCTGAGTACGACCCGCCCTATCCCTGTACCCTTGTTCCTTCAACAATGACCACGCCAGTATCAGCCCACTGTATGATGGGGTCCTCTCTCAATAGATTATAAAGACTTAAGCCTTTATTCCTCAATGTATGTGGGAGACTACTTTCTAATACATGCTCGATGTGTTGCGTTCCATTATTCTTTGTTTGGTCATTTCTAACGTCGGATCCGGGTCCTGTGTCGCCATGCTCAGCATTGCTCGCGCTGTGCCTAATAACCACGGGGAGCTCTGTAGGATTCTTGTAATCTTCGTAATCATGAAGAAATTTCTGCAGAGCTTCTTGGGACAAGCTCCTTTTCTCATCAGGTGACTGTTCACTGTTTAATAGGGCGAACAATTCGCTTTCCATTCTTTTAAACCCACTTTTACGGGGTTCTAGAGCCGTGTCTGGAATCTTTGAACTTTGCAATGAAGCATACACCTCGTGCGGAATCACAACCACTTTCTTCATTATATTAATCTAGTCAGTAAAGGACCCAAAAGTGAAAATAAGATGGGGAGAAATGATCCCCCTCTTTGTACAATAATTCGCTTTTTCTTCCCCCACAGTTTGACTTTTACGAGCGAGCGCACGTTTTATGTTTTTGTAACAACGGAAGCGAACCTTCTGAGGGGGGTTCATTGGCACATTACATTTTATAACATTAAGACAGATTTCACCGATGCATTTTAAAAAGTCGGAGTCGATATTTTTAACAAACATCTGTTGCAGTGCCGGGGCAAGCAATCATTGAGAGATTTTTATTAATTCACGATATTTCTTCAGCCTATTTGTCATTCTGGAATAAACACCGTTTCAGGATCGTTTGGGAATATATTCGTTCTTAGAAGCACCCTCAACGTGTTTCGCGGGTGAAGGTCACAGAGCAAATATCCGTAACTCTGACTTGTGGCTTCTTTATAAACTTCCAAAAACTCTTCACGCTGATTCGGGAACATTTGATTGGCTAATACCTCAATTTGTGACACAACTCTACGTTGCGTGAATAAGACAAGATATTGTGTATTTAACGACACATCGCTCATGTATCTATTTTTGAAAAATAGATTCTGATTGATGAAGAATACGCTTATGTTAAGATGGTGGGAGAACATTGTAAATATCTCGGCAAACGTTTTATCCATTTTCAACATGAGAACCTCAATTACAATGATTGTACGCTCATTTCACTCTAACGAATTAACGTCATATACACCATTGTGGAACAAAATATCATCTTGGTACTCTTTGAACACTGATTGATACGTCGAATAGCACCATATTACTTTATGCACAAGTTTTGAGAACATCTCCCCCTTATCTTTAATGGATTTAAGCATAAACACCGTTTTACCACATCCTGTAGGGCCAGATATATTACATGTGGAGGGGCTTGTAACCCTGAATTTTTCTACAGAATCTATCTCTAACCCGTCACACCCCTAAGTGGGTCATTTACAAAATATAACAAAATTTAAGTGCTGCTCCTTATATTCTTGTTTTTCTTCTTCCACAGAACCGTGAATGACGACGATGTACAGCCCCCCACCATCGACACCACAGATGACCCCGATGACCGTGTAGCTACAGAATCCTTCCCCGCTGACGAACCCTCACCAGCGATAACTGTAGCATGTGACACTTCAAAGCGGAAGCATGATGAAGAACCCTCCACGTCAGGTATAAAGCGAGCCAGGATTGTGCCGGTTGTTAGGCCCCAGTAATAGAGCCCCAACCCTCTACGTCTTACGACAGAACCCCCACAATAGGACCTTCCTCAAATATACCCCCTTATTCCTGTTCAGTTCCGGGCACTTCCTCCACAACAGCAGCAGCAGCTTCTCATGCTGTGGAGGAAGGTATAACATTCAAGTTGGTGCGCACTGCTACCCCCACCCCTGCCCTGACAAAAATCGGTACGTGTCAGGGTTGACACTGGATCCATGTATAGCAACGGTGTTGGACTGCGACGCGTAGTTCAACGTATTGTGGAGTTTGCCCATCAGAACTGCGACGAACGTGAAGTCCGGACGAGGTTGTCCTTCAGGTTCGGTTCAGATGACGGGGACGTAGAAGATTTTTGGGTAGTAATAACGTTCAGACGTTTGGCGGCTGTAGACATAGAATATATCTTGCGCCGTATAATGCAGGTCTCTCAAACTAGTACAGCCTTCAATATGGACAACTTCATGGTAGATATTGACAGAGTATTCCGGGTTGCTGGTCATAATGCCACACCTTATACTCTTAATTTCAATTCTCCGGTTATTTACAGAAAGCATTTAAACTTCGATCGTGGTTGCGGCATTATAGCAATAGTCTTAGCGTATATGTTCACTGTGCTAAATACATGGACGCAAAATATTTGGCTGCCTTCGGTTGTGCAGCGTGCCCGTAAACTGGCTTCAGATTGCAAGCTTGGGTTTGAGTGCAATATGGGTCTTAAAGAACTGAGAGGGGTCGAGCAAGAAATGAATACTCGAAAAGTCGTATTTGGAATGGATGATCGTCGTAGGAGTGTGTATGCTTTTAAAAGCTGTGTGAGAGATCGTAAAAGACCTCTACTTATTTTACGATTGTCAGGAACATCGTTTCTCCCCACCCGTAATATAAGGACTCCCTACGCTAGTTATGATAAAAGTCGAAAATATTGAAGGCATCATGATTTGTGTAAGGGATGTCTCGAGTTTGCTGATATGATATAGTGAAACATTGTAGGGAGTGCTACATTGTATGTGAGCAGTGTAAAACCCCAAATGTGAAAGTCGTGCAGTTGAAGCCGAGAAGAGGGAATGTAATGTGTGTAGACGTACATTTTTCAATAATAAATGCTTTCAACTCCATAAATCAATTGTCACTTGCAGGAAAATGAGGATTTGTAAGTGCGGTATGTTTCACATGATGGATAATTGGGGGAATTTCAAACATAAATGCAATGAAATTCACTGTTCTACATGTCATGAAAATATAAGGCGGATGAAGTGAAGCATGTATGTTATATGAAAGATGCTAAGCCTACCTAAAATTAGCCCTTGCATAACTGTGTACTACGATATAGAACTTACACGAACGCTGAAACCAAAGAGGTTATTCCACATTTACTCGTAAGTCAGACTATCTGCGATGAGTGCAAGGAGATCGAGTGTGATGAGTATCACAAATGTGGAAAACGGACAAACGTTTTTAAAAAGAATGCACACGACAGCCTTGTGAAACTCTTTGTATCCTATATTGTCAAATTAGCGGAAAAGCTAAAAAAAATGACTATATTCTCGCCCATAACGGGGCAAAATTTGACACAGTTGCTGGAACAGGAGTTGCTGGAACACGAGTCGTCTGCAATATTTACAGGTGATCCCTTGAAAAGAGGCAACAAACTAATACAGATGCAAATAAGAGGTAATTTACAGTTTAAAGACACTCTGCTGTTCACACGTTGTAAATTAGCAAAGCTACCCAAGGTCATGGGCGTAGCCACTGAAGTTTCAAAAGGGTATTTCCCTTACACATTCCTCACTAGCGAAACTTTAAAATACGTAGGACTGCTCCACCTAACCATTACTTTAACTACACCAACATGAGTGATAGTGAGCGTGAAAATTTTGACCACTACGTACAATAGTTTTAATGAAGCTAGTCCATACAATATAGCTGAAGAATGTGATCGTTATTGCGTGAATGATGTGCGCGTGCTTAGAGTATGTTTCCAGGCCTTTAGGAGGAAGTACATAGCCCGTTTCAAATGCGATCCGTTGCAAGTCGCAACCACGATCGCCTCATTATATTTTACGGTGTTCAAGAATAACTTCATGCCTAAAGACACCTTAGCCGTCATTCACAGAAACAATCCCCACAGTTATGGGCACAAGGCTATTTACTGGCTCATACACCTATAGCAACAGACAGGAGTATGCATAAAGCACGCCCGCAACACGGGGGAAGTACCCATTAAGGTCAATGGTCGTGTTTTTTGGGTTGATGGTCTAAGTGAGGATCCAACCACTGGTGAGAAGACTGTGTACTCCTTTAACGGCTGCTGGTGGCATGGATGCCCACTCCCTGAATGTGCCGTCACAGGGGATCTCCATGGAAGATCCCCCGCCGACAACCTCGCATGGACCCGCAACTGCGATCAACTTATAGGCTCCCAGTTCACTCACAAAATCGTGTGGGAGCATGAGTATGATGCACGGATGGAAACAGATGCCCAATACCGTGAAGAATTAAGGGCCATCAAACGTTCAATGGTGTTGGACCCCCTCAAATGCGGTGACAGCTTGTTTGGAGGGCGTGCAAACCCATTCAAGCTATACTTTCCGCCTACGGAGGGTGTGAAGCTCCATTACTACGACTTCTTTTCTTTATACCCCTACGTGATGAAGAAAAATCCGTACCCCGTAGGTGCACCTGAAAAAATGGTGGGTCACACCATGCCAACCATCGAGGAGTTCTCAGCTAACTTGAATGAGCGCTACTTTGGACTCTCTTTCGTAGACGTACTCCCCCTTCGCGATTTATGGATGCCGATCTTACCCGTCGTTATAGATCACAAGCTCATGTTTCCCCTGTGCGTGAAGTGCGCAGAGGAGAACAACGGTGATTGTAACCATACAACAAACCAGCGTAAGATCAGAGGTGTATATATACAAGCCCTGAGGTGGACCTAGCCGTTCGCCATGGCTAGAGAATATTGAAGATACATGAGGTGTGGGGGTTTCAGAAACTACCCAACCTTTTCTCGCCATATATAAACACTTTTTTGAAGGATAAGGTAGAAGCATCGGGATATCCGCGAGGGGTTGATACCGAAGATGAAAAAACGGATTATATTCAGCGTTACCGTGCCAATGAAGTTATACAGCTTGACCGTTCTCAAATTGTTAAGAATCCTGGCAAGCGGCTTTAGTGCAAAGTTGTGTCTAAACAGTTTTTGGGGGAAATTTTCACTGAATATCGAAAAAGGGAAAGTTCATTTGGCACAAAGTTAGTGATGTCTGAGATTATGCCAACGCTCCCGATAAAGAGGTTATGGAGATCGTGAATGTAGTTAATACTTACATAAATGAAGTACAACATCACCGAACTGGCCACAGATACCTCACGGGTTATAAACATACCAGTAGCCAGCTTCACAACGGCCTACGCCCACATCAAGTTTTGGGGACTACTGCATTCTCTTGGGCGGAGGGTGCTGTACGCTGTCACAGATAGCGTGATATTCACAGCGAGGAAGGGTGAATACAGGCCTGCTATTGGTGAATTCCTCGGAGAGTTAACTGATGAGATCAAGGATGAGTATGGTGATGGTGCATACGGAGACTCATTTGTGTCAACAGGGCCAAAAACCTATGGGGTACGGGCAGAGCTGGGCAGTAACGCGTTACAAGTAACGGCCGTTACGTAACGCGGTACTTTTTTAGTAACGGTAGTGGTAACGGCGTTACATTTCAAATCAAGTAACTCTTTCAGTAACGACGTTACTTTTTTAGGGAAATACATTCGTTAGTCGTTACTCGTTACTTTTTTATCGTAGCTCACAATTAGTTTCTTTCGATCTTCACTCATTGTTTATTAACCGTTAAAAATTTGTCCCTTCACTATGAGCGAGGTGTGCATGTTGGCCGTTGGCATGCTGGCAGCCCACCCCCATCCACTCTCTCCCCCTACACTGACAGCACTGTCAAAGTAAAAAGGCGAAGAACCTAGAACAGGGAGGGACCTAAGTTCAACAGAGGTTTCGTCATTCCTCTCATCTGGGCCTTCACGGCACGTTAGTTCTGCATCCTTCCCATCTACTAACTTTAAAAATATGCTTATTAAACTTAACACCCCTATACCATCTAGTGCCGCTGTTGAGCGGTATTATTCAGTAGGGAAGGATATACTGCGTCCGAAACGAGGCTCGCTCCTAGATGCAACTTTAGAGAAGCTTGTTTTCTTAAAGGCCAATAAAGATCTTTTGAATAATAGCTCTTAATTTGTGTATTTAGCTAATAAATTTCAATTATCATTGCCATGCACAATAACTCATTTGATTCATTTCTTTAGCATTTCGTAGTATTGTTTTGCAAGACTAAACTTTCCTGGTATATTCTAGCATTAGTAAATTAGTATCAATAGTATGCTACATCCTCTGTTATGTTGCAATTCCTAGTAATAAATCTTGCAGTAATTTTGTTTCACTTTTTTTGAAAATATTATGCTTATAAGTCATAACAACGCAATGAAGGTATGCACAGACTTCATAGCCTATGCATTAACCAGTGGATACAAACCAACACATACTCGCACAAGCGAATGTTTATATAATATAATATTTTATGTATATATAAATTATATTATACCTATGCGTATATATAATATATTTACATTTCATTAAAAGTAACGGTAACGAGTAACGGTGCCATTACTCGTTACTTTTTAAAAATGGTAACTGTAACGATAACGGCGTTACATTTAGACTGTAGTAACGGTAACGGCAACGGCATTACATTTATAAAGTAACGAGCACAGCACTGGGTACGGGTGAGGGTGAGGGATGCTATGAAATATATCGTGAAGTCTAATGGTATCACACTTAACCATGCGAACCGACGAGTTGTTAACTTTGACTCGTTGAAGGATCTAGTGTGCTTGGAAGATGAGGGCGACCAGCCACCTCATCTGACTGTGGGGACCCACAATTTTCGGGCGCAGAAACTGGGTTGTGTGAAGGAACTTAGCGGCACGAAGGTATGCCGTAACACCTATAGGAAACGTTACCATGTGCCTAGTACCTACGATATCGTACCCTTTGGTTACTTTAATCCTTGATTGTATTTATATATATATATATATATATATATATATATATATATCTGTGTATTGTTAACGATATCTTTATTTATTACGCATATTTGCTTCAATTAAGGTTTCATTTTCTCTTTTGCGTGCGTGCGTGCGTGTGTACATTCCTTAGCTCCGCCCACTGTAAGATCGGTTATGTGACTCCTGCCACTACCTGAGCATATCTCTATCCCTGCGTGTTCAGTTGTCCTCTGCAAGTCCTGGATCTCAGACGTGTATTTTCTTGCGTAGACGAAAAATAGTAATGGCTACCTTTAATATTGCGTGTTCAACGTTTATGAAGTTGTATTCGGCAAAGTGTGAAGATGTGGTAGATACTGAAAGACCCTATTCCACCCTCCTTTGATACTTTTAAGGCTACATTGAACCCTGCGAAGGAACAAGAGGTACAAATACTCTACGGCTATTCTGGCGAGGGCATTGTAGGATTTCATGGTAGGATTGTAGGATTTCATTTATGGTGTGGCTCGCTCCCCCCGTCGAGCCGAACGGCCCACCCGTGTACCTCACCCCTCCGAAACACGAGTTCGAACAAACCCGTACACGTTTCACCCGTGTGACTCACTCCTCCACGTCTGTTCCCCGAGCTAAACAGCGCACCGGTTGCTCTTAGTCATCTCAGAGCTTGAATCGACTGGACGTGCACTCCTCGAATACGATGGAACTTCCTTTCAAGCATTCTCAATGCCGCGTACGATGTGTCCGTGACGACGTCATTGCGTTTGTTCAGGCGTGAAACCGGCACCATTAACTATGTACTGGAAACGATTTGCAGGCAAGCAAACAAACGTAATGTTATTTATTTAAGTGTTGGGGAGATGAATAGAATCTTCGTGATAGTTGAGAAGTGGGTTGAGGACCGTTATAAAATACTTGCAGGTGTAGGTACAAGAAGAGAACAGATTAGTGATGCACCCTCATATGCCGTTGTTTGTACGTTGTGTATAAATAACGATCAGCCATGCATTGATATACGGCTGATGTGGACGAATGCATCTGATAATAACGTTCTTGTAAATACACGAAACCGATTCATCCTTGACAGAATGTTTGAAATCGTCGGATTCCGCAAACTCAAGCCTATATTAGACGCTCGTGTTACGGATATGATTTATTTTCACACGGTTCTTGAATACGCATACACCGCTCTGCTCGACGGATTTATCGAATGTAGGAATGAACAAGGCAAGAATGGTCTAGAGCTGGATGCTTATTTAAAAGGTTTAGACATTTTGAAATATCCCGAACTTTGGTACAAAGGACTTGAGCGATACAGGGCAGAGCTCGCCTATACTGTTCACCCTGAAGAGTTGTATCTCTATATAATAAGTAGCTGTCGTTACGACTTGGAAGATTATTTCAATTGCCGCTATGCAGAATGAAGAAGGGTTCACGATTGAAAAGCTCGGGACGGTAAGAAAAAACCCTCGAATGGAAAGGAGTGTTTATAAACTTGTATTTGGCGTGATAGCTAACGGTGCTCTCTTTTTTGAAAGTGGGCACAAAAATAGTATTGAATGATATGAAGGCCATTTATATCGAGTATTGGTATCCGTATAACTTGAGCGGCGAAATAATGTTAAGCCGTATTTACTGCGTAATGCAAAGCAATAATGATGTGATTGTAGACTCGATCACCTGTGAGTTTAGTGTTTTGCGCCGTAGAACATAAAGTATTTTGATTTAAGGGTGTCCATAAATGTTTACCCTGAAAACAGTATGCTCTCATGTTTTAATGATGAATCTTACATCCGTTTTCTTTTCACAGGTGATCTCGTACATGCATAGAGTTTCTGTGCTGGTGTGTTTCGTCTACCGCATTCGCCGCTAGGAGCGCTGTAGTAGCTGTTCAATTGTAGAGTTAACAGACACAATGTGCGTATTTAGGGATCGGAAAACCCATGTGCCGTAAGGGAGCATATTCGGGGCAGTCCGAAGATCAATGTCTGGTGTGGACTAATGCATGACCAGATAATTGGTCCTTTCTTCTTCGCTGAGAACACTGTTTCCGCAACTGTGTACCTGAATATGCTCACCAATTACGCCATCCCCCAGCTGTAGGACAGGCAGCCAACTGTCATCTTCCAACAAGCTGGGGCACCCCCTCATTGGGCGCATATTGTTCGTGAAACTCTCGACGCAACATTTCCAAATCGATGGATTGGCAGGGACGGGCCAATCCCATGGCCCCCAAGATCACCAGACATTACCCCGCTGGATTTCTTTCTCTAGGGTCATGTTAAAGATTTGGTTTATGCAACAGTTGTTCCAGATATCAGGACATTGCGAGAACGCATTACGGATGCAATTGCAACAGTTAACCCACAAATGTTGGAAAATGTGTGGCGTGAGTGTGAATACCGTTTAGACATTTTACTTGCCACTAGGGGTGCACATGTGGAAGCTTATTAAGTTCATTAACTATGTATCAAAACTTTGTATGTTTATCTACTTATGATTAAAACTGAGTTTGAATACGAGTGTTTATTTAAAAGTTATAGCATGTTTTAATCAGGGTAATCATTTATGGACACCCTATGTATTTATTTTCAATATATTTAATTATGTAATATAATTGTGTGTATATATTTTTTTCCTGTACTAATATGTTGCTGATTATACTTCTTCGTTTTATATATTATCATTTTTATTTTCAATGTATTTAATTATTAAATATAACTGTGTGTGT
This sequence comes from Bathynomus jamesi, assembly GCA_023014485.1. Classification (NCBI taxonomy): domain Eukaryota; kingdom Metazoa; phylum Arthropoda; class Malacostraca; order Isopoda; family Cirolanidae; genus Bathynomus; species Bathynomus jamesi. The sequence continues at coordinate 758,669 of JAJOZX010001012.1, forward strand.
GTATATATATATGTATATATATATATATATATATATTTTTTTTCCTGTACTAATATATTGATGATTATACTCCATCGTTTTGTATATTTTTTATTATACAGGGTGGGCCAAAAGTCACTGAAGGATTTTTTTAATTATAATTTCTTTATTTTTAAATAATTTTGTATGTTTATTTCTTTCAGAGATAAAGCAGCGCAGGGAGATTCATTATGAGGAAATTTACCACCGACCAGCGCGTAAAAATTGTTGAATTTTATTACTGAAGTGAAAAATCAGTAATTGAAACTCAAAGAAAATTTCGCAGACATTTTTAATGTTAGAGAAACACCATCAGAAAACACGATTCGAAACTTGATTGCTCGTTTTCAGTCAACGGGGTCTGTTCATGACTCAGCCCGCAGTGGAAGACCAAAAACAAGTCGTACTCCAGAAAACATTGAAAATGCTAGGGAGAGTGTTAACGAAGACCCAAAAACATCAACTCGTAAACGTGCAACTCAGCTCGGAATGGCAAGATCATCATTGCGAAGGACAATGAAGGAAGATCTGTTGCTGTTTCCTTACAAGATTCAAATGGTGCACGAAATTCAACCTCAAGATCCAGCACAACGACTAAGATTTGCAGCCAAATTGCAGCAACTCGTAAGGGACGATCCTGATCTTATTCATAAAGTCATTATGAGTGATGAAGCCCATTTCCACCTAAACGGCTACGTCAACAAACAAAATTACCGAATCTGGGGTACTGAAAATCCAAGAACCTTTCATCAACGACAAATGCATTCCCTTCGAGTTACAGTTTGGTGCGGAATGACGGCAGAAAAGATCTTTGGGCCCTTCTTCTTTCAAGATGATGATGGTAATGCAATGACTGTGAATGGTGAGCGATACAGGTCAATGCTGGAAAAATTTTGTTTCCGGAAGTGGAAAATTTGCCAGCAATGTGGTTCCAGCAAGATGGAGCTACGGCCCATACTGCGAGGCAAACAATGGACTTGTTAAGGACAGTTTTTGGTAACTGCATAATTTCAAGATTTGGAAACATTAATTGGCCTTCACGTTCCCCTGATTTAACGCCCACATATTTTTTTCTGTGGGGTTACCTTAAAGATCGCGTATATGTCAACAAGCCACATACACTAGAGGAATTGAGAGGCAACATCTCCAATGAAATTACAGCGATTGATCAAAGAGTTTTGGCCTCTGTAATGGATCACTTTTTAGAAAGAGTAAGACTTTGAAATGAAGTCAATGGGGGGCCATTTGCAGGACATTATTTTTCACAATTAATCTACAAAAACAAATTCCATGAATTAAACTACCATTTGCAATTTATTACATTAATTTGTATTTAAAAATAAAAAAATTATAATAAAAATAAATCCTTCAATATTTCCTATGCTATTATTATGTTTTATTTTATTTTTTGATCATATATATTCCATCGTTTGACTGTATTTATATTTTCTATATATTTCGTGAAATTGATTCCAATAATTCGTCTAAATAAACAGAATGATGTAATGGTGTTTTATTTAATTATTTTGGTTGTAAACGATATTATTATTTAATTATACCAAATGGCTGCCTTCTAAACCTACTGACTGATTTCTAAACCACATGTCAGGAATATCTGAATAGCTCAATCTGGCAGTTGAAAAGGTAATATATATACACATATATATATGTCAACTAGCTGATGATTCGTGTATGGCGTTGTTCCAACGTGAAAGAAAATACTTGTTTCCTATTATACTGGATAGGTGTTTTGAGAAATTTTCCGATACATGAAGCAATAGCGGTTTTAATGTTTTATTACTCCCACTTCCCAGAATTCGCACCAGGCATTTTCGTTCATGGGGATTTTCACGAAATAAACACATTTTAATCACACTCCGGCGCACTATTTGAGAGAAACATATGACCATATTTTTCCTTTTTGCTTAGCAGACGAAACTCGTCTCTAAATTCTGTTAAAAACTCACGCAGGCCTTTTGCCACAACCTCACTACAAACCTCGTCATGATATATATTAATGTAGTGGAAAAAATACTTAAGATTCTCCATGATGACAAGATTTACATTCTCAGCCGCAGGGTACGCGTTCTCGGCATGATGCAACATGACATAATATCACTTGTCATACCACTCATCAACAAGACTCACTAACCATAACTGTTGCTTCTCTAATACACGTGTTGATTCTTCCACTTCACGGGATATGTGAGCTTTTATAAACTTTAGTCCTACAGCATAGTTCAATACATCGCTTGTACCACGAAATCCTGCAATGCTCTCGCCAGAATAGCCGTAGAGTATTTGTACGTCTTGTTCATCAAACATCGCGCGATTCAATGTAGTCTTAAAAGTACCAAAGGAGGGTGGAATTGGAAGCCATTCAGTAACCTTATCCTCACCCTTTGCCGAATACCACTTCATAAACGTCGAACACGCAATATTAAGGGTAGCCATTACTATTTTTCGTCTACGTGGGAAAATACACGTCTAAGATCCAGGGATTGCAACGGTTAACTGAGCAAGTAGGGTAGAGATGTGCCCAGGTAGTAGCAGGAGTCACGTGACCGATCCTACAGGGGGGCGGAGCTTAGAACATTCTCCTGTACATACGCTGGGCGGAGCTTAGAATTTTCTCCGGTACACACACACACACACACACACACACACACACACACACACACAAAGGAGAAAGTGAAACGCTAATTGAAACACGATTTATTTAATAAACAAATTATTCAAGGTGTGTGTATATATATTTACAAATACGTGTAATAAATAAACATATCGTTAGCAATAGACATATATATAACAATTATAGATTGTGGTCTCCAAAGGTTATGGTATCATAGGTACTAGGCAGCTGGTAACGTTTCCTATAGGTGTTACGGCACAACTTCGCATCCCTAAGTTCCTTCACGCCCCCTAATTTCTGCGCCCGAAAATTGTGGGTCCCTACAGTTAGTTGGGGTAGCTGGTCGCCCTCATCTTCCAAACACACTACATCCTTCAACGATTTAAAGTTAACGACCCGCCGATTCGCCTGAGTGAGCGTGATACCCTTAGCCTTCACGATATATTTCATATCCTCCCCACCCTCAACCGTACCCCATATGTTTCTGGCCCTGTTGAGATAAAAGAGTCGACGTATGCGATGTCTCCATACTCATCCTTGATCTCATCAGTTCAGTCTCCGAGGAATTCACCAATACCAGGCATGTATTCACCCTCCCTGGCTGTGAATATCACACTATCTGTATCGGCGTACAAACCCTCCGTCCAAGAGAATGCAATACACCCCAAAGTTTGATGCGTGCGTAGGCCGTTGTGAAGCTGGCTAGAGGTATGTTTGTAACCCGTGAGGTATCTGTGGCCAATTCGATGATGTTGTACTTTATTATGTAAGTATTACCTACATTCACGATCTCCATAACCTCTTTATCGGGAGCGTTGGCATAATCTCAGACATCACTATAACTTTGAGCCAAATGACCGTTCCCTTTGCCAGTATTCTGTGCAAATTTTCCTCAAAGACTGTTTAGACACAACTTTGCACTAAAGCGCTTGCCTGGGTTCTTTACAATTTGGGAACGATCAAGCTGTATACCTTCATGGTCACAGTAACGCTTAATATAAGCCGATTTTTCATCTTCGGTATCAACTCCTCGCGGATATCCCGATGCCTCTACCTTATCCTTCAAAATCGTGTTTATATATGGCGTGAAAAGGTTGGGTAGCTTCTGAAACCTCCATACCTCATGTATCTTCAAATCTTCAACATTCTGTAGCCATGGCGAACGGCTAGGTTCACCTCAGTGCTTGTATATACACCTCTGATCTTACGCTGGTTTGTTGTATGATTACAATCCCCATTGTTCCCTCTGCGCACTTCAGGCACAGGGGAAATATGAACTTGTGGTCTATAAAGACGGGTAAGATCGGCATCCATAAATCGCGAGTAGGTAACACATCTACGAAAGAAAGGCCGAAATAGTACCCGTTCAAATTTGCTGAGAAAACCTCGTTGGTTCGTTGGGGGGCAGGTCAGGTCCCACCAGTTTTTCAGGTGCACCTACGGGGTACGGATTGTTCTTCATCACATAGGGATATAAAGAGCAGAAGTCATAGTAATGGAGTTTCACTCCCTCCGTAGGCAGAAAGTATAGCTTGAAGTGATTTGTTCGCCCTCATCTGTTTCCATCCATATATCATACTCATGCACCCACAAGACCTTGTGAGTGAACTGGAAGCCTATAAGATGATGGCGGGTGCGGGTCCATGCAACAGTGTCGGCAGAAAATCTACCGTGGATATCTCCTACGATTCCACACTCAGGACGTAGGCATCCATGCCACCAGCAGCCGTTAAAGGAATACACACTCTTCTCGCCAGTGGCAAGGCTTTCGCTTAGACCATCAACCCAAAAAACAAGACCATTAACCTTAATGGGTACTTCCCCCGTGTTGCGGGCATGCTTTGTGTATACACCTGTCTGCTGCTGTATATGTACGAGCCAGTAAATAGCCTTGTGCCCATAACTCCGGAGATTGTTTCTGTGAATGACGGCTAAGGTGTCTTTAGGCATGAAATTGTTCTTGAATACCGTCAAACATACTGAGGCAATCGTGGTTTCGACTTGCAACGGATCGCATTTGAAACGGTCTATGTACATTTTTCTAAAAGCATGGAAACATACTCTAATCACGCGCACATCATTCACGCAATAACGCTCACAATCATCTACTATATTGTAAGGATTAGATTCATTAAAACTGTTGTAGTAGTGGTCAAAATCTTCACGTTCACCTGTATTCATACATTCATAGTTAAAGTAATATTTGGGCGGAGGTAGTCCTACGTGATTTAAAATTTCGCTAGTGAGGAATGTGTAAGGGAAATATCCTTTTGAAACTTCGGCGGCTACACTCATTACCTTGGGTAGCTTTGCTAATTTACAAGGTGAAAATAATAAAGTGTCTTTAAACTGTTCAGTACCTCTTATTTGCATCTGTATAAGTTTGTTTCCTCTTTTCAAGGGATCATCTGTAAATATCTCAGATGACTCGTGCTCAAGGAACTCCTCATAAAGGAACTGTGCGTCAGATTTTGCACCGTTATGGGCAAGAATATACCCAGTCATTTTTTTTAACTTGTCCAATAACTTGACAATATAGGATACAAAGAGTTTCACGGGACTGTCGTGTGCAATCGTTTTAAAAACGTTTTTCCGTTTACCACATTTTTGACACTCATCACACTCGACATCCATGCACTCATCACAGATAGTCTAGCTTACAAGTAGATGTGGAATGACCTCTTTGGTTTCAGCATTCGTATCTGTTTCTATATCGTAGTACACAGTTATACAAGGTCTATTTTTAGGCTTAGCGTCTTTCATATAACATACATGCTTTACTCAAACCGCCTTATATTTCTCATGGCATGTAGAACAGTGAATTTCATCACATTTATGCTTGAAATGCTTAAAATAAGTAGAGGTCTTGTGCGATCTCTCACAGCTTTTAAAAACATACACAGTCCTACGACGATCATCCATTCCAAATACAACTATACGAACATTCATTTCCTGTTCTACCCTTCTCAGCTCTTCAGGACCCATATTACACTCAAACTGAAGTTTACAGTCTACAGCTAGTTTACGGGCACGTTCCACTACCGTAGGCAACCAAATGTTTTTGGCCCGTGTATTTAGCACAGTGAACATATGAGCTAAGACTACTGCTATAAAGCCGCAACCACGATCGGCGTTTATATGCTGTCTGTAAATAACCGGAGAATTGAAGTTAAGAGCATATGGTGTGGCACTATGACCCGCAATACGGAATACACAGTCAATATTTACCGTGAAGTTGTCCATATTGAAGACTGTATAACTTGGAGAGGCCTGCATTATACAGACTAACATATACTCTATATCTACAGCTGCCAAGCGTCTGAATGGTATTACTACCCAAAAATCATCTACATCCCCATCATCTGACCCAAACCCAAAGGCCAGCTTTATCCTGACTTCACGTTCGTCGCGGTTCCGAAGGGCAAACTCCACAATACGTTCAAGTACGCGCCGTAGTCCGTGTTCAACACCATTGCTATACATGGATCTAGGATCAACCTATACTATATACCGATTTCTAGTCAGGGCTGGGGTGGGGGTGGCGGTGCGCACCAACTCGAATGTTATGCCATCCTCTACAGCACGAGAAGCTGCTGCTGCTGCTGTGGAGGATGTACTCAGAATTGAACAGGAATAAGGGGGTATATTTTTATTTGAGGATGGTACTATTGTGGGGGGTTGTGTCGTAGGAGGTAGAGAGATGGGGCTCTATTACTGTAGGTCTAACAACGAGCGCGATCCTGGCACGTTTTATACCTGACGTGGAGGGCTGTTCTTTGAACTTCCGCTTTGAATTGTCGCATGCTACAGGTATAGCTGGTGTGGGTTCGTTAGTGGGGGTGGTGTCTGTGACAACAACTACAATGTCATCGGGGTCATTTGTAATATCGATGATGGGGACATGATGCTGTACCTCATCATCATTCAAGGTTCTGCGGAAGAAGAGGAAAAACAAGACTAGAATATAAGGAACACGACTTAAATTTTTATTATATTTTGTAAATGTCCCACTTAGGAGTGTGACGTGTTAGAGATGGATTCTCTACAAAAATTCAGGTTCACGAGCCCATCCACATGTATTATATCTGGCCCAACAGGATGTGGTAAAATGGTATTTATGCTTAAAATCATTAAAGAAAAGGGAGACACGTTCTCAAAACTTGTGCATAAAGTTATATGGTGCTATTCGACATATCAAGCAGTGTTCAACCAATACCTAGATGATATTTTGTTCCACAAAGGTGTATATGACGTTAAGTCATTAAAGGGAAATGAGCATACAGTCATTGTAATTGACGATCTCATCTTAGAAATGGATAAAACGTTTGCCGAGACATTTACAGTATTCTCCCACCATCTTAACATAAGTGAATTCTTCATCAATCAGAATCTATTTTTGAAAAATAGATACATGCGTGATGTGTCATTAAATACACAATAACTAGTCTTATTTGCGCAACGTAGAGATGTGTCACAAATTGGGGTATTAGCCAATCAAATGTTCCCGAATCAGTGTAAGGAGTTTTTGGAAGTTTATAAAGGAGCCACAAGTCAGCGTTACGGATATTTGCTTTGTGACCATCCGCAAATCACGTTTAAGGTGCTTCTAAGAACGAATATATTTCCAAACGAGTCTGAAACGGTGTATATTACAAAATGACAAAGAAGCTAAAGAAATACCATGAATTAATAAAAATCCATCATCGACTGCCCCGGGCAATGCAACACATGTTTCCTAAAAATATCGACCCCCCGACTTTTTAAAATGCATCTGTGAAATCTGTCTTAAAGTTATAAATTGTAATGTACCAATGAAACCCCCTCAGAAGGCTCGCCTACGCCGTTACAAGAACATAATAAAAGTCAAACTGTGTGGAAGAAAAAAAGAATTATTGTACAAAGAGGAGAGTCATTCCTCCCCCTCTTATTTTCAGTTTTGGGTCCTTTACTGACTAGATTAATATAATGAAGAAAGTGGTAGTGATTCCACACGAGGTGTATGCTTCACTGCAATGTTCAAAGAGACCAGACACGGTTCTAGAACCCCGTAAAATCAGGCTCAAAAGAATGGAAAGCGAATTGTTAACCCTATTAAACAGTGAAAAAACACTAATGAGAAAAGAATGTTATACCAAGAAGCTCTGCAGAAATTTCTTCACGAGTACGAAAATTATAAGAATCCGAGAGATATCCCTGTGGTTATTAGACACAGCACGGAAAACGCTGGGATGGTGATATAGGACCTGTCTCCAACGATAGAACTGACTAACCAAAGAATAACGGTCGGCCACACAACATATCGAGCATGTATTGAGAAGCACCCTCCCACATACATTGAGGCATAAATGTTTAAGTCTTTATGTTCTATTGAATGAGGATCCCAACATAGAGTGGACCGATACAGGTGAGATCATTGTGGAAGGAGCAAAAGTACAGGGATCGAATATCGTAGACATCGTCCATGATCTGGTGAGAACGTGGGGTAGGCCCTCACCATCAGGATGGAAGCATATTAAAGCAAAACTACAACAGATAAATGTCCCCAATGCAATGATAGGAAATCTGAAGAGGTTAAAAGACTTGGAACATGCATAGCACGTGCTACTATTGAAAGCACCATCACCCCTGGCGGTAACACCTCTGAAGAGGAGAAAGAAGAGGTTAAACAACGGTCAACCCTACCCACGTGCCTCTAAAATACGCAAATGGCTAACATATGAAGAAGACATTATTATGACATTTCTAGCCCAGCCTCCTACGGTGGCATAGATAGACTGTACAGAAGTGTTTACAATGATGGAGTAGGGAAAAAGGATGTTGAGAGGTTTTTGCGGGAGCAGGACGCTTATACACTTCATAAGCCTGTGAGGAAAAGGTTTAAAACAACCAAGACAACAGCGGCACCGATTAACTCTATTTGGCAAGCAGATTTAACAGACATGCAAAGATAACGATGGTTACCGCTACATACTATTCATAATAGATGTATTCTCTAGATATCTGTGGCTAATTCCTCTGAAAAATAAATCGCCTGAAATAGTTGCTAAACCCACCAAAACATTGATGTTGAAAGGAAACAGGATTCCTGGCTATTTTTGTACGGATACGGTGAAAGGATTTATATGCCGAGCTTTTCAGAACACGTTGACAGAGTTTAATATCAGCTACTACACTACCAATTCTATACATAAGGCCTCTTTAGCTGAAAGAGTTCAACGTACCATAAAGGAGCGCATGCAACGCTATTTTACACATAAAAACACATACAGATATGTAGGCATTCTGGAATCATTGGCCTCATCATACAACCGCTCACACCATCGCACGATTGGGTCAACACCTAACGATATTTTAGAAAGAGGTACGCGCACAGAGTCCGATGTGAGAAGAGATGGAACACCACCACCACACTCTGCACGTTTCAAAATCAATGATTATGTAAGACTGTCGCGTTCGGGAAAACAATTCGCGAAGGGATTTGAGCAAGGATGGACACGTGAGATTCCTAAAGTTAAGGCTATGAGATCTAAAGGCGAGATAATATTATATTACGTTGAAGATTTGAATGGGGAAGAAATCGCAGGAGGCTTTTACTGCGAGGAGTTGCAGAAAGTGACATTTAATTTAGGAAAAATTGTGTTTAAAATTTAAAACATTTTAGGAAGCAAAGGTTCAGGAAAGAGGAAAATGTACCTGGTGAAATGGCTAGGCTGCCCAGAAAGCTTCAACACCTTTATAAAAGCTGCTGCAATAATGAAGCTTAAATAGCATGCAACATGGCGCCTAACCATTTCTACGTCACACTCCCGTCCTCTTCGTGCCTGTCTGTACATCCTAACAACACACTAGCCAAATTTGTAACAGAACTCCATGACCCATTGAATTGGGTCATGATTCGTATAAGGTGGGGATATGTGAAATTTAGTTGGACACCCTCTTTTTATAAGCACACCGGACAAAAAATTAGTCACCCCTCTCAGAATGTACCTAATAACGTGTGACGGCGCCTCTGGCCTTGATAACCGCACGAATCCGGCGAGGCAGAGACTCTACGAGGTTGTGCATGTACTGAACATCGATTTGCTGCCACTCGTTCATCAGCCGGTCCCGAAGTTCCGCCAGAGTCCGTGGGTGTCTATTCCTGCGCTTCACTTTCTGTTTCCAGCCTGAACAACACCTTCGACGCATTCAGGATTAAAGGCTTCATTGGACCTGCGATGTACTCGTCGCCTCCCATCATTGGAGAACAAACAAAAACCGGACTCATCGGACCAAATTACACGTTTCCAATCTGCCGCAGTCCAGTTTTTGTGCCTCTGAGCCCATTTATAACGTGCCAATTTGTGACTTGCTGTTAACAGCGGCCTCTTCCGTGGTACCCTGCTCCAGATGTCCATCGCATGCAGTTCTCGTCGCAATGTCCGTTCGGAAATTGGTCGCTGGAGAACCTCATTGGTTTCTTGGAGCAATTGTTCTCTGGTTTGAAAACGATTTGCAGTTACTAGACGAGAAACATGGCGGCGGCCCCTATTGTCGAGAATTGTTTTCCGGCCACAGTTACGCCGTCGATTGTCAGTTGATTGCGAACTACACCACTCTTTGTAAACTCGCTGGACAGTACGCGTTGACACACCAACAAATTGGGCTACTTCAGACATTTTGTGTCCGTGGGCTCTGCCAAACACGATGGCTCCTTTTTGCCACTGAGTAACGTCTGCCTCACGACCCATTTTGCAGACTATATCCAACACACACTTTGTTCTTCACCACCTCACGAAACAGATCTGATCCTGTGTGCTACGTCACCGCTACTTGTCACTTACCAATGCTACATCAGCGCCCTCTGTGTGACCTTGAACTTCCTACTATCGGTGCTATTAGGGGTGACTAATTTTTTGTCCGGTGTGCTTACATTGAATATAAACAACCCGTTTTTACGTTCTTAGAGACCTTAATGAGTGGGAAACAGCCGGCGTAACTCGGGATGAAACCAAAATTATCGTTCGGATTGGGAATGCACGGTATTACAGTACAATAGTAACACTAGCTCCGGGCCTTTATGGTGCGGCTGAGGATGTTGTGAGAGACTTAAACGTAAGTTTAAAAACCTCAAATTTTACGGCTGATTTAGTATACGAAATCGTAAACAAAGAAAACCCTGCAGATACTCTGACACTAAAATCACAGGCTAACAAATATTAAAGACAAAGGGCTGTTCAAAATTATAGCCGAGGGGCGATATCGATCAGCCTTTCAAAGAGATACCTTTCACGAGGTACAACATGACTTGTCCAGCCTAATGTATCAGATGAAATTGGAGAAACTGGTTGCTGGCTATACACCTCCAGATATGTGCTATATTTACAGCAATAGAGTGGAGCACCAGTTTGTTGGGGATACCTAGGCACGCCTGCTGCGCATTGCTCACATTCCCAACCATAGAGGGAAGAGCATGAGTATTACATATGACAGGCCCCATTATGTGAATATCGCGACTAATCTAATAACCAACATCTCAATATATATAAGAAGGATTGATGGAAAAAATTTCCCATTCGATGATGGGAGCTTAACAGTGAAGCAGCACTTTCGACGCACTGAGTTATAATGAACAGAAAGCCTTTGACAGTCTATCGAGGTGTGAGATACCAGTGTGGTAGTAGAATTGGATCCAATTTTTCAGCCATACTACGTACAGCAGTCCCCTTGCTGAAGAGGGGTGCCATATACTATTTTGATTCACTCGGTACTCAGCCCTGGAGTGACCCTGTTATTGTAAAATTTCTGGAGCAGTTGCATATCCCCGAAGTTGTTTGGAATCCCTTCCGGCTACAAGGATATTTTATTAATATCCGCTGGATGTACTGCTTTTCATTTCTCATGCATATGTCACGTGGTAAGGAATTTATAAATTTTTAAAAATTATTCGACCCGTGTCACACTCAACGAAACGATGAAATGGTATGCAGACAGGTAAAAAGCCGTTTTCCGATTGTGCGCACTCGTTGTATAGTATAATGTGTTTTTCATATATATATATATAATTGCATCCAATAATATTAGTTTGTGTATTCTGTAGCTTATTTAAGATGGTTATTCTACTAAAAACATGATTTCTTTCATTTAATAAATTGATGAAAATACATTGCATCTTCTTACCCGAAAAAAGCTCGAAATATAAGAAAAAGAAAAACTTACATTATTTCGTTAATGATGTGGCAATTGCTGGGTTGACTGCGCGGTAAAACTTCTACCTCCTTATTCAAGTCCACGACATGCGTTTCTTCAAAACGAAAAGGTTGTATAACACGAGTCAAATCCTCATTGGACCTTAAAGGAGAAAGAATAATTAATTACTTCATACTGAATCTTTTTTAATAAAAACCCAATTGCTTAAAACATATGCAGAGTATTACAATGTAAAGATATCTTCGAACCGCTTAGAGAAGTTCCTTTAAGAGAAAATGCCAAAATAACATTATTTCATTATTATGGAATTTATAAAATTATTTTAAACTTGCAAAGGAGTGCTATAAAAAAATTCAACGATTTTGCTCAAAACAGGACTTTATCATAATATTAATTGCAAACTAATCTATAATTGCGGATACCTACTATTTTAATGAAGCATTTTACAATAAAATGTAATGAGATGAATTACTACAACCCTCCATATATATATATATATATATATATTATATATATATATATATATATATATATATATATATATATATATATATGATGAAATAATCCAGAACAGTGCTCTTTCTCCTAATGACAAGCACACTAAAATAAATGACGTGTTCGCGAATAAATGGCTACAAAAAATAAAATTACAGGCACATAAATACTTACATTTCTACGTCAATCCCTCGCGTCAGATCGTAAGGAGCATCATTGCAAATATCGTCAACTGATTGTTAGAAATAATCCGTCCCGATCGGCTGCGTTAAAAAGATTAATTGTAGACAACGCGACAGTGTCTCTATCTACATATAAATCCGGTAAAATGTAAAGTTGCCGATTTATGACAGAGGGAATGTGTTTGTTTATTCACTGGTGAAAATAACTGCTGTGAGTTCCAGCTGAAAATACTCACTTTTATATGCATGATCCCCAAGCACGACCCCAAAAGACTAATAGGGGGTTCGTAAGTTTGCTGATTGGTTGTAAATGTAACTGGGCGGGACTATGTTAAATTTGTGTACCAATCGTAACACCGATATAACGGACCCACGCTTTGGACGCCCTGATTGGTCGCCATCACGACTAATGGTGTCTTTATCTGTTCATTCTCTTCGTAGATTAATTTTCAATGCTCACATCTCAAGGTGTATGAGTTCACTTGCACGCTCTGTCACGACAATATGTTGCATTAATATATGCGACCATACTATTCACAGCTTTCCCATTCTGGAACCCACCCCTTCATGCAATATCCCCTCCCCTTTGCAATATCCCCCCTTTACAACACCCCTCCCCCTTTCACCATCCACTCACCCGCTTTGCATATACAAAAGGAGTTTAACCTATGGTAGCTTCCGCCCGAATTATTCATTCTGATGAAGGTCAAGTTTTTACTCCACCTTAGACCTACAGTTTAACATGGAATCCGAACCACCACCAGCCCAGCGTCTTAAACACTAGACTACCAAGGGTATCCATTTCTCTACCAACCAATTGTGCGGAAGGATGATCGTTTACCGCGCGCCGGCTGCCGTCACCGGGTCTCGAACCCGGGACCGATGGATTCGTAGTCAGCGACGCTAACCACTACACCACCGAGGCGCATTCATATTTATATTAAAGAAATTATAAATATTTTTGTTTTTCTTTTCATTTCTTTTTTATATTTTTTGAAACTGTTTTCGAAATAAAATCAATAATGTGTGTGTGTGTGTGTATGTGTGTGTGCCGTCTTCAGTTTATCGACTCTCTCTCTCTCTCTCTCTCTCTCTCTCTCTCTCTCTCTCTCTCTCTGTATAAATACATTTTAAAATCCTTTTACATTCAAAAGCACTGGTAATGATAATAATGATGAAGACGATATATGGATTAAACGGAGACGGAAACCGGTTTTGGGAACGAAATGTGGGTCAAACCATATTCCATTCTAGCCTTTTGGAGTAACCTCGAAGTTTTAAGTGTATCGAATTTACCTCGTTACACTCTTCTGTCTTGGTTGGGAAACGAAGTCATTTTAATGTAATGTATTTTACTTTGTTTTTTATAAAAATTAACAGTTAATTAACTTTGAATTCGCGGAATTTTCTTATAAAAAATAAAATAATATAAAAGTATATATAGATTTATTTAAGAATGTGTATATATATATATACATACATATATATATATATATATAATATATATATATATATATATATAAATAGTCTTGTGAAAATTAATTGAAACACAAGGTGACAAAGACATTATTTGATATGTGAACCATTTATTGGACATAAAAGCAACATATTTAAGATTTAGTACTTGCTATGGCCTCCTTTAGCTTTAAGAACACATTTTACATGTTGGTGCATGGAATCGACAAGGGTTTCGCAAATATTTATAACTTCTTCGTCGTAATTATTGCGCTGATGAGCTTTTGTTTTGTTGTGCAGTCATGTTTTCGCAGGCGTTGCTTAACTATAACCCACATGTTTTTCTACTGGATTTAAATCCGGTGAGTTCCCTGGCCATTTGAGTACTTGAATATTCTCATCTTGCAATGCTTTCATTGATTTCTTTGATGCATGACAAGGTGGAAGGTCATGCTGGAATACCCCTTCATCATCTGGAAAAGCTTTGATAAAGTCGGGAGCCACTTTTGTATGAATTATATCCACGTATTTTTCGGAATTCATCATTCCTGTAATTGGCAAAAGTCTTATAGGTCAGGAAAAACAAAAAGAACCCGAAAATGTTCAATGTGGCCCTGGCGAATCGGTTCACTGAGTGATCTTCTTACATACTGGAATCTCTGTCCCTGGACTTCAAAATGCGATTCATCGGTGAACATGATGGTTCTCCATTGCTCCTTTGTCCAGTGCCGGTATTATTTAGCCTAAAAAACACGTTTCTTTTTCATTGCATTCATAAGAAGTTGTTTACTGAGAGGCTTTCTTTCGGGGCGTCCAGCATCCAAAAGACGACGTCTCACAGTACTGGCACAAACGTTAATTCCAGCAGCTGACAATCCCTTTTGCAGTTCATAACTAGTAAGTTTAGGGTTTTTTAGACTTTTTGTAACAAAATTCTGTCATCCTCTTTGTTGCCTTACGTTTTCGGCTACATTTGTTCCTCCGTCGAGGAGAAAAAGATTCAGTTTCTCGATAGGCTTTCACAATTCGGCTAACACTTGCCACGCTAACCTCACATTGTTTGGCAATTTTTCTAAGGGTTATTGGAGTGTATTCCGATAAAGTTACAATCCGAGAACGTTTTCTGGGCGTAATATCCATTGTTATGTTAAAAGTTAAAGAATTCACAATCCAACACAATTTGAAACACGTCCACCCTCGTTGCTGTCTTAGGCGACACTCGTTACAAAGAGTCGATTTGTGATTTAATATTTGCGTAAAGAACACGTGCAAACAATTGTTGCACTAGTCCTTCATGAAAAAAGTCACCTAAAAAAGAAAAAATATTGAAATGTCTCAATTTAAAGAAATAGGGACTGTTTCAATTAATTTCCACAAGACTGCATATATACATATAGTGTTTAATTAATATATTGCATGCAAGAAAACAAATGAACTGCGATTCCTCAATTACTTTGATTTCGCGGAATTTTCTTTATAAAAGAATATAGAAGGTATATAGAAAGGAATGGCAAAAATAAATAGACACTTTCGGAGAAGTTAGTTAAAATAATTATTGTTTTTCATTTATATATAAAAAGTGTGCACTGTTATTTTGCTTGCATTTTTCTTTTATTGTTAATTAAATAAATAATGTGTTTTAATTAGTTTTTTTATTGAGCAAATTAAGGAGAACGTCTCTCTTTCCTTTAATAAATAATATAATTAAAATAAATGGTGCTGTCTGGTAACCCTGCATATATAAATGGTGCTGCGTGGCAACTCATCTATATGTAAATAAATAAATAAAATAAATGGTGCAATCTGGCAACTCATCTATATATAAATAAATAGAATATATAGTGGTATCTGGCACCTCTACTTATATAAATAAATAAATATATAGTAGTAGCTGGCAACTCACCCTAATAAAGTACACCTGAACATAATTAAATTATATAGGGGTATCTGGCAACTCCCGACCCTCTATATAACAGATGCTAGGCGACGGATGCGACGGACACCGGTGGAATAAAGAACTCTCTCCTCTCTCAGTCTTAGGTTAAGACTTAGGTTAGGGTTTCCCTTTGGGGAGTGAGGACATCCCAATTTCTCCCCAAAGACCCTCCTCTTTCTCCTTTCTTTCTCTCTCTTACAGTAGGTTAAGGTTACCCCTTTGGGGGGAGGTCACCCTCCCTTCTCCCCCAAAGCTCCCTCCCCTTTCATTGCAACTTGGGGGCTAACCCCTCCTCCCTTGTTGCACAACTCCCCTCCCACTTCATGCAATACTCCCTCCCCCTTTGCAATATCCCCTCCCCTCTTTGCAAAAATGATCGACTTTTGCAACATTGCAGCATTGCAATTTCACTCGACTCTTTTGCGCATATGCTACTCGGTCCCTCTATCAGAACCAGAGTATTCAACAATTAATAATCATCCTTATGATAGTTCTCACCAGTAGTCTCAAACGACTTTTCAGTTCTAGAAACTAATTCGGAAGACCTTAGCCTGAAAATATTGGAATCTCTGTACATTAAAATTTACAGGCCATCCCTTGATGAACAGACTTCATCCGTTAAACTTTACATGGAATAACCATCCAATTAAAGGTCAACCGACTATTTATTTTCCGATATGTTCTCCCAATTTCTCTTTAACGTGGCTCCAGTCTCTCTCCAGCGTCTCTCATTGAAGGCGTTTTTATTTCCATAATGTTTGTAGTACGATTTTTGAAGCAAGTGTAGTTCACGTCCCCCTGTGGTGCCTAGTGTAGTTTACGTTCCCCTACATTATCCTAGTGTCGTTTACGTTCTCCTACATTATACTAATGTAGTTTGGGTTTCCCAAATTTGTCCGCGTATACCTAATCAAATAAAACTTTAAAACTAACGAAAATATTACGACTTAACCTAACCAATCGTCAATTTATTTACATATATATATATATATATATATATATATATATATATATGATCACCTGAAGATCAGGGCCCCTAGCCTTCTTTAGTTAGCTTTATAAGGCTAACTAACGACAATATCACGACCTACCCTAACCAATCGTCAATGGCGTACAGTTCACCTAACGATTGGTTAGGTTAGCTCGTGATATTTTCGTTAGTTAGCCTTATAAGGCTAACTAAAGAAGGCTGGGTGCCCTGATCGATCCTATATATATATATATATATATATATATATATATATATATATATATATTCTTTGTTCTTTTGTTGCTTTCGGGGAAGTGGTTTTATTTGGTAAGTGGTTGAATCATTTCACAAGTATATAGAAGCCAAATTGTTGGAATGCAGTCATGTATAGATTTAAATGTATAATTAATTGACAATTTTATTTATAACAAAGTTAATCAAACTAATAACTAATTTAAAGTCTCCCCTTTTGTGACGCGAGATTCGGGATACTCTATCCGTCTCTCCAGAGTAGTGAGTTCTTCATTTAACTGGCTTAATTTGGATCTGCATGATATATCAAAGCTACTTAAAAATTACGCTATTCGTTTGATGTTGCTGATAATTGCTGATAATTGCTGATAATCTCGGTTGTTCCAGTCTTGATGGGTAGCATGGGTAATTTCTTGATTGTGTCTAGACATCTTTTGAGGGTTTAGCTTTATTCTTTGTCGTATGCCGTATGTACTTAGAGAGAGATTGACTCATTTTAAACAGAGAAGAGATAATCTTTCGAAGCTTTTGTAAAAAGGGCGGAGTTCGCTGTAACCAACGTTACTTTCTCATCACTTATTTTCATTCTGCTGAAATTAGGCCTAATTTTAATTTGAATTCGACGTCACATGTTTATGTGATATAATAATTATATTGTATATAAATTGACGATTGGTTAGGTTAAGTCGTAATATTTTAGTTAGTTTTAACGTTTTATATGATGGATTCATTTAAAAAATGTCTCCTAAAGATCCTATTGTAGTTTACGTTCCCCAACTTTGGCCTAGTGTAGTTTGTGTCCCCTTTTGCGTCAGGGGGACCTAAACTACACTTGCTCCCGATTTTTATATACATATTATTTTGTACTTACATTTATCTTGTTTTATTTGGTTCTTTTCATTTTTTAATTATAATTTTAATAATTACAATTTTTAATTAGTAACTTATTCAATGCATCTTCCACTGAAGATGTTCCTAGGACGAACGAAACGTTTGGATTAAATAAAGGTGCTAAGAATTTTGACGACAGGACAGTCTTCATATTCCTCATTATATATATATATATATATATATATAAGGTTAGGGCTAAGCCTGCCTAAATTCTAGAGACCTAATGCATAGCCTATTGGCTTGCAACTAGGCTTAATTATTAAGATATTATCTAATATCTCACGCATAATTTCTTAAATATCTTGTAGGACGTAGGCCACATAATTACTTAAATACGCTAAGCCTATTCAACCTTTGTTCAGACCAACACAAATTATGTACGTACGTTTAGGCCCTTAGGGTATGATCTGCAGATTAGAGGAATGGAATGGAGTCACTGAGCAACCGAGCATCTACTCGCTGACTCAGTCGGGCTTTTGCACTGGCTGAAAATGCCGGAAGCCGAACACTGTGTGTGTATATATATATATATATATATGTTAAACACAGACCGTGCATGGAACAAGGAACTCTTCTGGGAAATTACATCCACTATAGTTCGAATAAGTAATGATAAATGACAAATACTATAGTTTTTCTTTTTCATGATGGAAAGCCCAACGTGGGCACCGGGTTACTCGCAAAGAGAACCCAAAATATAGCTTCCCTCACCAGCTATCTGCAAAGCAGATAGGATCCAGCTTTGGGACAGGATCTATGGTTTACAGCTTATACCTAGCCTACTACATTCAGAACCTCAATATACGCAAGAAACTCGTTGCATTCACGTCGGATTGAATACATCAAAGAAAAAGGGGTAACTATTGTATTTTTAGCCAAACAACAAAACTTAAACCTCAACCGGGACATTGAGCGTCCACTTTTCAAGGCACATAACACGTCCGTTTAGTATACACGGTCTGTGTTTAACATATAAGTTTCTCAGGGGACCATTCTGTGCTACAAATGACTCGAGAAGGATGGAAATATAAATAAAAATTTGTTTCAAAGACTTTATGGAAGGTGTCAGCGAAATAAAGATGCAAATCAAAGAACTGACAAACATAAACAATAGCTCAGAAACACTTACAATTGAAATGTTTATTCATAACACCCAGTATTCAATTTTAGGTATTTACCGACCACCAACTGTGAACGTTCCAACTTTTATTACAAATATCGACAGAATTCTAACCTCTAATTATATTGGTAACAGTTATGTTATTGCAGGAGATTTAACTATTAATCTTTTAAGGACGAGTCCGCAGCATATGCAGTAACTCTTGTTACCAGAACGTATAGGTTTTATTGTTATTCAAAACTAAATATTTTAGTAACTAGTCACTGAAATGATACACATTTTGGGTTCCTTTCTCGACAATTAAATAATATCTATATAAACATGTAGAAACATTTATAGAAACGAGGCATTGTAGTACAATTTATATTGTTATTTCTGGTGGACCTTAAGGTACCATCCGTCGTTAAAGGGTTAAGCTCACTAAAGAACATTCAAATAATAACGCCAGCTTCCTTCACATCATCAATTTAAAAAAAAATTATAACTTTTTCCGTTTATCGTTTATCGTTTTCCTTAGATTTTTTGCTGGTGTTTATATAGTTTTGAGGTTTAAATGTTTAACGTCAGGATGATCTTCGGATTGTCTTCGAGCTGTCGGCGTTTGACGTTCAGGTCACAATCTGGTCTTCTGACATCAGTACGATCACTGTCCCAATTACCTGTACTTCATTTCATAACTCATCGTTACTAATGAATTTTTGTTTAAATCATCAAATAACAATATGGGGTAGATTAGAAAGACAATATTTAGGGACAAAACTAAATCTTCAAAACAACGTTATGATATTTCCCCCGGAAAACCAAGAATATTTACCTTCTATTTTTTAATTTTCCTAATATGTCATAACTAGAGTTAGGATTGATAGGCACTAAAAAATCAATAATAGGTAGGCAAAAAGGCACTAAAGAAGCCCTAAAAAAGTCGCTTAAATAGGCACTAAAAGCTAAAAAAGGCACTTAATAGGCATTTCTATTTTCCCACTTTTCTCTTATTATTGTTGACTTACAGTAAACCCATTTGCAGTTCTGATGAATATCAGGATTTTTATTGTAAAAAATAAAATAAACATCTCAAAAAACATCAAACATTTTATTTGAATCAAAGTAAAATCCAAACATTTAAACTATCTTCTTACAAAAACTCAACTAAACTATAAATTGAAATGGCAATTGATGATTAAAAATTTTTCAAGGTTCTGTGGCTTAAATTGACATCGCCTGTCACTCAATACATTTTTATATCGAGAAAACGACCTTCCGACATCGCAAGACGTAATTGGTGCGAACTTCAAAGATGCTAATTCGCTTGGCTCAAAGTCCAGAACCTCCTGACACTCTCCTTTGAACACTATTGAAACGTTCACGTTTGCCAACCAGGATTGCGTCGGAGAACATTTTCAAATTTTGCTACCACTTCTTTCCCTAAGTTACCAGGAACCTGGCTCAGCTCCTTCCTTAAATTTTGAACTATTTCCACTGCTTCAACAAACGGCAGGCCTCTCTCCTCCAGCTTGGTTATGGTCCCTGGCACCCGTCCGAAATTGGCCATGATGTAGGCCAGGTCTCCTCGAAGGGTTAGACACGATAAGGCCTCCTTCGCTTCTCCTATCACGACTGCCTCATGCTCGTCTAAGTTTTCAACGACCTGCAACAAAAAACAAAATTAAGATGAAATATGCTTTGCTGCTTTTGAAATGGCTGTAGAAGAATGTACTAATTAAACTGAATATGTTACGTGCCTTGGCAATTTCGCTGATATTTTCAGCATAATACATGGCAGCTTGAAGCCAGGAAACCCATCGAGTCAAAACTGGCTGAGGTGGCAAGGGTGTTTCTGGAAGAGCTGCCTTGAAAGCAGCAATTCGTGAAGGTGCCTTGAGAAAGACCTTCTTCACCGACGATACAAGTGCATTTACGTTCCGAAAATGTCCCCGGATGTTTTTTGCCACCCGATGGAGAGCATGAGCCAGGCAAGTCACATGCTGAAAAACATTACTGAAAAACAAACTTAATTACTGCGCCATGCATTAAAATAAATCAAATTAACAACAAACAAAAAGCTATTATTCTCTATTCATTATAAGAACCCAACTTAACTTAATAATTTCTTTAGATACCAATCTTTTTTTTTTTTCAGAAACTACAGAAAACGACAATTTTTAGGGTAACTAAATTATAAAATGCATTAGTCGAACGTCGAAGTTCGTTGTTCGATTAATTAAATTAATATTAAAATAATTTAAAACAATTTGTTTTTCACCACTCTTTACCAATTTATCTTTAGGGTGCTATTAAATTCGAAAAAGCTCACATTATCACCCATTGTTGGAGCGTCAAATTCCCTCGCATGCATTTGTTTACATCGAGTGGGTTTGTTATTTTGGATAGAGAATAAAAAATGTTGCAACGTACCTCTTTGGAACAAGGTTGGCAGAAAATAACTCTACCATCCGTAGTGAAGTTTGAGTCCTTCTTGATCCACTGCCTGAACAGAACACTTTTGGCTGTCTTGTCCTTAGGCATTTTTTCTCACTTATAAAAAAAGCTGTAAGCACAAACGTGAGATTTTATTTAGCAAAAGTACTTGAACAAAGACACCACGTTGCACGCACCAAACAAAATGATCGAGGCCGAACGCTTCACAATGACGTATTGTGATCTGATTGGCTGTGCTGGTTGCCTCAGGACTAGCCTCGGTTTTTCTATCCCCTGCCCTATTTAGGCCTACAAGTTTCAAAAAAATGCGAGTTATTTTGCTTTACTTAGTACAATAAAATTAAAAAAGGCATATATAGGCACATATTTTAAAATTAGGCACTAACCATCAAAATAGGCGTTTATAGGCACTATAACATTTAATTATATACATCCCACAGTCCCGAAATGGATTTCTCTAAAAGAAGCCTATGAATCTATAAACGGGAATAAAAAAGGCAAAAAGGGCAAAATCCGGTCTCTAGTCATAACATAACAATCTGTACCAACTAAAAAATAAATGGCTATTAATAGTGATTTTGAGTAAATAATTTCTAAAACTAATAATAATAATATCTTAATCCATCTAAATAATTTAAGTCGAAAAGAAAAGTATATACTGTATATTGAAGATTTCAAAATTAAATGTGTAGTAAAAGAAATCAAAATAAAGTAATTTCAGAAATTAATCAAAGTTAAAATTGATTTTATGAAACTGAAAATAATTCTCAAAATAATAATTCAAAATAACTACATTAATAATTAAAAGAATTAAAAATATTAAAAGGAGTTTCAACGTCAAATTATGTCTATTGACGTAAATTATTTTAAATGAGGGATCTTTTCGGTTTGGCGGACTGCTACAGATTTTCACAAAACTTAGCAAATCAATCTAACCTAAATAAACTTAACCTAACCTAAGTAAACTTAACCTAACCTAAATAAAATGCGCAAACACAATGGGATTTTATACTATAAAATAGGAAAACTATTTTCACTATCTCGCTAGAAGTCGCAGATTCAGATCCTTCAATTTTCAATGTAAACAGGATGTAATAAGAATTTTAGTATTACTCAATGTTGTTATGCTTTCTATGATATTCCATGCTATTTATGCTATGTAATATTACTATGCTGTGCTATTTCGTCGTATTTAAATATGGTTTACATAATGTTTTAATAAATTCCCATTTCGATTCCTAAGCTATTCCTAATATTCCCATTTCTAGTTCTTACAGTATATGTGTATGTTCGAATAAAAGGAAATTTCATCTTATCATTGAATCTATATTAAATAATTATTATTAAATTATTATTATTATTATTCTTCCCTATCTGAGCGAGCTCAACTCTGGAAGGCGTAGGGTCCTGATGGTGTTCCTCCTGTTGTTCTTAAGAACTGTGCTTCTGTGCTGACAACCTGCCTAGGCAAACTCTTTCGTTTTTGTCTTTCATCTTATTCTTTTCCTTCCTGCTGGAAGTTCGCTTTCATTCAGTCTGTCCCAAAGAAGGGTGACCGCTCTCAATTTACTATTACTATTATAACGGACACTGCTCTTCTGATCTCTCTAACTGCATGGCTCCTCCTTTAAGGAGAGTACCCGACTTTCAACACATTCTTATTCCTATTCTGTTCAACTTTCTAATGCAAGAGTTAATCGGTATTTTCAATCTTTCATTTACTCAACCGGTCCACTCTGAAACAATTTTCCTCAATCCATCTTTCCCCCTGTCTGTGACCTCCAATCTTTCAAACGCAGTGTCCAGGCATCTCGAAAACATTGAACCTTAATTTTAGCTCGCTTCCTTTATGGTGAGGGCGCGTTTTTGTAGGCGTTTGCCATTAGTCCTTCCTTCTGTGCAAAAAAACTACTTTCATCAGTATTTTTTTACTTCTACAATATTTACTTCATTTTTCATTTTTCCAAAGTCTTTCTTGGGCTAGGTTTGTTAGTTTGGAAATCTGTAATAATGTTCCACAATTCAGAAATTATAAAACTAGAAGATATTCACAAACTAAACATTCACACTTATACGTATCAAATTGTCAATAATACTGTCATGGGAAACGCCCAAAACAAAATATTAACCTCCTAACCCCGACACTGTTTCGACTCAAGACAATCAAGCACACACATTAGAAAACCAAATTACACTCTAGACTGTTTAATTAAATGTTTCGCTAGACCCAGCCTTCGGAACAACCCAGTGGTGTAGTCCTAAAATTTTAGGAAGGGTAACGCTACAGGCAAAACTTTAATAGAGTGTTTCATAGAACAATTACTGTATAAAAAATAGTAAAAGTTAACTCGAAAATAAAAAGTATATAGTTAGTAAATAAAACTACAAATACAGTACATACTTTAGTTACTTTTAATTTGAATAAAACACACATATATAGATACTCGTATCAGTCGTATGTATACGGTATAATGCAGTTTCATAGTGATATAGTAGATACTACAGTTACATATATTCTACAATAGGCTCCATACAGAACGAATGTCTCTTTCCTTCTTTGAAACTTGTCTGGAACGCGTATCATCTGCAGATCGGTGTCTTTTTAGCCATGAAGTTACGTAGGTTTTCGTCTGAAACTGATGAAGTGGTGGTCCGTTGATGCTCAGAAACATGAGATTTGATATGTTCTTCACAGTTAAGTTTGACCGCAAATCTGTGCTAATTAAATTCATCTGACTAAAATCTCCGTAAGTGCTCAGCATTCAGCTATGGCTACTACAGTAGGTAGTATAACGCTACCTCACTGAAATTTTAGGAAGTATAACGCCATTATACCGCGTTACCTCTCGACTAGACCCCTGGAACAACCACGACCAAGAGAAAAAATCTAACATGTTAAGAAGATTCAAGAAAAAAAGCTGAAAGATGACTGCATCAAATCTTACAAAGCATAATAGCTATTCTGTCGCTTATTTCTATTCCAACCTTTTTCTTCTGTTCACTCCGCTTACACATCATTTACAACTAAGATAATTAATTCTCTCTCTGTATAGCCATAAAAATCTTTGTGTAATGTAAAGTAATGAATATTAATGTTTGTACAAAATCAAGGTTATTTAATATTTTACATATGTAAACTTTATATGCTGCACTTACAAAGAGAATGAGAAAGTTTAACTAAACTCTCTTTGTTATATTATTTCCGATCATAAGTATTCGTACAGAGAAATATTTCAGTTATATTCGTCCTTATCTTTTGTACCATACGTAGGATACTTGTGATTATGAAAAGTTTATCATTCGTTTGGAAAATTTTAACAAATAAAAAAATTAGTCTACCTCCAATATATAATGTAAAATATCAAAGAATGTGAGGAAAATAAAAAAAGTTAAAATGCCAAAGATTTCGTACATTTATTTCCAAAATACTTTGTATACTCTAGGGTGTCCCATTTTTGACCCACATCTTTTTTTCCCTGGTCCAACCTCCTAATATCATTATGCCTGTCGCTCTAAGTACGAAAATAGCAATTATTTTCTATTTGATAAAACTTTCGGACTCCCTAGGCCTACACAACCAATTTTCCCCTTTTCTTTATCAAAAATTGTCGATTTTCGGAAGTCTTCCGGTTATAAATTTCTTGCATTTTATTATAACCTCATTCGATGTACAATTTTGGCTAGAAAATTAAAATAGCTATCGATTGATACCTAATTTACGATGCTTTTTTACCAAAATAGAAAATTAAATGGCAAAAATGTTCATTTTTAACATTTTCTTTTCCATTTCTGACCCTAAAGCAGTATAAAACCATATGTGTATGTGTACTAACTGTACTTCTACTTATTTTCAGATTTATGATTATAATATGATTTATATGATTATGATACAAATTTCAGATTAGATTAGTTAGACTAAAATGGCTTGTGCAAAAGTTGAAACTCGTACCACGGATAAACCAGAAGATTGGCTTCTCAAACTTAATTCACAATTTGGAACCTCAGAAAGGTTCCCTTTTGTCATCTAATAGTGACGTCTTACGTCACTATCTATTTTTATCAAGAGGACCTATGAAAAAGAAATCACAGTCATATGTGATCCAAGAAGTACTAAGAAAAGTTAAAAAATTTTGGGATTGAGCCGGTATCACATGCCAAGATACTTCAAAAAGCCGCCATCCGAGAAAAAAAGTAGAACAATTGATAAAGCAATATGAATACTTCTCGAAAAACAAAACACAGGAAAAAAGAATAAATAAGAAGAGACCATCTTTCCTGAAGAAATTAAAGGAGTTATTTGATATTTGTTCTCAAAATGCTATAGAAATAATAAAAAAAGATCCATTAAGAACTTCGGTAACAAAGCAGCAAGATATAGAGTTTCTAATAGACCAAAGAGGGCCCAAAAAGCTTTGCTTAGGATCAGTAGATAAAAGCTATCAAAACAAGTTTGAGAGTCAGGTGAAAAGAATGGAGCGTGAAAAATTACTTAAAGAGAAGGAACTGGAGAGACAAGAAAAACTCAGCATGACCTTGAAAACAGATACTGAAGGAGAAATAGCGATTCCTAATGAACCAAATCCTATTCCAAGTACATCATATGCTAGAGATGAGGATTATACGCCTCCTCCATCAAAATCCTCATGCAAAAGAAAAAATATTGTACAGAATTATATTGTTTCAAATATAGCAGATCGTCTTAACCTTTCTGTTCGCCAAAGAAGAGGGTTTGCTGCTGTTATTGCAAGTCAGTGCAATAAAGACCTGAGCGATATCACTTTATCAAAATCAATGATGCACAGACAATACTAGCTTCCCTAGCTGGACCAAAATCTTGGTTTTTCTCTGATGTTCTACATAACAATGGAAAATTATTAAATAAACCTGTTAAAACATGGAAAGAGGACAGAGATTTTATTAAATCTCCAATTTTGTACACAGTGTTAAGAATGTTAATGATGCGGCCGAGCGTGGAATACAATTAATTGAAGATTTCGCAAATTGCATCACAACAGATGAAGAACAAAGACAACAACTCCTGCAAGTTGTGGAATATCAAAGAAGTTTGTTGCCATTTTTTAAAAAGAGTTCCTTAGTTCAACTGCTAGAATAGCCTCAATCATTATCAGTATTCACATTTTATTGCATACATTCATTTGCTTTACTAAGTAATTTTTCTGTTCAAGGTATTGTATGTTTGTTAAATAAAAAAAAAACGATGGGGCTCAAGAGCTGGCATGAAATGTTCAATCTTTTGAGTTTGCAAGTTGTGGAATATCAAAGAAGTTTGTTGCCATCTTTTAAAAAGAGTTCCTTAGTTCAAGTGCCAGAATAGCTTCAATCAGTATTCACATTTTATTTCATACATTCATTTGTTTTACCAAGTAATTTTTCTGTTCAAGGTAATGTATGTTTGTTGAATAAAAAAAACGATGGGGCTCAAGAGCTGGCATGAAATGTTCAATCTTTTGAGTTGTTCCCACCTTGGAAATATTGTGAGTCTCAAATATATTCCAAGGCCCATTGCCGTGAAGCTGCATTGGGGTCATGCTTCACAGGTGGCGGTAACACCTATTCTCTAAATCCCATTCAAGACAAAATGTAGAAGAAAATGTTAAAAAATGAACATTTTTGCCATTTAATTTTCTATTTTGGTAAAAAAGCAGAGTAAATTAGATATCAATCGATAGCTATTTTAATTTTATATTAAAAAATGTACATCGAATGAGGTTATAATAAAATGCAAGAAATTTATAACCGGAAGACTTCCGAAAATCGACAATTTTTTATAAAGAAAAAGGGAAAATTGGTTTTGTAGGCCTAGGGAGTCCGAAATTTTCATCAAATAGAAAATAGTTGCTATTTTCTTACTTAGAGCGACAGGCATAATGATAGTAGGAGGTTGGATCCGGGGAAAAAAGAAGTTGGTCAAAAATGGGACACCCTAGTGTACACCTAAGGCACGTTGTACACCAACGTCCAATTTACAAAATTTTCTTCTCGTTGTATCATTTGGAGTTGGGATTTTGTTGACTGAGTTAGCATTTACTACTTTCTTATTCATTATAATTTCATTGAAGATACGTGGGTCTTAAATAATTTTGGGGTTCTGAGATGAAAATAACTTAGATGTTTAATAGCCTAAAAGAAGGAAATCGGGTAAAGTAGAAAATATTGATGAATACAATTCTCACTTTCGCCAGCTCAGTGGGTAACACCTTTCCCCTGTAAGCGAAGTGAAGACACTTAGGTCCGGTGTTCGAATCTCGATGATACTGGTAATTAATTCAGGAGTTAGAGCAATGAGTCGCATTAGTTGGCCTGAGCGCTGTGCCAATTTCTGGCCCTCCTGATTGATTGTTATTACTCATACTTTTTTAATGTTGGATACAAATGACATGACCTTTAACACCGAAACCATTAATACAAAATTTTAAATTTTGCATATTCTAAAACCGTATTATTTTACCGAATGAAGAAGGTAGTTTAAAGGTAGTTTCAACATTGATGTTTAAAAGTATCCATTCTATTAATCAAAATAAGAAGAGTCATAGTACTTACTAATGAAATCAGTTAAAATTTATCCATCATTTTAGCAGAAATACTATCTGTTTAACTTATTTTAACCACAGTCATTTCAAGATTCAAAAGTTAATAGAAAAACTATTAACATTTTAACTCATTTGTTTCTGGATTACGACATCTGAGCAACTTGACAAGTATATCGTGAGTTAAATTAAGTTAGCTTGTTAGTTTGTTTAGAGTGTCGATGTTATGGTCTTGTTGATTCGTTAGGTATTCATTTGTTTAGTCAACATAAAGAATTAATGGATCATATGTAGAATTCGGACCCCAGGTAACCCTAATGGAGAATACAGACCCCAACTTTCCCCTAATGTAGAATCCAGACCCCAACTTTCCCCTAATGTAGAATCCAGACCCCAACTTTCCCCTAATGTAGAATCCAGACCCCAACTTTCCCCTAATGTATAGATTATAGAAGCCAGACCCCAAACGAATCGTATAAGGACATCAATAAACAATTTAAAGGTTCATAGAAAATTTTATTATTATTATCACAAATAAAAACCATTAAAATCACACAATTGTAAAATCTTATATCAAATGTAGAATTCGGACCCCAGCCTTCTTTAGTTAGCTTTATAAGGCTAACTAACGAAAATATCACAACCTAACCTAACCAATCGTTAGGTTAACTGTACGCCCTTGACGATTGGTTAGGTTAGGTCATAATATTTTCGTTAGTTAGCCTTATAAAGCTAACTAAAGAAGGCTGGGGTCCGAATTCTACATTTGATCCAATCTTATTAAGTGAAAGTTTAATTAAAAGGATATTGTGAAAAAATGGTATCACAAAATTGGAAAAACGTATTGTTTATGTCTTTCATGCCACATAAATTCGTCTAAGTATGAATTCAAGTGTGATCTCCTACATCCATGCATTGATTTAATAAAACTTTTTTGGCGATTCCAATAGCTTTCAATAGTTTGTGTGTGTACAGTACTAGAAACTCAAATAGTTAAAGAGTAGCTTAAACAAGCCAAATGGATAATACAGACCCCAACTTCCGCTAATGTAGAATTCGGACCCCAACCTTGGTAGGGGTCCGAATTCTACATATGATCCGAATTAATTAGCTCTTGAAATAAATTAAAACATTATCCATCGTTTTAATAAAAGTAAGAAACAAAATTACTTTAACCAAGCTTCGTATGAAATGATACTACGTAACTCTTTAAACATTTACTTATTTGATTAGTAAAATAAACAATTATCGCTAATGAATTAAAACTTTTTCATCCTTTTAATAAAAACAAAAACTTTTATTTAATTAAGTTTTAGTAAAAATAAAATTACTGAACTGTTGGATGAACTTTTTTTTATCCATATGATTAGTAAAGTTAATACAGTAAATTTATAACAACATGAATAAAGAAGTTATTCATCATTTTAGTAAAGTTAATTACTGATTAATTTAATTTTCTTTAAATGTAATAAAAAAAATGCTACTCAACATTTTTAAAGCGACTGTCGCCATATAAAATTCATGAGAGAAGCACGCGCTGCTTTTACTTTGATACTTAAAGCACGCGCTTCCTCATAACCAATTTTAGCAAAGTGATTCCTGAACGTAATTTAATGGGGTTACCTCAACAGCTCAATTCTCGTTATCATCCATAAACTGATTGGTTCGCTTTGGTTTTCGGACTATTAAAATACATCGGCAAATTAAACTTGTCCTTGAAGTTTCAATAAAAAAGGAAGAGAAAAGTACTTCACTGGGCTTCTCTTAAGCTAAATACTTATAAATAATCTCACTTTATTTACTGTTGAAAACTTTGTGCGAAAGTCCTGAAAGCTTTTAGCTCACAATTGAGTCGTGCATTTCCTTTATGATGAGGGGCGTTAAGTGGATTGGAATTCTTGGGTGCACCAATTTGTTGGTTGTTTATCGTTTATTTAGTGGTTTATCACTTATTCATATACGTACTTGGTCCCTCTCTCTCTCTCTCTCTCTCTCTCTCTCTCTCTCTCTCTCTTTTATGCACATAGGCTACAAGAACCCAAAGGCCGATTATTCTCTGTTGGGGAAGAACTTGACTGAGGCTGATTTAGAGAAAGACAGGAGTTTACATTAGTAATAACCTCAAACCGTCAAAGCACTGTGCAGAAGTCGAAAAAAAAGGCCTTAAAAATATTAGGTTATATTAAAAGACAGTTCCAATTTAGAAAAAAAAGAAGATTGTAATGTCTCTTTACAATTCACTAGTTAGACCTCAACTCGAGTATTGTGTGCAGCTTTGGTCTCCGACCCTTTGGAAGGATATAGAAAGGTTGGAAAGGGTACAAGGAAGGGCCACAAAATTGATCCCATCAATGAGACTGCAAAACTACCAACGAAGATAGATTAGAACGCTTAAATTTGTTTACCTTAAAGACCAGGAGGTTGCGCAGTCAGCTTATTCAAGTTTTCAAGATGCTCAATGGAATAGATAGGGTAGACTACAGGAAATTATATTCATTTAATACCAATTCGACAAAGAATAATGGTTTTAAATTGGAACTTAACACATTTAGTACCTCCATCTGTGGTAATTTCTTCTATAAAATAGGTAATATCTGGAACCAACTTCCCTCAGAGGTTGTTTCAAGCTAATATAAATATGTTTAAAAATAGGCTAGAGAAAGTTCTGAATGCAATCAGAGTTTAAGACTGTCCTCACATATAATATAATTTAAGAATCCATTAAATAAGTATTTTGAAAATAGTATTATAACGTAACACCGCAGGAGTTCGTTTA
Organism: Bathynomus jamesi; assembly: GCA_023014485.1. Classification (NCBI taxonomy): domain Eukaryota; kingdom Metazoa; phylum Arthropoda; class Malacostraca; order Isopoda; family Cirolanidae; genus Bathynomus; species Bathynomus jamesi. Next base: position 789,569 of record JAJOZX010001012.1, read on the forward strand.
AATATTTCCTCCTACACTTAATTCTCCCCCTAATTTAGAGAGACGTCTCTGGTTAATTGTGCCCCACATGGCATGATCAACTATCAAGCAACTCATTTCTTTGATCACTTGCCTCATAAACACCTCTAAGTGGGAGACTTTTGAATTCGCCGTAGCAACAACGGGTGATCACTCACGAAACACTTTCATTCTCCATAAGGGACAAGTACACGGGGACAGATACAGGAACCTCCCACTGATATTCCTCTTCGGAAAGAGATTTTCTCTATTCTTGTGGTGGTGGCACAACACCGCGAAGTATGAACGACTCAATATATTACTTGCTGCATATACATCTTTTACGGCGGGAGACCCAAGTTGAAACGGCGACATTAAAAAAGTTAGCAGACACATATACACGACAGATATCTAATTACAGAAAATATGCTCACGTACTTGCCTGCCATGTTAATATGTCTAAGAGAAGAAAAATATTTTGTAGAAACATAGTTCCATAACGAGCAAAAAAACTTTTTTAAAAAGTCATGGCATGGATTAGGTGAGGTGAAGTTGCGTTTTTGCCATCACGACTAATTTTTTTCTCTTCTTTCTCTTGGATGGCTGAATGTACGTGACGGGTGAGGCATGGTGTGGAAAATGTGATTTCTGTTCTTAATTCCTGTTTCCATCCTTTTCCTGTATAAGTATTTCATCAATTTGCTGGCGTGATGGCTTTGCGTGTATATGGGTGTAGACATAGAGAGTTTAAGCTTTACCTCTCTCTTAATCCTTTTGGAGCTAGCCTGAAGTGGGTCATGGGGTCTTTGCTGGACCGATACCTCGTTAAATAGAACTAAATAAAATTTTGCATAAAATCAAAACCATATTTTCGAGGTTTTTGTGAATATACCAAGTGGTTGATGTGCGATCGACACAAGTATATTAATTATTGGTTAGTGGCTGTACCTAGTGTACGATCTCTGTGTGTATAGCATAATTATAGAGCTAACTTATATATTCTCCTCTTTCCTGTAAAATTTCCTTGGCTACTTTTTCAGGGTCAAGGTATTTTTTCAATCTTTTTCCGGAGGGTTGTGAAAAAGCCTTATGCTTTTCTATCCATTTTTTTACTTCTGCTAGAATAGATTAAAAATGAACCCGTTTAATAACAGAATAACAGGAACCTCCCCGAATGAACTGAAAGGTCTTTGAGGCTTCCTCTTGTCCTTGTAACTCTGTATATATATATAATATATATATATTGGGATGAATTTCAAAATTAAACACGTGCACGTATATGTGCAGTTTTATTCTGACCATCATCCCTTAGTAGTATGGCCTCAAAATGGACGAGTGCAAGAATGTTGCAATGCTTATTGCAAATATTGGTCAATGTTGCAAAGGGGTTATGCAATGAAGGGAGTTATGCAACACCAATGTTGCAAGGCTTATGCACCATCAATCCTGCAAAGGGGGTAGGGTTATGCAACAACTCAATGCTGCCAAGGGGGTGAGGGGAGGGAGCTTCGGGGGAAGAGGGGAGGATGACCTCACCTAAGAGAGGAAGAGAAAGGAGACGGAGGAGGTCTTTGGGGGAGAAGGTGGGATGTCCTCACCCCCCAAAGGGAAACCTAACCTAAGCCTTAACCTAAGAAGGAAGGAGAGAGAGTTCTTTATTCCACCGGAGTCCGACGCATTATGAGCGTCCAGGGGCCAAGCAGGTGTTATATAGAGGATCGTGAGTTGCCAGATACCACTTATTTATATATGATGGGGTTACCAGAGAGCATTTATTTTAATTGTTCAGGTATATCTTATTAGGGTGAGTTGCTAGATACCACCATTTATTTTATTTACATGATTTGCCAAATAGTGTTTTTTAATTGTTCAGGTATATCTTATTAGGTTGAGTTGGCAGATACCACCATTCATTTTAATTACTTATTTATTAAAGGCAAGATTGACTTTCTCCTTAATTTTGTTCAGCAAGAGAACTAATTATTTAAACGATACCCAATATTAACAGTAAAAGAAATACACTAGACTATTGGCTTAGCAAAAGAAATCATTCCAATAACATATTCTCTAAGAATAATATTCAATTTACCTATAATTCGCTTTCATTTATTCTAACACCTTAGAGTGTATACTGCGTCCATTTACTTTTGACAGTCATTTCTATACACCTTCTATATTTTTCATAAACCAAAATCCGCGAAATCAAGAAGAGGAATCCTTTATTCATTTGTTTTCAAGCTAATTTCAAAAAAAAATATTAATACACACTTTGTGTGTATATATATATATGTATATATATATATATATATATATATATATATATATATATATATATAAGAAAAACTATAATTATTTTAACTAACTTCACCTAAGGTCTATTTACTTTTGTCATTCCTCTGTGTGTATATATATATATATATATATATATATTATATATATATATATTATATATATATACACAAGATGCGTCTTCACAATTTTGTACATTTTTTTTCGTTCATTTTATTAATTCTATCAATTTGAGAAATCTATATACACAAACAATTATATTAAATTTCCTTATGAAAACAGGATTAATAATATGCCGTAGATATACTAAAATGTATATTAAATTCGGTAATAAACAATTAATCTCATACAATATCGTTTATTTTCACAATAAGTTGAGACGAGAAGGATTGGAGGCAGGAACCGATAAGGTTCACCTATGTTTAGCCCGAAACTTTTTTGAAGGCCGCAAACTGATAAGAAAGGTCCAGAATGGAACGCGGTAGACAAACTTTCACTCGAAGATTCGCTTCCGTCTCCTCTCTCTCTCTCCATACGATTGTTTTCCCTGTATATAAATGTTTTTATAGTTTATCAACTTCGTTGTTTATATATCTTATTTCTCTTTGCGTGTAATTTGCATGGTATCACCTTCATAGTTATTGTCTCTGTTATTGAAATGAAATGAATGAATGAAAAAAATGGAAAGGTTTATTATTATTATTATTATTATACAATTTTTTTCAAAATTAACTCACACACACACACACACACACACACACACACACACACACACACACACAGAAAGAAAGGTGTGTTTATTCTATGATATATGGATATAATATTCATAGCTTTAATTTTCAGAAGTATATTGGACTTCATTTACCGAGTTTATGATGGCCGTAAGTAGTCACAGCAAAATTTAAAAAAAAATATAAATGAAGGAATGAAAAGAAAAACAAAAATATTTATAATTTCTTTATTATAAATTCCTCTCGATAAGATCATAAAGGGGAAATTTGAAAAAAAAAAGAGAATCAATAATTCATTTTATTAAACTGTAAAACATTCTTTGTGCAGATTTTGGCTGTGAGTCTCTGGTTCGCTCCAGCATGCTGGCACCTGAACCTAACCTAACCTATGATTCAGAACATAGATTCTCTGGACGAAAATGGAGAAGAAAAAATATACATACGAGGAATATACGCAATAAATTCAGACCATAGATTCTCTTTGTAACTGGTACCTAACCGTGGTGTAAATTACATTAGTAATAATAGCTAACTCGGTTTTCCTTCTCATCGAATTGTTCATTTTGACGAGGATCAAGCTTTTCACCCCGCCTTAGACCTTCAGTTTAACGTGGAATCCAAACTAAGCTGCAGCACTGGCGGGATGAAATTACAATGTCATCGTCCGGATTCGATCTCTCAACCAACAACCAGCATCTTAACCACTAGGATATCTAGGGCGCCCATTTATCTACCAACACAAGCAGACATTCATTTTCATCAGCTAAGCACAATTTAATCACACTCCTACACGAGAATTGGCAAGTAAAAAGTCAAGCCGAATACATTAATCAAAGTTGAGGACGAATAGTATGACCGCAAACATATATTTTGCAAATATTTGAAACCATCGTGGCAATTAACACACACACACACACACACACACACACACACACACACACACATATATATATATATATATATATATATATATATATATATATATATAACCAAATCCAGAAGTCAGGAATCTTGGGAAAGGTGAGAATAGTATGAACGCAAAAAATAATAATGCACAAAAACATTCTGCTTCTAGAGATCTTCTAGATTTCTTATTTTCGAGTGATCTTTGTATCATCGGGTGTTACTGTGCTGTCTCTGTTAATGATCTATATCAGGATTATGAAGAGTAGCGGTGCTAATTTTGTTTCCTGTGGTACTGAGCTGAGCGACTCTGATGAAGCTATTCCTGTAACGACTTGCATCCACTCAAGTTGCCCATCTCCCTATCCGAACTGGGAAAATTGAGGATCAAATAGTATGACCGCAAAAAATAATAATGTAAAATATTGTCGTGATAGAGATGGTTCATCAGTGTTGCGAGGGATATTGCATAAAGGGGTGGGTTCTAAAATGGGAAAAGCGAGAAAAGTATGGGCGCAAATGCAAATATTGTCGTGGTAGAGACTGGAAGGGGTAATACACGATGTGAGCATTAAATCTACGGAGAGAATATAAAGACACCATTAGTCGACCAATCAGGACGTCCAAAGCATGGCCCCGTAATATAGGTGTTACGATTGGTACGCAATTTTATCATAGCTCCGCCCAGTTACATTGACAACCAATCATTAAAATTACTAACCGCCTCTTAGTCTTTTGGGGTGGTGCTTGGGGATCACGCATATAAAAGGAAATATTTTCAGCTGGGAGTCGCAGTAGTTATTTTCACTAGTGAATAAACATTCCCTCCGCCATGAATCAAGAACTTTACAGTTTACCAGATTTATTTCAAGATGGTGACATTGTAGCGTTATCCACAATTAATCTTTTTAACGTAGCTGACCGGGATGGATTATTTCCAACGCAAACCGTTTATGGTATTTGCAATGACGCTCCTTACGATCCGACGCAAGGGACTGCCGTAGAAATGTAAGTGCCTATAATTTTATTTTTTGGAGCCAATTATTCGCAAACTTATTTAATGTGCCTGTCAGAAAGAGCGCTGTTCTGGATTATTTCATCATATATATGGAGGATTGTAGTAATTCATATCATCACATTAAAAATACTTCATTTAGGCAACCGCAATTATAGATTAGTTTGCAATTATGCTAAAATCCTGTTTTGATTCATTGAATTTTTTTATAGCAATCTTTTGCATGTTTTAAATAATTTTATAAATTCAAATGTTATTCGGAATTATCTCTTAAAGGAACTTCTCTGAGCGGTTCAAAGATATCATCACATTGTAATACTTTTACTATATGTATAGTCTGTATATGTTTGGGATTTTTATTAAAAAAGATTCAGTATGAAATAATGAATTATTCTTTCTCCTTTAAGGTCCGATGAGGATTTGACACGTGTTATACAATATTTTCGTTTTTGAAGAAACCCATGTCATGGACCTGAATACGGAGGTAGAAGATTTACAGAGCAGTCAACCCAACGATTATCACGTCATTAACGAAATAATGTAAGTGTTCTTTTTGTTTCGATCTTTTTTGGGGGTGAAGATTATGTATTTTCATCAATTTATTAAATGAAAGAAATCATGTTTTTAGTACAATAACCATCGTAAACTACAAAATGTACAAACTAACATTATTGGTTACAAATATATATATAATGTTGTTATAATGTTTCAGACCAACAAAGAACTTAGGATCCACTCATGGCTGGTCTACCTAACTGTGCTCGTAATTGTGTATTGTGCATATCCTCCGTGGTGGCGGAGAGGACCTACAATTTTACGTGGGTTCCGAACCACAAAGCCTTAATTTTACTACTTTAAACTATACCCAATCTATCAACATATGCGTCTAATCGATTTTTAAATATGTTTATAGACGTGCTACTAATTACTTCTACCGGCAAACTATTCCAGCTATTTACTATTCTATGCGTAAAAAAGTTTTTCGCAACTGCTGTCTCGAACCTTCTATTTGTCAACTTACACCCGTTATTTCTAGTCCGATTATATTGAGATATTTCGAAAAAGCTATCTCTCTCTACGTTATCGAACCCATTCATAATTTTGAAAACCTGGATTAGATCACCCCTTAGCCTCCTAGTCTCGAGTGTAGTCAATTTTAACTCCTTAAGCCTATCCTCGTACGACTTCGACCTAAGCGACGGAATCATCTTAGTTGCTCGTCTTTGAACTCTTTCGAGTTTGTCTATATCTTTTCGCGTATGCGGATTCCAAAATTGGATCGCGTACTCCAAATGGGGTCTATCTAATGATTTATAAAGAGGAACTATAATATCGCGTGATTTGTACTCAAAATTCCGAACTATAAAACCTAACACTTTGTTCGCTTTATTGACCGCTGCTGTACTTTGTTTCGTTACTTTTAAATCACCAGTGACTATAACTCCTAAATCTTTTTCCTGCTTTATGCTTGTTAATTCCTTCCCTGACATACTATATGAAAAATTACCGTTATGCGAACCTATATGTTAAATTTTGCACTTATCGACGTTAAATCTCATTTGCCATGTGACTGACCAATCAACGATTTTATACAGATCTTCCTGGATTTTACCTCTATCTTCGTCAGTAATCGCCCTACCACCCAGCTTCGTGTCATCCGCAAACTTTGAAACTGTACTGACTAGGCCGACATCTAAATCGTTAACACATATAAGAAAAAGCAAGGGGCCCAATACAGAACCCTGAGGAACGCCACTCGCTACATTAGCACAACACGACTCCGCTCCATCAACGACCACCCTCTGTTTCGTACCTCGCAACTACTCTTCTATCCAATTTATTACTACACCCCTGAGTCCATGAGCCTTAGTTTTTCAATGAGTCTTTAGTGCGGTACGGTGTCAAACGCTTTTTGAAAATCTAAATACACTACATCAACCGCCCGATGACTGTCGTAAACGTCAACCACGTTTTGAAAAATTTCTAAAAGATTAGTTAAGCAAGATTTATTTCACCTAAAACCGTGCTGCGTATTTCTAAGTTATGCAATTCTAAGTGTTCGACTATACGATCCCTAATTATTGATTCCAGTAGCTTACCTACAACAGACGTTAAACTGATTGGCCCATAATTTCCCGCCGCACCTTTATCGCCTTTCTTAAAGATAGGTGTTACGTTTGCTAACTTGAAATTATCTGGTACGCACCCCTTAGAAATAGACGCATTACAAATCTTCGTTAGCGACACAACAATGCTATCTTTTAATTCTTTAAGTTGTATGGGATATATGGAATCCGGCCCCGTCGATTTACGCATTTTCATTTTATCAATATAGCGCATTACACCCCTTCACTAACCACAATATTATCCAAAATATTACCATTATCAAAAGGTATTATGTCTATGACCGTAGGGATATTTGTTACATCTTCTAGAGTAAAAACTGACGTAAAAAATTCGTTTAGCAAGGTAGCCATTTCCTTGTTTTCAGAAACTAGATCTCCGTTAACATTTTTCAACGGCCCCAAGACACTTTTTACTGGATTTCTATTGTTGACGTATTGAAAGAATCGCTTGGGATTTTCTTTACCGTCACGAGCTATAGAGATTTCAAATTCGCGCTTGGACATTTTTATTACACTTTTCGCTTCATGCCTTAGAGATATATAGTTGTTTCATAACCACAAATTTTCTTTATCTTATTTATGTAGCCTATAAGCCCTATCTCTACTCTTTATAATGTCTCCTACTCTACAAGTAAACAACAAGGGCTTGTTTACTTTCGCACGCTTAATTTTGTACGGTACACATTCCTCATTTATAGTCCTAAATACTGTTTCAAACGATTTCCACATACACGAACAAAACATCATACTACAGTATACAACAACTACACACAATCGGAAAACGGCTTTTATCTGTCTGCATACCATTTCGTCGTTTCGTTGAGTGTGACATGGGTCGAATAATTTTTAAAAATTTATAAATTCTTTACCACGTGCCATATGCATGAGAAATGAAAGGCAGTACATCCCGCACGTATTATTAAAATATCCTTGTAGCCGGAAGGGGTTCCATAAAACTTCGGTAATATGCAAATGATCGAGAAATTTTACAATAACAGGGTCAGTCCAGGGTTGAGTCCCGAGTGAATCAAAATAGTACATGCGGTCCCAATTTTTGATATACGGGGCTCCAATAAACCTTAGCACCCCTGCCCATGGCCTAAACCATTAGAGGTACAGTAAAACTAAACATACCTTACAAAAGAGAATTTAACCTGCATTTAATGAGAAACAATTAAAACTTGCTGTTCCCGCCATTGGCTTCCAAGACAGCCTGAATTCGCTTTGGGTAGCTTGCCAAACGTGACGTGAATAGATCTTGATCGTTATGCAAATTTGCTAAAACAGTTTCAATGTGTTGCGTCATTGTATCCTTCGAAAATCGATTTGCTGCAGGTTCTTGAAATAAGAGGCATTCAACCTTGTCCTTTATAACTGATCCAATGTGTTCACAGATGTTCAGGTCAGGAGAATTTCCTGGCCATTCTTCATTTTCAAAGAAATCGATCTCATGGTTCCGCAACAACTCATGAGCTTCTTTGCAGTGAACAAAACAAACACACCAACACAGTCTGGACTTTTTAATAATTCGCGATAATGTTCATTGTCGCCGATTTCATCTGGTGTTGTGGCCCCCATTCGATCATTTTGGTAGTTAGGCCGACGTGTTACGTAAACAAAAAATTCATCGGAGACAGCTAAATGCATGAAATCATCCACATCCCAATCTTCAAGATAATGGGCAAACCACATTCTGTCATCGATGTTAAGTTGAGTTTTTCTTGGCTTTGGAAGTTCATGCCAAGGCTTTAAACCTTACTTATGACGGTACAGTCGAATGATCTCACCACTAACGATCTTTCCTCTCAACACTTCGATCTCTCTAGAAAGTTTAGCACAGCTGTTTTTTCGCTTACGCGTACCGCTTTCAATGATGTCCTTTGTTTCCTGAGAGAGTGGCAAATTTGGGCGCCCAGATTTGGTTGTATCCATTTCAGATTCATCCAAATTTTTATTCCAATTTCTTTTGACGAAGTCCTCACTTCTTCGCAACTTTTTGGCAACCCATGAACGTGTTATAAAGGTGGCTCCAGCATCACGAGCTTCCCGAAATGTTATTGCTCGTATGCGATCTATCACACGTTGCCTCTCCGAATCACCAATTAATTGAGAAGCCATTATATTATCACTTTATCAGCTAGAGTAATTTTAATATCTGCAATAAATAAAGAATTTTACATATTTTTATAATCACTAAAAACTATTTCGATATAAGTAAGCTTCGATGTAAGCTGCAAATTGGCGGGCTAAGGTTTTTTGGAACCCCTTAGATTGCAAACCAATGAATCCCTTCATTACCAATGACATATGTGTTCACAATAAGACTACCGCAATCTCGCGTAGTTGGCAAATTCAATGTTTCATTCTTCGCAAACACCCGATAAATTTAGAACGTGTGATTCGTTCACTATTTATTACTCTTTGAAGTGTATTCGCATCCATTTTAAAAGTCAGTGATAACGCCCCTAAATCTGTCTACTTCTATTAGGGCTTGTGACTCAAGGTATACTAGTACACTAATAGGTTTGTCTAACGGCTTGGCGAATTCCAATCTGACTGAGATGTTTCCACTCTGTTGTGGACTTAAGTGTGTATTTTCGCTAGCAGATAAGTCAGGTGTGATGTCAAACGGATAAAGGTTAAATTGATCAATGAATTCTTTCTGCGTTACCCCAATCCCTAGCTCATCACAATCACCTGCAATGTGGGCCACATTACTATATGCTCTCGCGAAAGAGGTAACACAGCGTCTGATGAGTAGTCCGTATCCAATGTTCTTCCCAACGCAACGCCATTATCGTATAATTATAATTTTAAGGCCGAAATTCTCGAATTTAAAGACATTCTTTTTATATTTCCCATTCACCGAATTGTGTTCCTGCATACCAATTAATATCCTTTTAAGTAGATTTCCCAGGGCTATGTTTCCTATCTGTTTCGATGCCAACCCTGCTGGCACCGTGTATAGTTTGATTTGTACTCTGTTAATTGGGTATTTTACTGTGGCGTGTAGTAAATTTTTCTCAATTTCTATTTGTTTTGGTGAACTTCATTTCACTCGCCGTACACGGAGGTATGTCTCCATAATGTGAACCAGAACGGGTTTTGCTCCCTCTTCTTGATCTGTATCCAGATTTAAACAGATCTCAGGATTCGTGCGGGTGAGCTTTATTTTCATATCCACCCCATTCACAAGCAACTTCTCCTGGAATGTGAAATCTGTATGCAGGCGTCCAAAACACGCGTATATCTTCTTTTAAGAATTTTTAAATTTGTCCTTTATACTACTTTCGTCTTTAGCTTGATAATATCCCTCGGCAGTTAAAAAGGTATCCTTCGCTTCTTTGGAAAAGTTGAGGACATTTTCCAGATAGGCTCGTAGGTGACAGTACCCCGTGCCTGCCGATATGTTGATCTGATTTAAATATACGTCACACTGGTTGAATATGGAGTGCAGAAAGTTTGTTTCAGGGTATACAGCATATTCGTCATCGCAGTCCGTTCCATCAGAATGGGCTATACGTAGTTTAGCGTACATGTGCACACAGCTTGGATCAAAAAAGTAAGGGCCTGAGCTGGGTATCACGAATTCTGTAGGGGCACTCGGGAACTAATTGTGTTTAAAGGGTTAATTGTAATAAAGTCACTGTGCTCAATAGAAACTTGAGTTGGGGGCATGTCAAAGAGGGACAGCTCCGATTTACAGCATTGTGAACTACACGGATGAATGAAGCGTGCCATCACGAGTTAGAAATAGTGCCTCCTCTCTCGACAAGTAGTAAACAAACTATGATTCATGAGATCAATGTCCTTAGCTTATATCAGTGAAAAAAATGGTGAACCATAGGCTTCATTCGCTTAGAACACTTCTTTTTTATATCCTTTTACGTTTAATGCCACGTCATGGTAATCCCTTCTTCCGGACAGTCCTCTTCTTCTTCCCACCACCACGCATTTTTCTTTTTGCATCTTTGACGATTTCGTCCCGTGTACGCTTTATGTGTTTTTTTAGAGCTTCTTTAGGTTTAACCCCAGCCAGTATTTCTTCTGCAGTGTTAAGACCTGATTGTAGCGCTTTCCTTCCGAGGTATCTGGCACCCCTCTTCAGCAAAGGAACAGCCGTACGTAGTATGGATGAAAAAATAGATCCACCTCCACTACCACGCTGGTATCTCACCCCTCGATAGACGGTGAAAGGCTTTCTGTCCATTATAACTCAGTGCGTCGAAAGTGCAGCTTCACTGTTAAGCTCCCATCACCGAATGGGAAATTTTTTCCCTCAATCGTTCTTATATATATTGAGATATTGGTTATTAGAGTAGTTGCGACATTCACATAATGGGGTCTGTCATATGTAATACTCAAACTCCTTCCTCTATGGTTGGGAATGTAAGCAATGCACTTCAGGCGTGCCTGGTTATCCCCAACAAACTGGTGCCTTAACTTCAATTCTCAGGCTATTTATAGACGGCATATAAACGCCGATCGTGGTTGCGGCTTTATAGCAGTAGTCTTGGCCCGTATGTTTACTGTACTAAATACACGGGTCAAAAATATTTGGTTGCCTACGGTAGTGGAGCGTGCCCGTAAACTAGCTGTAGACTGTAAACTTGAATTTGACTGTAATATGGGTCCTGAAGAGCTGAGAAAGGTAGAACAGGAAATGAATGCTCCTTGAGTTGTATTTGGAATGGATGATCGTCGTAGGACTGTATGTTTTTAAAAGCAGCGTGAGAGATCGCACAAGACCGCTACTTATTTTAAGGCTGTCAGGAACAACATATCTACCCATCCGTAATACAGGGTGTCCCAGAATTAACTATCTATTTCAATGAAATCGGACACATTTTTTAAAAACACACTTTTATTTATGTTTATCATGTTTAATATGTGTTAAAAATGTATAAATTTCTAAATTTTTTTCATAATTTTATTTTCATAAGTTTTTCATAGTTTTTCATAGTTTTATTTTCATTCTCTTTCAGAACCCTATTAATAATGAATACACAAGAACGCATCTTTGTTGTAACATCCCGTATCAAAGGAATGCAATGTAATGAAATCAGAGAAAAATTTACAAGAAGATTCCACAGAACCGGTCCTACAGACAAAGCGATTCGCGAACTTGTGAACAAATTTAAAAGAACTGGATCCGTACACGACGAGGTGGGAAGAGGACTCCCAAGGACAGCACGTAACAGTACCGAACTGGTACGACAATTGTTTGAGGATGAACCAACAACTTCGGTTAGGGAGGCCGGTCGAAGACTCAACATATCCAAGACAACAGTTCATAGAATCTTGCGTTCGACACTGATGAAAAAGGCTTATCACATTCAAGTACTGCATGCCCTAAATGAAGAGGATTATCCAAATCGAGCAGCAAGGTGTGCAGAAATTGTGGATCAAATCGAAAATGAAAGTTTATTGGATAACATCTTATTCAGTGATGAGGCGACTTTCCACACGTGTGGTAAAGTCAATCGACACAACTGTCGTATCTGGTCCAATGAAAGACCGTCTGAAGTCATAGAATGGCAAAGAGACTCTCCAAAAGTTAACGTGTGGCTTGGAATGACCAAATCCAAAATTTATGGCCCATTCTTCTTTGCGGAAGCAACTGTAACAGGTACCGTCTACCTTGATACGCTTCAGCAGTTTCTCGAACCACAGCTTCTTGATGATGGCATTCTTGATAATGTTGTGTTTCAACAAGATGGAGCACCATGTCATTATGCTCTAATTGTTCGAGAATACCTCAACAGACGCCTTCCGAATCGGTGGATTGGACGTGGAGGACCTCGACCTTGGCCTCCGCGTTCTCCGGATTTGACACCCCTGGATTTCTTTGCATGGGGTTTCATAAAAACAAAGTTTTATCGCCAAAAGATCAATAGTTTAGCTGAACTTAAAGAACGCATCCAGTTGGCAGTGCGGGAGATAACACCTGAAATGCTTCAAAATGTGTTTCGCAGCGCTGAGGATAGATTTGAAATTTGCAGAGATACAGACGGTGCACATGTTGAAACTTCTCAATAAAGTTTTGACTTATGATTTATAAATCTATTTGTTTTTGTATCATAATTTAGTAATAAACACAAAATTATGTCAGTTTTTATTAAATTTGTCCGATTTCATTGAAATAGATAGTTAATTCTGGGACACCCTGTATAAGGGACCTTTACGCGAGTTATGATAAAAGTCGAAAATATGGGCGACATCATGATTTGTGTAAGGGTTGTATCGAGTTTGCGGATGATATAGTGAAACATTGTAAAGATTGACACATGGTATGTAAGCAGTGTAAAAGCTCCAAATGTGAAAGCCGTGTAGTTGAAGCTGAGAAGAGGGATTGTGATGTGTGTAGACGCACATTTTTCAAGTAATATCTGGTTTGAGCTTCATAAATCAATTGGCACGTGCAGGAAACTGAGAATCTGTGCATGTGGCATGTTTCATATGATGTTTAATGGGGGGAATTTCAAACATAAATGTGATGAAATTCACTGTTCTTCATGCCATGAGAAATATAAGGCGGTTGGAGTAAAGCATGTAAGCCAGACTATCTGTGATGAGTGTATGGAGAGCGAGTGTGATGAGTGTCACAAATGTGGGAAACGGACAATCGTTTTTAAAACGAATGCCCACGATAGCCCTGTGAAACTCTTTGTGTCCTATATTGTCAAGTTAGCGGACAAGTTAAAAAAAAAGACTGTGTATATTCTCGCCCATAACGGGGCAAAATTTGACACACAGTTCCTTTATAAGGAGATGCTTAAGCACGAGTCATCTGAGATATTTACAGGTGATCCCTTGAAAAGAGGCAACAAACGAATACAGATGCAAATAAGAGGTAATATACAGTTTAAAGACACTTTATTATTCACACCTTGTAAATTAGCAAAGCTGCCCAAGGTGATGGGCGTAGCTGCTGAAGTTTCAAAAGGATATTTCCCTTACACATTCCTCACAAAAGAAACTTTAAATTACGTAGGACTACCTCTACCCAAACATTATTTTAACGATGAATGTATGAGTACAGATGAACGTGAAGATTTTGACCGATACTACAACAGTTTTAATGAATGTAATCCTTATAATATAGCTGATGAATGTAAGCGTTATTGCGTGAATGATGTGCGCTTGCTTAGAGTATGTTTCCAGGCCTTTAGAAGGATGTACATAGGTCATTTCAAGTGCGATCAGTTGCAAGTCGCAACCACCATCGCCTCATTATGTGATACGGTGCTCAAGAATAACTTCATGCCTAAAGACACCTTAGCCGTTATCCACAGAAACAATCCCCGCAGTTATGGGCACAAGGCTATTTACTGGCTCATACACATACAGCAGCAGACAGGTGTATACATAAAGCATGCCCGCAACACGGGTGAAGTACCCATTAAGGTTAATGGTCGTGTTTTCTGGGTTGATGGTCTAAGTGAAAACTGTGCCACTGGTGAGAAGACTGTGTACTCCTTTAACGGTTGCTGGTGGTAGGAATGCCCCCGTCCTGAGTGTGGAATCGTAGGAGATATCTACGGTAGATCTCCTGCCGACAGTCTTGCGTGGCCCCGCACCCGCGATCAACTTATACGCTCCCAGTTCACTCACAAAGTCTTGTGGGAGCATGAGTATCATGCACGGATGAAAACAGATGGACAGTACCGTGAACAAATAAACACGATCAAACGTTCATTGACGCTGGATCCTCTCAAATGCGGTGATAGCTTGTTCGGAGGGCGTACAAATACCTTCAAGCTATACTTTCCGCCTACCGAGGGTGTGAAACTCCATTACTACGACTTCTGTTCTTTATACCACGACGTGATGAAGAAAAATCTGTACCCCGTAGGTGCACCTGAAAAAATGGGTCCCACCATACCAACCATCGATGAATTTTCAGGTAACTTGAATGAGCGCTACTTTGGACTCTCTTTCGTAGACGTGTTCCCCCTTCGCGATTTATGGATGCCGATCTTACCCGTCGTTATAGATCACAAGCTCATGTTTCCCCTGTGCGTGAAGTGCGCAGAAGAGAACAATGGTGATTGTGACCATACAACCCACCAGCGTAAGATCAGAGGTGTATATACAAGCCCTGAGCTGGCCCTAGCCGTTCGCCATGGGTATAGAATAATGAAGATACATGAGGTGTGGAGGTTTCAGAAGCTACCCAACCTTTTCACGCCATATATAAACGCTTTTTTGAAAGATAAGTTCAAAGCATCAGAGTATCCGCGAGGAGTTGATACCGAGAGACGAAAAATCGGCCTATATTCAACGTTACCGTGACCGTGAAGGTATACAGCTTGACCTTTCACAAATTGTAAAGAACCCAGGCAAGCGCTTTAGCACAAAGTTGTGTCTAAACAGTCTTTGGGGAAAATTTGCACAGAATACTGGCAAAGGGAATGTTCATTTGGCACAAAGTTATAGTGAAGTCTGGGATTATGCCAACACTCCCGATAAAGAGGTCATGGAGATCGTGAATGTAGGTAATACTTAAATTAAAAAGTACAACAATATTGAATTGGACACAGATACCTCACGGGTTACAAGCATACCTGTAGCCAGCTTCACAAAGGCCTACGCACACATCAAACTTTGGGGCCTATTGCATTCTCTTGGGCGGAGGGTTTTGTACGCCGATATAGATAGTGTAATATTCACAGAGAGGGAGGGTGAATACGTGCCCTCCGATTGGTGAATTCCTCGGTGAGTTGACTGATGAGATCAAGGATGAGTATGGAGACACCGCATACGCCGACTCTTTTGTCTCAACAGGGCCAAAAACGTGTGGGTACGGGTGAGGGTGGGGGAGGATATGAAATATATCGTGAAGGCTAAGGATATCACGCTCGCTCAGGCGAATCGGCGGGTCGTTAACTTTGATTCGTTGAAGGATCTAGTGTGCTTGGATGATGGTGATGACGACCGGCCGCCACAACTAACTGTAGGTACCCACAATTTTCGGGCGTAGAAGCTGGGGGGCGTGAAGGAACTTAGGGGTACAAAGGTGTGCCGTAACACCTATAGGAAACGTTACCAGGTATCTGGTACCTATGATACCGTACCCTTTGGATACCATAATCTTTGATATGTCTATTGTTAACTTATTTATTACACGTATTTGTAAATATATATACCTTGAATATTTCGTTTATTAAATAAATCATGTTTTAATTAGCGTTTCACTTTCTCCTTTGTGTGTGTGTGTGTGTGTGTGTGTGTGTACAAGTAGAAAATTCTAAGCTAGCTCCGCCCAGCGTGTGTACAGGAGAAAGTTCTAAGCTACGCCCACTGTAAGATTGATCACGTGACTCCTGCTACTACCTTGGCATATCTCTTCCCTGCGTGCAGTTGATCGCAGTAAGCCCTGGATCTCAGACGTGTATTCTCCCGCGGAGACAGAAAATAGTAATGGCTACCTTTAATATTGTGTGTTCGATGTTTATGAAGTTGTATTCGGCAAAGTGCCAAGATGTGGTGGATACTGAAAAACTCCCCATTCCATCCTTCTTTGTTACTTTTAATGCTACATTGAATCGTGCGAAGGAGCAAGAGGTACAAATACTCTACTGCTATTCTGGCGAGAGCATTGTAGGATTTCGTAGTACAAGTGATATATTGAACTATGCTGTAGGACTACACTTTATAAAAGCTTACATATACCGTGAAGTAGAAGAAACAACACGTGCAGAAGAGAAGCAACGGATATGGTTAGTGAGTCTTGTTGATGAGTGGTGTGACAAGCGATATTATGTCATGTTGCATCATACCGAGTACTCGTACCCTGCGACTGAGAATGTAAATCTTGTCATCATGGAGAATCTTAAGTATTTTTACCACTATATTAATCTATATCATGACGAGGTTTGTAGTGAGGTTGTGGCTAATGGGCTGCGTGAGTTTTTAACTTTAGAGACGAGTATCGATTGTTAAACAAAAAGGAAAAATATGGGCATATGTTCCTCTCAAATAGTGCGCCGGATTGTGAAGATGTTTAGTTTGTGGAAATGAACGTCTGGTGAGTGATAAAACATTAAATCCGATATTGCTTCATGTAGCGGAAAATTTCTCAAAACATCTACCCAATATATTAGGATACAAGTATTCATGTTGTGGCTAAACATCTGCGTGAGTATTTAACAAAATTTAGAGATGAGTATCGCATGCTAAGCAAAAAGGAAAAATATGATTATGTTTCTCTCAAATAGTGCACCGACGTGTGAATAAAATGTGTTCAGTTCGTGAAAATCCCCCTATGCAAAAATGTCTGGTGCGTATTCTGGGGAGTGGGAGTGATAAAACAAAACCGGTATTACTTCATGTATCAGAAAATTTCTCAAAACACCTACCCAATATAATGGGATACAATTATTCATGTTGGAACAGCGCCATACACGTTTCATTAGCTTATGGTGTGACTCACTCCTCCCGTCGATCCAATCCGTTGCATGTGGCTCATAGTCATCTCAGAGCTTGAACCGACTGGACGTGCGCTCCTCGAATACGATGGAACTTCCTTTCAGCAGCATTCTCATCGCCGTGTACGATGTGTCCATGACGAAGTCGTTGCGCGTGTTAAGGCATAAATCCGGTGCCATTAACTATGTACTGGAAACGACTTGTAGACAAACAAACAAACGGAATGTTGTTTATTTAAGTGTTGAAGAGATGAATAGAATCTTCGTGATAGTTGAGAAGTGGAGTGAGGATCGTTATAAAATTCCTGCAGGTGTAGGTACAAGTAGAGAGAAGATTAGTGACACCCCCTCATATGCCGTTGGTTGTACGTTGTGTATAAATAACGATCGGCCATGCATTGATATACGGCTGATGTGGAAGAATGCTTCTGATAATAACGCTCTTGTACCCAAGCGAAAACGTTTCATCCTCGACAGAATGTTTGAAATCGTCGGATTCCGCAAGCTGAAGCCTATATTAGACGCACGTGTTAGGGATATGCTTTATTTTGATACGGTTCTTGAATACGCATACACCGCTCTGCTCGATGGGTTTACCGAGTGTAGGACTGAACAAGGTGAGAATGGTCTAGAGCTCGATGCTTATTTAAAAAGTTTAGACTCTTTAAAATATCATGAACTTTGGTACAAAGCACTTGAGCGGTACAGGGCTGAGCTCACCTACACCGTTCACCCTGGAGAACTAATTCTTTATATAATGAGCAGCTGTCGTAACGACTTAGAAGATTATTTCAACTGCCGCTATGCAGTGTGAAGAGTTCACGATTGAAAAGCTCGGGTCGGTAGAAATAAACCCTCAATTGGAAAGGAGTGTTTATAAACTTGTATTTAATAATGATGTTGTGGCTAACGATGAACTCTTTGTGCGTGCTTTTGATTGTATTCTAGCCGTATTTAAAGGTAACTTGCCAACCGATTGTAAAGTGGGCACAGAAATAGTACTGAACGATATGAAGGCCATTTATATAGATTACAGGTCTCCCTACAACTTGAGCGGTGAAATAATATTAAGCCGCATTTACTGCGTAGTGCAAAGCAATAATGATGTGATTGTAGACTCGATTACGTGTGAGTTTAGTGTTTTGCGCAGTAGAACAAAGTGAATGTATTTTGATGAATTTTCAATATATTTAATTATTTAACATAATTGTGTGCACACACACACACACACACACATATATATATATATATATATATATATATATATACATATATATACATATACAGTACTGTGCAAAAGTCAGAGACCACTGTCGATCTGATAACTATTAGATAATCTGTTGTATGAAAATTGGTTTTGATACTAAAATACATATTAACTATAACCTCTGGTTCATATTAACGTATAACTAAGTTATTACTTAAGTGTATAAAGTTGTATAAGCTGGATGACCCTTTAGTCTGTATAAATTGGACTTGAGGGTTGATTCATTATATTACTTATAACGCATGTGTTTAAAGATCTAGCGAACTATTACTGATGGATCTGCAGTAAATGCTCCTAAGCTATTGTTATATCAATATTTACAATTAAAATTTTTGACATATTCACTTAAATTCTGCAAAACAAATTTATCCAAAACGTTTCTCATTATAATCCTAATTCATGCTGGTTTTTTTCTTTCACAAGTTTAAGAAATGACAAAAAGTACAATTTCTGATGAGATTAGATATAAAATAATACATTTGCATGGTGAGGGACTGAGTCAAAGAAAAATAAGTGAATCTACAGGCGTTTCCAAAACTGGTGTACAAAAACTCTTGGCTCGTCACAGCTCAAATGGAACCCCAGTTGATCGCCCTAGATCAGGGAGGCCCTCTAAGCTCTCTCCATCTGATCTACAATATCTAAAGATTACTTCCCTTCGAGACAGACGCAAATCCAGCACTTCACTTGCAGCAGATCTCGAAAAAACAGTAGGTGTCTCAGTTTATCTTTTTACTGTATGAAGGAAACTTAACTCAGTAGGTCTTAAAAGACGTGTTGCAGCAAAAAAGCCACTTTTAAGGAATGGAAATAAAGAGAAGAGAAGAAAATGTGCTTTGGAACACAAGTATTGGACATCTGAGACCTACTGAATTAAGCTTCCTTTGTACAGTAGAAGGATCAACTGAGACACCTGTTGTTTTTTCGAGATCTGCTGCAAGTGAAGTGCTGGATTTGTGTCTGTCTCGAAGGGAAGTAATCTTTAGATATTGTAGATCAGATGGAGAAAGCTTAGAGGGCTTCCCTGAGCTAGGGCGATCAGCTGGGGTTCCATTTGAGCTGTGACGAGCCAAGAGTTTTTGTACACCAGTTTTGGAAACGCCTGTAGATTCACTTATTTTTCTTTGACTCAGTCCCTCACCATGCAAATGTATTATTTTATATCTAATCTCATCAGAAATTGTACTTTTTGTCATTTCTTAAGCCTGTGAAAGAAAAAAAACAGCATGAATTAGGATTATAATGAGAAACGTTTTGGATAAATTTGTTTTGTAGAATTTAAGTGAATATGTCAATACTTTTAATTGTAAATATTGATATAACAATAGCTTAGGAGCATTTACTGCAGATCCATCAGTAATAATTCGCTAGATCTTTAAACACATGCGTTATAAGTAATATAATGAATCAACCCTCAAGTCCAATTTATACAGACTAAAGGGTCATCTAGCTTATACAACTTTATACACTTAAGTAATAACTTAGTTATACGTTAATATGAACCAGATGTTCTAGTTAATATGTATTTTAGTATCAAAACCAATTTTCATACAACAGATTATCTAATAGTTATCAGATCGACAGTGGTTTCTGACTTTTGCACAGTACTGTATATTTCTCCTGTACTGCTATATTGATAGCTATACTCCATCGTTTTGTATTTCTTAATTTTTATTTTTTTATTTTGTGCAGTAGAAGGTAAAATGTATGTATTTATATTGATTTATATGGGTTATATTTTTTATTTTTTATTTTTTTTATTATATACATATTCCTCGTTCATATTTCTTATACTATTATTATTTTTTATTTTATTTTCGATCATTCCAATGTATATTTATATTCTATATATTTCTGGTCCCAATATTTCGTCAAAATAAACAGAATGATGTAATGGTGTTTTATTTAATTCATTTGGTTGTAAACGATATTTAATTATATCAAATGGCTGGTTACGCCTTCTAAACCGACTGACGGATTTCTAAGCCAACCGTCAAGAATATATGCATTAATTAAATAAATAGCGCTATCTGGCAACTCAACCTGTACAAGCCATTTACGCCTTCTAAGCCAACTGACGGATTTCTAAGCCAACTGTCAATAATATATGCTTTAATTAAATAAATAGCGCAATCTGGCAACTCAACCTGTACAAGCCATTTACGCCTTCTAAGCCAACTGGCGGATTTACACCTAATAAGACAGCGGGCGCTCAAATGAAGTCTTAATATGCACTTGGCTCCTGCCAGGTGAACACCTCTCTTCCTCTCTCTCCTTCTCCTCTCTTTCTCTTTGGGGATAACTCCGCCTCTAAGTTGTATAACCCCTTGTTGCTCTTCCAACTTTCCCCTCCCCCTTCATTGCATAACCCCCTCTCCCATTCATCGCACACCCCCTTCATTGCATAACTCCACCCCCTTGTTCCATAACCCCTTTTCAACATCGATCAATATTTTCAATTGCATTGCAACATTCTTGCACTCGTCCATTTTGCGCCCAAACTACTTCCCTTGATAAAATCTATTTTCTCTGCTATAGTTCTTAGAGTACTGAGAGTTGTCAGCCCTGAATTTTTAGATTCCGATTTATGCAAGATCATGAATATTGGTAACAAATTATGTTATCCTATTTCATTTTTAGATAATTGCCTTAGGAAAGCTAAGATTAGGCATTATAATAGTGTAACTGCAAAGGAATTTGAGCATAAAAATATCCTAAGCCTACCTTACCATGTTAATTTTAAATATCTTCCTACTTTACTTAAAGCAATTGGTATAAACTTAGTCTTTAAGTATAATAATACTGTTAAACCACGCCTAATAAAGAATATCCCGGATAATGTGGGTGGCTGTGTGTATTCGATCGGATGTACACGATGTAACTCATTATATATAGTCAAACGGGAAAAACGTTAAATATCAGGGTAAAATAGCATAAATATGCGTGTAGAACAGCAAATAATTCTAGTGCATTGTTTAATCATATGTACAGATGTAACCATAATATCAAGTGGGATAGTTCTAAAGCGCTTGTTAAAAACAGATATAAAGAATATCCCGGATAATGTGGGTGGCTGTGTGTATTCGGGATGTACACGATGTAACTCATTATATATAGTCAAACGGGAAAAACGTTAAATATCAGGGTAAAATAGCATAAATATGCGTGTAGAACAGCAAATAATTCTAGTGCATTGTTTAATCATATGTACAGATGTAACCATAATATCAAGTGGGATAGTTCTAAAGCGCTTGTTAAAAACATATAATTGAAAGGAATATTCTAGAATGTGCATTTATCCATTTTAAAAATAATTTCAATAACAGTGCGGGAATGTATAAAATTGACAATATCCTGTTAAAATACCTTTTGCCTGTAATTAACTCTTGTTAATCATGTGCTAATATTTTTATTTTTCTGTCCCGTTGTACATATGTATATATTTTCGTTATCTCGCCTTCTCCCTTCATTCCCTGATGAGGTGTACTTCTGAATACACGAAAGGTCTTGGAATCATTTTTCTTTTTCCCTATCGGTTTGCATCATATATATATATATATATATATATATATATATATATATACACAAGATATGGGAGTTGCAAATATGGAAAAAAAATGCCGATACCACCACCATCAAAGGAACGCAACGAGTGAACAGAAAAAACGAACATCAAAGAAGAGTGCCAATTTTTTAGACGCAGCCAACACATTTCAGCTGCTAAATACTATCCAGCAATTACTAAACCAGCTGACAAATATAGGAATCCGAGAGCCGGACAGAAGGTACGAACAAAGGCACTTCATGCGCTGTCGGGACAACAGGTACCGACAAAGATAAAAAGAGGTAAATTCTCGGAGGACCACAAGGCAACGAAACCGGCACCCCCATTGGAAAACAAATCGGAACCACCTGTATACGAAAACGAAAGAGAAAAAATAACAATAATCCTAGCCAATATACAGGGCCTTAAATCAAACCATTCCACGAACAAAGTTGTATACCTGAAAGGACTCATGCAAGAAGCCGGAGCAGACTTTGCATGCCAGGTGAACTGTGAAAATTGTGATTCCTGTATTGACAAAAAAGAAATACAAATTGACAACTATAACATCCTCTGAGCCGACAGAACAGTGAGACGTAAAGGAGGATGTGCTGTTTACACACGCGAAAGGCACATAGCAGAAATGGCTATAAGTACCTCAAACAGCTACGTAGAATGTGTAGCAGCAAAAATTGAAAAATTAAATATGGTACTAATTGTAATGTACAGACCCCCAAACACACCAACCTCAAAATTTTCAGATTCCATTACAGAGGTAAGAAACTTGGTAAAAGATCTACACTCTCCAACCCCAAATATTTTTCTCTGTGGTGATTTTAATTTCCCATTCATGAAATATAAAAGGATAGGAAAAAATATATGTATACACCAGGACAAGGGGGGCACACGAGAAGACCAGGAGCAGGTAAAAATGCTACTAGCTCTAGCTGATGAATGCAAAAAACTTCACTTTTTTCTACATGAAGGTCAA
The DNA here is from genome assembly GCA_023014485.1 of Bathynomus jamesi. Classification (NCBI taxonomy): domain Eukaryota; kingdom Metazoa; phylum Arthropoda; class Malacostraca; order Isopoda; family Cirolanidae; genus Bathynomus; species Bathynomus jamesi. The sequence continues at coordinate 812,862 of JAJOZX010001012.1, forward strand.
AATATGATAATTAAAACCCACTCTAATAGACAGAGTTTATTTCCACAACAGTTTCGATGCCCACTGCCAAGTAGGCATCGAAACTGTTGTGGAAATAAACTCTGTCTATTAGAGTGGGTTTTAATTATCTACCTGATGAATTTATGTTAACGCAAGAAATAACAGAAAACACAAGAAAAAACAACTGCCTAGATTTGGTATTCACAAACAACAGTAATCTAATTGACAATGTACTGTAGAAATATCCCCAACTATGATATCGGACCACAACATCATTGAAATAACTAATATAAAGGCAACAGGAAGGGAAAGAACACGCACAACAGAACGAAGCAAATTCGAAATTTTTAATTTTCACTCCAAAGCTATAAAGTGGGAAGATGTGACATCCAGCATGGAAGTAATAGATTGGAAAACCATTTTCGAGGCCAAGACAACGGAGGAGATGCTAATGACGTTAGAGGAGAAGACGTTAGAAATTGTGGAAAAACATGTCCCAAAGATACAACAAAGAGGAAAGAGAAGCAGGTTCCAGAGACAAAAGAGGGCATTGTTTCGAAAGAGAAAAAGAGTGACTGCAAAATTAAGTAATTGTAAAGATAACAACATCAGAGAAATATTAAATGCTAAAGTGCAAAGTATCGATTTCGTCATACAGGAACTAATCGAGAAGCATACAGAAAAAGAAGAAGACGACGCTATAGAAGCGATAAAAGCTAACTCAAAGTACTTCTATAATTTCGCAAAAAGAAAGTCGAAAAACCATGCGACTATCGGACCTTTAAAAAATGAGAACAGTGATTTATCTGACGATCTAACAGATGTATCTGAAATATTAAGAGCTCAGTACGAATCATCTTTCACTATCCTAAAAACTGACAAATTGATACGCGATAGAAACGCGTTCTTTGAAGAAGAACCACAAGGGGAAAGTATAACGGATTTCGGCTTTACGACGGATGATATTACATAAGCCATAGGGAAACTAAAAACACACTCAGCGTCAGGACAGGATAAATGGAATGCCACACTGATCAAAAACTGCAATAATGCAGGGAAAGTAGGGAAATGGATATATAATTTCCTTAGTGAGCGGCGGCAAGTCGTTACAGTACAAGGAGTATCTTCTTCAGAATCAGAGGTCCTCAGCTCAGTACCACAAGGAACAGTATTAGCTCCACTACTTTTCATAATCATGCTAACTGACATAGATGAGGACGTTACCAGAGACAGCACAGTGGGGGTGCTCCATCTTGTTGGAAAGTATATCTTTCACTCTATCTAACTGATATTCGACGAATTAGTGGTGAAAGATATACTTTCTAACAAGATGGAGCCCCCACTCACAGAGCACGCCAAGCTGTCACGTTCCTTGAGAACGAAACACCGGATTTTATCGAACCCAATATGTGGCCGGCTAGTAGCCCCGATCTTTTACCACTAGATTATGGTGTTTGGGAAGCCCTGAAGTCCAAAGTTTACATCCCTGGTACCAATATAAGAGACATAGATGAACTACGCGAAAGAATTCTGCTCGGCTGGGAGAAGGTGTCTCAACGATATGTAAACAGGTGTATTCTACAGATCTACAGAAGCTAAGGCTAACAAAGACCCTAAGATCCACTCTAAGGCTAGCCCGAGAGAAAGGAGAGAGTAGGGGGTTAAGAGAAGAGAGGAGAATAAGGGGTTAATTAAGGAGCAACACCTATCATTCGTGGGTTAACATTCATTCAGAAAAAGAGGGAAAAAGTCTCACCATCATCATCCGCCGGCCACTGCCGACAAGTCAGAAAAATAGTCGGAGAATATAGGAGAGGGGTGAAAGATGAAAAGAAGTAAAATAAGAACGCTTACAAACCATGCAAACACAGTCTTAACTCACTGTCATACCATGCAAACTACAAACATGCAAGAAAAGAGTTAGAGACATGCAAAGTAAGGAGGATAAGAAAAAAAAAAAGTAGGTAAAGTTAAACAAAAAGTGGGTTAGTTTACGCTATGAGCTACATCTACATTCGTGTTAGTCTAATTTTTTTTTTTTTTTTTTATTGCTGGCATCACACGCTGGCATGTCACAAGCTGGCATTCATCGTCAACAGACTCATCCTCGAGCACCACCACCAGAGCTCCTGTTGTTAACTTTCTTTTTTAATTTTAAACAACGTTAATATTTTTAAAATGTCTGTCAAGACGGTTCTTAAACACATTAACGCTGGTAGAATGAACGACTGACGCGGGAAGATTATTCCATTTATCAATTACTTTAAACGTAAAGAAGTTTTTAGCGATATTAGTAATGAAACGTCTGCCACGCAACTTGAATCCGTTATTGCGAGTATTACTATTATCGAAAGTGAACAATTTGTCAAAATTTACGTTATCGATGTTATTAACGATTTTGAAAACTTCAATAAGCTCCCCCCTTAATCTCCTAGTTTCGAGTGAATACAAGTCTAACACTTTAATCCTATCTTCATAAGGCTTATTGCGCAATGCCGGAATAAGTTTCGTGGCACGACGCTGAACCCTTTCTAACCTATCAATATCCTCACGCAAGTACGGGCACCAAAACTGAACGGCATATTCCAAATGAGGCCTGACTAGGGACTTGTAAAGGGGCAATATAATATCCTTCGATTTAAATTCGAAATTACGCGCTATGAAGCCTAACATCCTATTAGCTTTTGCGCAAGACTCCAGGCACTGGTTCCTAACCTTTAAATCTTTAGTTACGCGTACGCCTAAATCTACTTCCTCGTCAACGCTCGCTAAATCCCTATCATCCATCGTGTACACGTAATTATTGTTGCGAGAACCTATATGCAAAACTTTACATTTATCTACGTTAAATTGCATCTGCCACTTATCCGTCCACTCCATAATCCTATCTACATCGTCTTGGATCCTATTTCTATCGTCCTCGTTAACAACCTTACCGCCTATTTTAGTATCGTCCGCGAATTTTGACACGTTACTAATCAATCCTACATCTATGTCGTTAATGTAAATTACGAATAACAATGGGCCTAACACTGAACCCTGTGGGACACCACTACCTACCTCTAACCACCCCGATTCACTACCATTAACTACGACCCTCTGCCTCCTAGCACGAAGCCATTCTTCTAACCAGTTAGCTACCTGACCGCGGATACCGTGCGCTTTAACCTTCGCAATTAGTCTCCTATGCGGAACTGTATCGAACGCCTTTTTAAAATCTAAATAAATAACGTCAGCTGCCCTATGCCTATCGTATTCGCGCACTATTTCGTTATAAAATTCTAACAAATTTGTTAAACAAGACCTATGGCGTCGAAAGCCGTGCTGACTACTATTAATCAAACCCCTACTTTCTAAGTGATCGATAATACGATCCCTAACTATGGATTCCAAAAGTTTACCGACAATTGACGTTAAGCTAATGGGCCTATAATTGCTAGCTACCGCGCGGTCGCCTTTTTTAAAAATAGGCGTGACGTTAGCTAATTTGAAGTCTTCAGGAATAATCCCCGTTTCGAGTGACTGATTAAAAATCTTCGCTAAGGGGCCTACGATAACGTCTTTCAAATCTTTCAAATGTCTAGGATAAAAAGCGTCAGGGCCTGGAGCCTTGCTAACTTTAGCCTATCGATATAATGCGCAATCTCACCCTCGTAAACAGTTATTTCATCTAAAATAGTCTCGCTACTAAATGGAACGATATCGTCAACGTCGGGGACATTATTTACGTCCTCTACGGTAAAAACTGTCGCAAAAAAGTTATTGAAAATACCCGCCATCGCCTGAGCGTCAGAAGCCAAAGCGCCATTTACATCCAATAGAGGGCCTATGTTATCCTTTACCGGCTTACGATTATTTACGTATTCAAAAAACTTTTTTGGATTATGTTTACTATCCGCAGCTATAACTATCTCTAAATTACGCTTGGCATTCCTAACTGATCTTTTAACCTGACGTCTAAGCTCGATATATCTATTAAAGTTAGCTACCTGGCCATTGCGCTTGTTAAGTCTATACGCTCTATTACGCTCGTTTATGAACTCGCCTACTTCCCTAGTCCACCACTTCGGCCTACCACGATTTCTAACGCGCTTGGGCCTACGAGGAATAAACTCCCTTTCAATATTCCTAAAACTTTCTTTAAACGCCACTCAACGCAAATTGATCAGTAGCGTCCACGTTTGGAGGCCTGCGTTGAGCAGGAAGGAGGGCACATCGAGCAACTTCTTAATTAAGACGAACAAGATGCTAAGGTAAGCATCTATGAAGTTTGGGAGCTCTAGTCCCTTTACTTTTTTTTTAATATAACAGTATACCTCTACGCGGTCACTTTTTTTTTTACCCACCATGTATATATATATATATATATATTAGGGTGATCCTTATTTACATGTTTAATTTTGAGGTTAGGAAAGAGGTGGCTGGCTCCCAACCCCGGAAATGGTGGCATATAATGTAAAAACGCTTGGGTAGAAATTTCATTTAAATCAATTAATATTTAGAGGTAGCTCAAGGACTTCAACGTTTTACTCTATATCCCTATGAAACCATGGCATTTGGGTCCCCCCCAACTATATTCAAGATGGGGGTGTCATGGTTGCCAAACCACTCACTGTTGCCCAATCAAGGTCTCCTTTTTGCTGTCGGGAAAGCTTCGGCGATGGTCAGCTACAACTTGAAGAAGGAACTGCAGTTGTTCCTCATCTTTTGTATGCCTCTGGTTGAAATTTTGTATGATAGCTACTGCGCGTTCAGCATTATCATTGATCACATTTATGCTAGAAACATCTCTTGTAGCGTCTTGGAATGAGGGAAAGGAATTGCAGTCATTAGGATCTTTCTCCAAGAAATCCTGCGGCAGGCTGAAACAAACGAATAGCTTCTTCGATTGTTTTGAGGCGAAGGCATCCAGGGTCATTGTCAGCTTGAAAGCTGTTTTGTTGAACTTTTTCCGCGCATCCTCATCTCTTTCTTTGGACTCCATAACCTTGATTATAGCCCTCTTCGTAGCCACAGAAACTTCTGGATCGAACAGCGCTAATGCAACCAAACTCTCAGAGAGATACCACAAGTGGTCACTGAATTTGGCTGTTGTAGCCTTTGCAATCATTGTATGTGAATAACTGGACAGAGCCTTCAACAGATTCAGATCCTCCAGCGGTGCAGCTGCTGGCAATGGGGCACGGAACCAGGCCCTCATGTAAGTGGTGACGGTAAATACGCAGATATCCCGTAGGCTGCGCTCCTCCTGGGCTGTTAATTTAAACTGTTTCCGGAACATCCATATCTTAAAGGAATACAACACTTTCGATGACCAGCGACGTGATGCATGCGCCAGGAGCTTTAAAAGAGTGATGAAAGCCGTGGAACTCTGCTCGACCCAAGAAGAGCTAACTCTAGGAACTCTTTGTAGTCATCCCTTGCATAATCTTGTGACAGCTGGTACAAAGCGAAGTTGATCAGACTGGGACGTTGTTCTCTCGTAGATGCTTCAACTTCCTGGTCATCAATACCCGATGAAAACTGACTCGTATCCAGTTGAGGCCAGAAACGCTGAAATCTTTTGAACAAGAGGACTTCAGCCCAGAAGTTGGTCCCATGCAGGACTGGAAAGCTGCACCAACAACAAGTTCCATGATGTGATGTCTGCATGGCACGTAGAGGAGATCTCTTCCAAGTTTTTGTTCTAAGAGAACGCAAGCCCGGAGTGATGTTCCGTATTTGATACGGTAGTGTAAAAACTCATTCCAACAACTCTGTCACTCAATTCCCATTCCTGCAGCTTATCCCGCACGGTCTGTGCTTGGTGTTCTCCAGTACCAGACAGAATTTTGGGGACTCCAAGAAGCTGTTGCACTCCCAGCCCATACACTAGAACAGAGAGCCGGTTCACACGCTCTTTCCCTGTAAGGTCCACTAGGAGTTTGCCATCCCAGTGAATAATCAAGGGAACATCGTCTGCTACTTTTTTTTCAAAGTTTCTGCTGTCTTGGCACGATGACGCTCCCGAGCTCGCTTCACTGATGACCGATTAATGGCCAGTTTTCTCAAGTCATGTCCCAGACTGCGGGCAGTTTCCGCTATTACAATTGTTGCCTTTCTGTCACTGATTGAAGAACGGTCTAAAGCTGAAGCAAGTACCAGAGTCAAAATGTTATTCATTCCACGGCTTCGTTTTGAAAGAGGCTCACTACCACAGGTTTTTGTGGTTCATCTTCTGAAGAATGTTCGTTACTGCTACTTGATGACGCCAGCGTTCCAATAGAACAGGATGCTTCCGCTTCTTCTTTGGCTTTCCGTAGCTGCATATCTTGAGCTGCTTTTCTGTTTGCAACTTTTTGCTCCGTTTTTGACAGTACGGTATCCACAGAACTCATCGTCCCACGTCTGCCTGGCTCCCGTTGGGCTAGCAGGAATTGGCGATCCTCTTCGTTTTTGATCATTTGAATAGCATCTTCATGAGCGATGTCGAAAAGGTTCTCCATCTGAGATTTGAACTCTTCTTCCTTCCTGATTTGGGTTTCTGAACGCCGGTTCTTGTTTTTTCGAAACAGCTGTCATTCTTTGTTTAACTTCATTATTTTTCCAACAATGTGATCTTTCCGTTTTACGGGGACTCGAGCGTGGGCTCAAAACTCCAAAATTTAATTCATCACATCAGTGGCTGCTTCACGAATTGGTTTATGAAGCGAAAGATGATTGTGGAGGAAGACTGCAAGGACCTCTCCGATGGATGGGAGCTTTTGCCCTGTCAGCTTCGACGTTTTGTCTACAAGGTAAAGCGCAGCATTGCTTGATCTCGTGTGTTTTGCCATCATTACAGTACAATTTGCTAAATAAATACAGAAGTTATTTCGATTCACTATTCCTAAAATATTAATCAAATTGCAAAACAAAATTCAAAGGATGATGAACGCTTAACCCTATTATCTCAGATAAGCACTGAGCAGATACGCTTGTAAAGTGACAGCAGCTACACAACACTCGTATCCACGTAGCAGCAAGCGAGACACCGAACTGTCGTGCATTGCGCTGTATGTCAGGCAGCGCATACATACCACGAGTACTGGGATGCCATCTATCGCCTACAACAAATAGTAAAATTGTGCATATTAATGCTAAATTACAAAGATGCTAAACATTTTTTTATTGAATTTCATGTCATTTTATTGAAAAACATCTTGAGATAGTACAGTGGAGCCCCGTAGTGATCTACAAACCTAGTTTTAATTAGTTGCGTAAAACACAGCTCGATCTGAAGAGGGTTAACACTTTTCATATTTAACCGGCATGTACAGGGTGGGGCACGGGAACCAAGTGTTTTTGGAATAATCAGGAAAATGATATTTATTTTTGTAAAGAAAATATATTGGTAGAACAACATTCGTAAGAACATAGCATTTCATGTCATAATAATCATGTACCGAAAATTATATCTGGCATATGATGTCCTTGGCCGTCGACGCATTGTTGAAGGCGTTTACGAAAATTGGCCTCCACTCTTCCCAGCAGGTCTCTGTTGATTTGGATGATTTGTTGACGGATCGCTTCCTTCAATGCATCTAATGTACGGGGCTTGTCCTCGTAGACACGTGACTTGAGGTACCCCCATAGAAAGAAGTCACATGTGGACAAGTCAGGGGACCGAGGGGGCCATGCAATGTCACCAAATCTCGAAATGAGATGGTTGGGAAACAGGGGGCGAAGAACAGCCATTGACGCTCTGGCGGTGTGTGGCGTGGCCCCATCTTGCTGAAACCACAAATGTCGACGAGCAATACGCCTTCTTCGTAACTCAGGGATGAAAAAGGTGTTCACCATCTCAATGTAACGCCCAGATGTTATGGTAACGGTAACCCCATTTTGTTCGAAGAAATAGGGACCGATGACGCCAAACTTTCCCACCGCGCACCAAACTGTAACCTTAGGGCTATGCAGCGGTTTTTCATGGAGTTGTCGCGGATTTTCAGCAGCCCAATACCGACAGTTTTGATTGTTGACGGCCCCGTTAAGGTGGAAATGGGCTTCATCACTCATTACCACCATCATGTTTTCATTCTGCTCATAAAGTGCAAGCATTTCCTGTGCAAAATTCAGTCGTTGGGGGCAATCGTTTACATTCAATTCCTGCACCATCGCTAACTTGTATGGGTGAAAATGTAATTCTTCATGCAAAATCCGTCTAACAGTACGATTGCTGATTCCGAGTGCAGCTGAATGTCTCCGAGCAGAGCGGCCTGGGCTTTGCAACATCGCTTGTCTGACCCTTTCAACGTTCTCTGGAGTACGCACAGTGCGTTGCGGCCCCTTCGGTTTTGTTTTCATTATTGAGCCTCCTGTTCGAAGATTGTTAACCCAACGTAAGATTGTGTCACGAGCGGGAACAGAGTCATTTCGATGAATGTTGAATCTGCGGCGAAACGCACGCTGAACTGCTGTCACTGACTCGCCACTCCTAACAAAATGATCATACGCGAACATGCGGTGTTCTAACGTCCACTGCTCCATGATGGCACCTGAAAGATAAAGGTGAGTGTTAGTTAAAGTTAAATGCTATGAACCCAGGAATGGAATGCTACCTACCGCACGTCCCTCCCATTCCTAATGGCCGATTACTAGCTATTCAAAAAACACTTGATTCCCGTGCCCCACCCTGTATATGGAGCAATGGCAAATTGGCGCGCAAACTTCTATTCGTTTGAGCTACCTGTAAAAATTTATATTTTCAAGAAATATTTTACGAGGATTATTTTTCTGATAATTGCCACCCTATGAGAGGTTGGGAGCATGATAATTTAGACATTCGAAAATAAGGACCACCCTAATTATACTGTGTGCATATATATATATATCAGTAAAAACAAAGAAGCTGATAAGAAATGTAAATTTTGGAAAACATATCCCTGAAAACAAATAAATAAATGGAGCCTTATTCTCGTTAAAGAGAAAAGCGGTTGAATCAGATCATAAATTCCTTATTCAAACAAATTTCCTTTTACTGAGAAAGGAACCGCATTCACATAATACTTATTTTAAATAGGAAATTAACAATATTCTTTCATTCAATGGTTTCTTTTGTTTTTCGTTCTCCTCCGTCTTGAGTTCGGTTTTCTGTTTTCTTTGTTTGTTTACTCAAATAAAATTTATGAAATTGACGTCTGATTCAAAACACGAAATAACACCGCCATTCAAAGGAATTATTTTATAACTATTATTTCATTGTTTTCTGTTTCGTATATATATATATATATATATATATATATATATATATATATACACGAGTGTGTATATATAGTATATGTATACTGTACGTGTAATGATTAGCATCGCTGATTACGATCCACCGGCCCCGGGTTCGATTTCTGGTAACGGCAGTCAGCGCGCAGCAAACCCAGCTGTTCATTTTTTTATACAATAAAAAAGTTGGTTGGTAGATAAATGGGTACCCTGGGTAGCCTAGTGGTTAAGACGCTGGGCTGCTGTAATTTCTGACCATCCATGATGAGTCGTGGTTCGGATTCCACGTTAAGCTGTAGGTCTAAGGTGGACTAACAAGCTTCACCTTCGTCAGAATGAAAAATTCGGGCGGAAGGAAAATTTGAAGGGATAAACTATTCACATATTTCAATAATATCCTCTTAGAGAGAGAGAGAAGAGAGAGAGAGAGAGAGAGAGTACGTAGTTAGAAAACAAGTAAAGTCATATTTTAAACTTGGAGACTTAATTTTAAAATTTATAGAGAATTATTTTTCAACCATTCAAAGAATTTTATATGATCACTCAGGTTACTATGGAAACGTAGCTGTCTGATCATTCTTCACGGCCTCAAAAAAATCTCCGAAAGGTAAACTGTCATCCATTCTGACGACGACCTAAGCAAATATTAAAAATTGTACAAAGTCTCGTGAGCTTTTCAAATACTTTTTCGACTGCATTGCAATCATCACCATACATAATACGAGTGTACTTAAAATACAGGGTGTTAAAAAAGAAACGCAACCCGAAACAGAAAAAAAAGTGTAAGTTATAATGATTTTTGCATTCTCCAACGGGTTGCGTTTCTTTTTGAACACCCTGTACAAGAATAACACGATAGTTAGGTGACTCCTTTATCTCAGAAGATAATCTTTTCCTTAAATTAAAATATCTGAAATGTTTTGTAGAGTAATTTAAGTTTACTTGAAGATATTTTACACTACGAAAGTTCGTTGTTCGTTCATGAAATTTTAACTATATAAAAAAATAAATAAAAATATAATCGATCTTAACGAACAATTCATAAATGGGGCATTGCATTCATTAAGCTGTAATGGTTAAGACCAACAACACAGTCTCATTAGTAACTCTATTCATGCAATATACTATTATTATTCTCTTCTTTCACGCAGTCAAAATAATTGGATGCGCAAAGTATTATATATATATATATATATATATATATATATATAGAGAGAGAGAGAGAGAGAGAGAGAGAGAGAGAGAATTCTACTTCATAATGAGAATGAGATTGGGGATTTTCTGTTTCTTCCACAGAAGAAATAGTTTGCACGTGATGACTATAAATTAGTTTAGTCGGATCATTACTGCAAAGCCTCTCGCTTGTTGCAAGGACATCCCCATCCACAACTTTAAGGAAACGTAATGAAAATTCCTTTGCGTAGAAGTCCAACAGTGAAGAACTCGGTACTCGATCCTGCTTCTTTCTGAAATCAAACATGAGCCTTTCTAACGCTAAAGTTTCCTTCATACTTTTCACTTACACTGCATGTTTATGAAATATATAAACCATTTAAAACTGTACTCGACTTTATATTGCAGTGTTCACATTATGCACTTTTCGTGGAATTCCTGCTCCAAGTGACGTGTTTTTTCCCCGTTATTCCGTTGACAACGTGAGTGCTTTTGGAATAAACCTTTCTTGTTCTTGGAGTTTTTGAAGAATTTGTAAAAAATAGGCAAATCTCCCTTCAACATGAAATGACTGAAAACAAATGTAATTTATTTCTATGAATAAAAAGTAATTCTGTTTTTATGAAATTTGCCTGATAAATAAATGACGTGGAATCGTGATTTGAGATTATATTAAGGTCAACAAAGCCAGTGTTGAACGCTCAACACAAAAAGAGTTCTAGTTTTATAGGAACGGGAATTCCACGAAAGGAGTTCTTGGAACTTTTGTACCATGCTCCAAGTGCAGTATAAATGGGGTATTATATTAAAACATTTGATCTTCTCTGTGGTTTTATCATTATAAACACCACTGAACTACTTACCACGAGCGCATTTATCGCTTTTATTTCTGTTGAAGGTGAGGAAATTGTTTGAGGAAGACCTTTTTATTATAGTTAACAAACTTTTTTCTTTGACAACTTTGAGAAACAGGAAAAACAGAAATTCCATTAAGGTCAATAATTAATAAAGGAAAGTTACTATATTTTTTCTTACTAAAAGAAGAGTATTTAAAGTACTGTCAAAAACTGCGAAAATGTATGACAGTACCTCGATGGCTTTACTTTATATTCATATTTGAGATACCACTGCTTAAAATGTCAACGTTTGCGTCCATATGACAAGACAAAGGTATACGCGGTTGATTTTTGCTGTTTTGTAATAAATTGTTCCTGTCCTAAACTCAGAATGATTTGGACGAGTGAAAGATGGAAACATGGTCCGCTTTGCTTGTAAATAATTATGAAATCATAAGCTATAACCCAGGGGTGTCCAACCTTTTTTCATGAAGGGCCATATTTCCATTAATGACCCACACCGAGGGCCACTGTGCAAATTTTAGATAAAATTTTATTGAAATAAAATATGACATTAGCTAATGAATTTTCAGTATCCGCCAGCCGGGCCTGATACAAACTTTGGCAAGCCAGACTGTGACCCGCGGGCCGTATGTTCTACAAGCCTGCTATAACCGACCCGAGATACGCAACATCGTAAGCTTGAAGATGTGCTAGCTAGTAGATGTACTAGGGGAATGAACGAGTTGGGCACGGTTGTAGGGGACCTCACTGCCATCAGGTAACCACAGTGTAATCTTAAGGAGAGCTCTTATAGTTTTCCAAGGGAACAAGAAGAACAAGAGGCTTATAAATATGAATATATATTTTTTTTTCTGGAAAATCTAGTGGTCTAAATTACTAATTTATGAAGTTATAAGCTTCATTGTGGAATACTAAGATCTTTTATAGACTTAATAAAACGGAGTGATTAAATTAAAACAACTACCTGTAATATTTATTTGTGTAGGGGGTTAACTATTTTATTTCACATAATATAAATAGTTTAATAAAATTAGCAGGTGTTCTTATTTATTCTCCTTGTTTTAGGAATTAAGTTGTTTTGTGTGTAATAATTATAATTAAACTTGAAATGATGAGTTTCCATTCAATGTTGCTGAGCCTGTTGCCCAAACTAACCAAAGGTCAGTGTGTCATCAACATTTTTAAATATTTGAGAAACGAAGTGTCGTTGAAGATTGGAATGACGAAGACAAGTTGGTCATAGTTCAGTCGTTGTTAGAAGGTCAGATTGAAGATTATTTGGCCACCAGTAATGAACTTAACAATTATCTGAAATTCAAGGAAAGTGGTGTAAATAAGAAATTTCAAATTCCAACTGCCGAGCATTCTGTTTTAATGCCATACTTTCTATCTCCGTCACACTAATCTTCATTCCGTACTCTCTGAGAATATTCCACAATCTGTTTATGGCATCTTGCAATTATTCTGCGGAGTCTGTAATCGAAGCGACATCATCCGTGTAGACAAGAGTAACTTCATTTTCATCACTGCAAATTTTCTTCATACAGGAGTCTATGTATATTATAAATAATAATAATAATAATGGATAGTATACTCCTTTGTCAAACTCCAGTTTCTATCTTAAACCACTTGAATTGTCCACTCACTCCTTTTACACTACTTTTCACTAATCTTATTAATTTTGGTGTTGTTCCATATTCTTTCTCTGCCAGTACCTCCAATAACTTATTTCCTGGTACAGGTATCCCTCGTTTAACGATTGGGTTACGTTCCTGAAAAATTGATTGCTAAGTGAACGATCGCTAAACGAAGACGTTATAACATGGGTTCATTGGAGATACGTTCCTACGTGGTGCTTGTGGACAGCGAGGCTGGAGGACTGAATGTTGTTAAGGCAGGTCACACTCTCTGTCTCACTCTCAGGGTGGACAGCGTTGTAGGTGTGGCCCTGAAGGTCCACAAAGGCGGCGAATAACACAACGATCACAATCGTGAGCAATCTTACACAACGATGCAGAGCGATGCAGAAGCACGAGCGACTCAAAACACTGGCGGAGCGAGAAGGAAGTGCAGGGGGTGGCCGCTTAGGGGAGCTCGGGTCGGGAAAGCTGCGCAGGGAGGATAAATCCGTTTCTGCGCATGGCGGCCATTTTGATTAGATAAATGAAGTTAGAGATGCGCCTGTGGAGTACCAGAAACCAAACTTTGCCCATCGTAGCGATCGCTAAACCGAATTTTGGCCAATCTTTGTACGAGAAAAGATGTTAATAAAAATAGATCGCTGAAGCAAGTGATCATTGAGTGATTGATCGTTAAACGAGGGATACCTGTATTCGATTGAATGCCTTCTCTAAATCGAGGAACAATATATATTTATCTGTATCCCATTTCCAGTTTTTCTCAAATATCACATTTAATGTGAATATAAGATGTATAGTGTTCCTATCCATGTTGCCATTTCCCCAGCTTTAGGTCCCCTTGCATTCTTAACCCGTTCTTCAAAACCACTTAATATATTTTACTTGTGTGAGAAAGAAAAGAAATTCCCGATAGTTCTCGCAGTTTGTTCTATCTCCATTTTTGTAAATGGGGCAAATCACAGCCCGTTGTCAATCCTCCGCGAGTTTGCCCGTCTCCCACGCTGCATTAAATATTCTCTGTAACCAGATAATACCAACCTCTTCAATTGCTTTACTTATTTCTACAGGAATTTCATCATCACCAGTTGACTTTCCGTTTTTACAATTTTTTTACTGATTCTCTCATTTCTTCATGAGTTTTCGGAGGTTCTGCACTTTCAAGTACTTTTCCATTGTGGTCACTTATGGACATATCATATTGTCCATCCTGTACTACACTCAGCAAGTCTCTTAGATAATCTGTCTAACGGTGGTCTATATCCACAGGGTTTGTTAACACTTCAGTTCCTTCACTGTGTTCTTGATCTCGGATGTCGATGCACATGATCTTTTGCGATAGTTCCTAGCTATGCTATACAAAAGTCTCTTCGTCCCTCTAAAATCTTCCAGATCTTTTCCAATTTTTTCCATTGTTTCTTTTTTTCTCTTTGGATTCTTCTCTTAATCCCGTTACATTCATTTCTCGCCAGTTCATATTCCGCTCTCGTCTCTGCAGTCCTAAGTTTCAGCCATTTTCGAAATGCTCTCATCTTAATGATTACCAATTCTCTAACCTACTCACTCCAACACGGGGTTCTCTTCTTTTTGCTTCCATATATAATTTTTTAATTGATAACTTCGTCTGACACTGAGATAATACTATTCTTGAAGGTGGTCCATTTCTCTTCCACCTCCTATATAGTTTCTCCTTCATCTTCATTTTTAATTACTGTATACACCGGGGTTGTTTGAGTTTTTCTAGTTTAAAACTTTTCTGGGAGATTTTCACGTTAGCTTTCATGGCTGTCATCCTTAGCTTTCCCAGCAACATCCTATGGTCAGCATTACATGGTACAGAAGGTATAGCTTTAAAACCCTGTAGTAAATTTTTATTATTTGTTATTATGAAATCAAACATTGGTTTTTCAATATATTGCTGCTGGTTATCATTCCATCTATACCACGTCCATTTATGACTTTCTCAAGGTTTGTAAAATGCATCAATTATTGATAAGTGCTTTGAACACAAAATCTAACACTCTCTCTCCATCCACATTCCTATTTCCAATACCGAAGGATCCACTGACATTACCAATACATGTCCTTTCAACTGCAAAATGGCAGTTAAAATCCCCAAAAGAGTAACATTTTCTTTCTAAGAAACTCTTTCATATACTCTTTGCAGATCATCATAAAAGTCCAGTTTTTCGTGCAGCGGCCAACCTTGCTGGGTTGCATACGCTTACCATCATGCCAAAAGACATTCAGTTGGCAAGAAGAATTCGAGGAGAACGAGCTTATTAATTAATAAGTTTATCGGTTATCAAAAGCGTTTTCCTTGTACTTATCATTTCTTCCTTTATAGAGAGGGTGATAGTCATCGTGTATCACCTCCTCGCTTTCTCCAATCATTCTGGTTTCACATATGCCCAAGATATCTATTCTTCTCTCATTCATTACCTCCAAAGTCTCCTCTATCTTGTTGTGCGGAGTACTAATATATATAGTTAAGATTCTTAAGTTAAGTTTCGTATTTCGTGTCCGTAGTCGATTTCGGTCCAGATTCGTGAATCGTTGTATCCGTCCATTCCACGGCTCGATATGATATGAAGTTCTTCAGCAAATTATTACACAGTAACGTATTCATAGATTGCTATGTAACTTCATCACCGGCTCTCTAGGTTTGTCGTGATTGCCACCTGCTCTTTCATCTGGGCTTGGGACCGGCATGGTATTCTCCCATTGCAGTTATATTATATATATATATATATATATATATATATAATGCGTATATATATATATTGTAGTAATTGATAGAGCCGAGAAGGTCGGAGTCCAATAATAAACATCAATACAAGTGATAGCACACGTCCGCTTAACCTTTTTCAGTGCAGGTGCTCCGAAATTCTTTTATTCCTTTGTGAAGATCTAATTTCAAAAGTAAATATATTTTAAAATAAAGCTGAATGTTGATACATATATATATTATATATATATATATATATATATATATATATATATATATATACAGGGTGTCCCGTAAGTCTGGACCCATAGGGCAAAATTAATAAAATTACAAAATAGTCCCAGTTTCGCTGGACATGCGTCGAAGTGACTTCTTGGGACTGACAGCGAAGCTAGCCAACACATTGGTACTGGTTTCGTCTTCCGTAACAGTCCTTGAAGGTCCTCTGCGAGGCTTGTCAGCTACGGATCCAGTTTCCTTAAATTTGGCTATCAACTTGCCAACACATCTGTGTGTGATTGGTGCGCGGTCTGGATGCATATTGTTGAATTCTTCGGCCACTTCCCGGTGACTGCGGGTCCCGACCAGCAAAATAACTTGAACTCTCTCCTCTCTAGTCAGTGACATGGTTTACCTGCAACATAATAAAAAAATATATTATAAATCCCTATGGGTCCAGACTTACGGGACACTCTGTACACGTATATATAACCTTGGTGGTTAGCATCGCTAAATACGAATCTATCAGTCCCTGGATCGAGATCCGGTGACGGCAGGAGGCGCGCAGCAAAACCCAGCTGTTCATCTTGCCACACAATAAAGAAATTGGTTGGTAGATAAATGGGTACTCTGGGTAGCCTAATGGTAAAGAAGCTGGGCTGCTGGTGGGGCGTGATTCGGATTCCACGTTGAACTGTAGGTCTAAGGTGGCGTGACAAACTTGACCTTCGTCAGAATGAACAATTCGAGCGGAAGCCAAACCAAGGGGATATATATATATATACATCGATGCATTCATAATTTAAGTGGAAGTATGAAGAGTTAAACATCTTTTCACATGGAGCATCAGTCTGCCCATGCGCCCATTTCAGGGTACAGCAGCAGTGTCAAGCAAATAGGGGGAGGGGGGTCAAAGAACTGACAAGACTTTCTTAAGTGGTTCATCACCAGTGAAAGCGGCAATCTTCTGTGTTAGTCTAGTCAAAAAAACATCCATATCCATATTCAATTGACTGAATTTTTGTTAGTTTGTATTGCAGACACCTCCAGTTATTATCAGTCTTGGTGCATGATTTTTCAGAAGCAAGATGCACTGCAAGTTTGTGTCTCCTCCCTAAGACAACACAACTTTACCTGTAGCAATCAGTTACACTCGTACTACCTCAGGCTTGCTCTACACAAACTGGTTGTTTAATAACCACAAGTACACACACACACACTCATGTACGATGTATGCGTGACTTATACTCGTATATCTAAATTATTAACGAATTGAGCCGTTTTTATGCAGTTGAATTTATTTAATATATTTTGCACTTTCTACGTTGAATTTTTAATTTGTGAATCAGTTTATTTTTATCGAATCGTCTATTGCATACAATATTCATTATGTATTTCTATTATGTATTTACTCGTGAGTAAAAAAAGTAGGTACGTTAAATTATTTGTAATTAAGCTATCCTAAAAAGGGAATGTTATTACGTTAAACTGGTAATTGTCCGTTTTATTATAAACAGTGGATGTAACTAGTTTTTCATTTGTAATTCATGTACTGAAGTCTCGAAAATTTTCTTTGTCCCTGCTCTCATTTCCTCTTTCTAATTCTAATTCTGGTGAGTAAATTTGTCTCGCAAATTCTTCAAAATCAGGTACATTTGTCTTACATATATCGTCTATATATCGTCCACTGCTGTTAAATATTTATATACGTAAGAAGGCGGCTACGCGAAGATTTATACTAAAATTTATTAAAAATAAAAAATAAAAAACATAAAAGTTACGCATTACTTAAAAATGGGGCAGGGCTTGCGAAGCATTACTCTTCCTCATTAGTCCCGTGAGAAGTCCTTTTTCATCTTTGGATAAAAAAAATTCTCGCGGGAATGATGAGGGAGAGTAATGCCTCGTAAGCGATCTTCATTTTTAAGTATTGTATAACTTTCACGTTTTTATTTTAAAAATTTAAAAAATTGAAGTTAAGTTTCCTCGTAAATGGCTTGCATATAAATATTTACAAAATACGGTTATTGTACTTTTTTCTTTATACAGTAAATTGTTAAAATACAGTTAACGGTTAAAATAAAACCCTTCAGTAAAGCTTACTGTTAAAATGATATATTTTACAAATAAAATTGATGGTGAAATGCCACACAATAAAAGTTACTTATGAGAAAGCCAATAATTCACTTGTGACCGAATTTATGTACAGTGCTGGAGTGAATTTAAAACTTCAAAGAAGCTCCATAATTTTCAAATCCAAGTCAAATCCTGAAGGTGATTTGAATATTGGATCGTTGGAATGGGAGAAGGAGGTTGTGTTTAGCATGAAATGGCCAGCGTCCGTAGCTCAGTAGGTAACACCGTTTTCCTATAAGTGAACTGAAGACAGTAAAATTGGGTGTTTGAGTTCCGATGGTGCTGGTTAACAATAATTCAGGGGTAAGCGCAATGGGCCGTACTCGTCTGGCCTGAGTTTGTGCCAGTTTATAGCCCTCATCACTGATTTTTTTTATTATTATTAATAGAATTAAAAGCCAAAAAGAAATTAAGCTCGACAAACCGTCCTTATTTCCCATATCCTTTGCCAATTCTGTGGAAATTGGAGTATCCATTACAAACACACACACACACACACACACACCACACACACACACCCACACACACACACACATATATATATATATATAATATTTAGGAGAAGTCCAATGACAAGGAGAAATGTAAATGCCATGAAAAGTCTTCTTTAATGCGCAACGTTTCGAGCAATACGCTCATCTTCAGGCTGTATATAATAACAATGTGAAATTAAAATCAATAATTGAATGAAAAACAAGACAAAGAAAATTTCTATAACCTATTCATAAAGGCAAATTTTAAAAGACTGAAAAAAGAGGGTTAAATTCTAAGTTATACAGATTTACATATAAAATTAAGAAGCTATTTTTAAATACATATAAACAAATTTCGGGAAAACCCTGCAGGTCCGACACATTTCAAGAAAATAACAGTCGAGTTTTGACTTGAGAAACTTTCGTGAAGTCTTCCAAACATGGCGATAAGCCCTAAGGCCATCTTGTCCATACCTTGAGTATATATAATCATGCGGGTTGCTTCTACAGAGCTTCAATTTAATATTTAGGAGAAATCCAATGACAAGGAGAAATGTAAATGCCATGAAAAGCCTTCTTTAATGCGCAACGTTTCGAGCAATACGCTCATCTTCAGGCTGTATATAATAACAATGTGAAATTAAAATCAATAATTGAATGAAACAAGACAAAGAAAATTTCTATAACCTATTCATAAAGGCAAATTTTAAAAGACTGAAAAAAGAGGGTTAAATTCTAAGTTATACAGATTTACATATAAAATTAAGAAGCTATTTTTAAATACATATAAACAAATTTCGGGAAAACCCTGCAGGTCCGACACATTTCAAGAAAATAACAGTCGAGTTTTGACTTGAGAAACTTTCGTGAAGTCTTCCAAACATGGCGATAAGCCCTAAGGCCATCTTGTCCATACCTTGAGTATATATAATCATGCGGGTTGCTTCTACAGAGCTTCAATTTAATATTTAGGAGAAATCCAATGACAAGGAGAAATGTAAATGCCATGAAAAGTCTTCTTTAATGCGCAACGTTTCGAGCAATACGCTCATCTTCAGGCTGTATATAATAACACTGTGAAATTAAAATCAATAATTGAATGAAAAACAAGACAAAGAAAATTTCTATAACCTATTCATAAAGGCAAATTTTAAAAGACTGAAAAAAAGGGTTAAATTCTAAGTTATACAGATTTACATATAAAATTAAGAAGCTATTTTTAAATACATATAAACAAATTTCGGGAAAACCCTGCAGGTCCGACACATTTCAAGAAAATAACAGTCGAGTTTTGACTTGAGAAACTTTCGTGAAGTCTTCCAAACATGGCGATAAGCCCTAAGGCCATCTTGTCCATACCTTGAGTATATATAATCATGCGGGTTGCTTCTACAGAGCTTCAATTTAATATTTAGGAGAAATCCAATGACAAGGAGAAATGTAAATGCCATGAAAAGTCTTCTTTAATGCGCAACGTTTCGAGCAATACGCTCATCTTCAGGCTGTATATAATAACAATGTGAAATTAAAATCAATAATTGAATGAAAAACAAGACAAAGAAAATTTCTATAACCTATTCATAAAGGCAAATTTTAAAAGACTGAAAAAAGAGGGTTAAATTCTAAGTTATACAGATTTACATATAAAATTAAGAAGCTATTTTTAAATACATATAAACAAATTTCGGGAAAACCCTGCAGGTCCGACACATTTCAAGAAAATAACAGTCGAGTTTTGACTTGAGAAACTTTCGTGAAGTCTTCCAAACATGGCGATAAGCCCTAAGGCCATCTTGTCCATACCTTGAGTATATATAATCATGCGGGTTGCTTCTACAGAGCTTCAATTTAATATTTAGGAGAAATCCAATGACAAGGAGAAATGTAAATGCCATGAAAAGTCTTCTTTAATGCGCAACGTTTCGAGCAATACGCTCATCTTCAGGCTGTATATAACAACAATGTGAAATTAAAATCAATAATTGAATGAAAAACAAGACAAAGAAAATTTCTATAACCTATTCATAAAGGCAAATTTTAAAAGACTGAAAAAAGAGGGTTAAATTCTAAGTTATACAGATTTACATATAAAATTAAGAAGCTATTTTTAAATACATATAAACAAATTTCGGGAAAACCCTGCAGGTCCGACACATTTCAAGAAAATAACAGTCGAGTTTTGACTTGAGAAACTTTCGTGAAGTCTTCCAAACATGGCGATAAGCCCTAAGGCCATCTTGTCCATACCTTGAGTATATATAATCATGCGGGTTGCTTCTACAGAGCTTCAATTTAATATTTAGGAGAAATCCAATGACAAGGAGAAATGTAAATGCCATGAAAAGTCTTCTTTAATGCGCAACGTTTCGAGCAATACGCTCATCTTCAGGCTGTATATAATAACAATGTGAAATTAAAATCAATAATTGAATGAAAAACAAGACAAAGAAAATTTCTATAACCTATTCATAAAGGCAAATTTTAAAAGACTGAAAAAAGAGGGTTAAATTCTAAGTTATACAGATTTACATATAAAATTAAGAAGCTATTTTTAAATACATATAAACAAATTTCGGGAAAACCCTGCAGGTCCGACACATTTCAAGAAAATAACAGTCGAGTTTTGACTTGAGAAACTTTCGTGAAGTCTTCCAAACATGGCGATAAGCCCTAAGGCCATCTTGTCCATACCTTGAGTATATATAATCATGCGGGTTGCTTCTACAGAGCTTCAATTTAATATTTAGGAGAAATCCAATGACAAGGAGAAATGTAAATGCCATGAAAAGTCTTCTTTAATGCGCAACGTTTCGAGCAATACGCTCATCTTCAGGCTGTATATAACAACAATGTGAAATTAAAATCAATAATTGAATGAAAAACAAGACAAAGAAAATTTCTATAACCTATTCATAAAGGCAAATTTTAAAAGACTGAAAAAAGAGGGTTAAATTCTAAGTTATACAGATTTACATATAAAATTAAGAAGCTATTTTTAAATACATATAAACAAATTTCGGGAAAACCCTGCAGGTCCGACACATTTCAAGAAAATAACAGTCGAGTTTTGACTTGAGAAACTTTCGTGAAGTCTTCCAAACATGGCGATAAGCCCTAAGGCCATCTTGTCCATACCTTGAGTATATATAATCATGCGGGTTGCTTCTACAGAGCTTCAATTTAATATTTAGGAGAAATCCAATGACAAGGAGAAATGTAAATGCCATGAAAAGTCTTCTTTAATGCGCAACGTTTCGAGCAATACGCTCATCTTCAGGCTGTATATAATAACAATGTGAAATTAAAATCAATAATTGAATGAAAAACAAGACAAAGAAAATTTCTATAACCTATTCATAAAGGCAAATTTTAAAAGACTGAAAAAAGAGGGTTAAATTCTAAGTTATACAGATTTACATATAAAATTAAGAAGCTATTTTTAAATACATATAAACAAATTTCGGGAAAACCCTGCAGGTCCGACACATTTCAAGAAAATAACAGTCGAGTTTTGACTTGAGAAACTTTCGTGAAGTCTTCCAAACATGGCGATAAGCCCTAAGGCCATCTTGTCCATACCTTGAGTATATATAATCATGCGGGTTGCTTCTACAGAGCTTCAATTTAATATTTAGGAGAAATCCAATGACAAGGAGAAATGTAAATGCCATGAAAAGTCTTCTTTAATGCGCAACGTTTCGAGCAATACGCTCATCTTCAGGCTGTATATAATAACACTGTGAAATTAAAATCAATAATTGAATGAAAAACAAGACAAAGAAAATTTCTATAACCTATTCATAAAGGCAAATTTTAAAAGACTGAAAAAAGAGGGTTAAATTCTAAGTTATACAGATTTACATATAAAATTAAGAAGCTATTTTTAAATACATATAAACAAATTTCGGGAAAACCCTGCAGGTCCGACACATTTCAAGAAAATAACAGTCGAGTTTTGACTTGAGAAACTTTCGTGAAGTCTTCCAAACATGGCGATAAGCCCTAAGGCCATCTTGTCCATACCTTGAGTATATATAATCATGCGGGTTGCTTCTACAGAGCTTCAATTTAATATTTAGGAGAAATCCAATGACAAGGAGAAATGTAAATGCCATGAAAAGTCTTCTTTAATATATATATAATACAACCAGTGGTGGATTATCATTGAGGCAATTGAGGCTGAAGCCTCAGGCCCCATGTTTTAGGGGGCCCTCAATCAAAGTGGATCCAGTCAAGTGAGGGTGACTGTGTTAATTTCAATGGAGTTTATTTCAGCGTCAATATGCCGGATATTGCCAGTGGCCCTTGATTAATATTTTGCTAGCTTTATTGTTAATTTAACATTTTATCTTTATAAATATTTTGTTTATAGTTAATTTTTTGAACTAAAACATTTGTAAAAAGAAGAGTCTCACTGTATCATTTTTTTAAAAGTCTGTGCTGTAGAAACCCATCCAAATTCACGCAGCTTTTCAAAACTGAAGCGGATAAAGGATGAAGCTAGAGCAAAAATGAAACAAGAACGGCTGAATATGCTCTCACTGATGTGCCGGGTGATTACAAATGATCTTCCCGATTTTAAACATTTATTATGAAAACCTAACAAAGCTACAGCGAAAAACAAGCTATACAAATAAAGACTGTTTCAGGGAATTTTTATTTGTAATATTGAACACGTCAGAGATAGCCCTAAAGTTAATGTGTTTTGTGCTCTTACCGCTGAGAAATGTACGGTCCATTCTTCTTTATTGAACAAACAAATAACGGTATCATTTACCGCGATATGCTACACCTGTGGCTGGTACCCCAGCTGCTAGAGGACAAAGCTGATGTGTAAAGGAAAGGACCGCTCTGAGTTGTATCATACAACTCAGAATGGTTCCCTGAGAAACTATTATGTTACACACAGACCTTGCATGGAGCAAAGAACTCTTCTGGGAAATTTCCCAGAAGAGTTCCTATACAAGCAGAGCCTTCGGCTCCCTGCCCTACGGGTGGGGCTTGTGCTTTGCAAACTCGCCTACGGCGAGGACACGTTAGGGTTAACCCTTTTGGGGGAGGTCATTCTCTCTCTCCCACAGAACCCCCTCACCCCCCTTTATGCAACTTGGGGGCTACCACCTCCCCCATTACCTCCCTCCCCTTCCCCTATATATATATAACTTCACTGGATGAGAATAACAGAATCTACGAGTGATAATATATTTGTAAATAGCAATGCCCTTGTAAATTCTGGAATTATAACCACAAACATCAGTGATCATTTTCCTACTTACGCTATATACAATAACACTGTTCAGGTTGCAGATAAAATAATTATTGATTACAGAATATTCTCAGAGGTTAACAAAACAAATTTATTAGAGCTGTACAAAATACTCGATTTGACTATGACGAAGCTATGAATGACCCAGATCAAATGTTTCAGTTCTTCTATGACACCTTATTCCATATTTTTAATACTTGCTTTCGTTTGAGGAGAAAAACAGCTTCGCCCAAAAGTGTCGCAAATCCATGGATCACTCCAGGAATTATCACTTCAATAAAGAACAGAGATATTCCTATCAATACCAAAAATTGGTTGTATAACCCCCTTTTAAAAGGGGTGATCCTACACTAGCAACAAATGACACTGAACAACAAAATATAAATGATTGTTCCTCCTTCGAATGAATTTGTGTGATTCCAGTGTAGATTTTGACGCTGATTACAAATTTGAAAACAGAATTTTTCTATCACCCATCAATTTCGAAAGAAATGCAAATGAAAAGCGACAGATTTTCTTATTTTTTTGGTATATTTAATTGTACAAAAAAGAAGAGTACCTTACCTAAAATGTTTTGGCAGCTGATTTTCGCTTATAACTAATACTAGGGGCTTCTCTTATAAGTGTCCAGCAGTAGTTGGCCAACATACTGGGGCTTCCTTGGTACCGCTTTTCCATGGTTGATATATCCTGATGAAATCTTTCACCATGCTTATCGCTGAGAGCGCCCAGGTTTGATGGGAAGAAGTCGAGGTGGGACTGCAGGAAATGCATTTTCAAACACATGCTACACCCCCATGGCTTAGTAAGCATTAGGCATTTGCTCCACCAGGGAAACATAATTTTCTGATTTAACCCTGCCCAGGAAATTCGTAGTCACTTCTTTAAAAGCTTTCCATGCTGTTCTTTCAACCTCATTCAAAGACTCATCAAATGCAGTGTCTTTCATCACTTCTCTGATCTGTGAGCTCACAAAAATGCCTTCTTTGATTTTCGCTTCGCTGATTCTAGGGAACTTCTCTTTTTAATACAGTATAGAAATCCAAGCCCGTCTTTATTCATGGCTTTTACAAATTTTTCACCAAACCAAGTTTGATATGGAGAGGTGATAAGAAAACTTTTGCTGGATATACTAGGGGTTGATGGGCATCATTTTTCTGTCCTGGAACAAAATTTTGTCGAAGTGGCCACTCTTTCTGTGTATAATGACTCCCCTTAACTCGACTGTCCCACTCGCAGAGGAAACAAGAGAACTTTGTGTATCCTAACTGTAAGCCGAGAAGTGCAATCACTTTCAGATCACCACAGATATGCCACGAGTGTTTATCATAGTCAATATGTTTCAAAAGTAACTGCATATTGTCATATGATTCTTTTCCATGAACTTTGTGAGCAATCGGAACCGAAGGATAAACATTACCGTTGTGCAGTAGTACAGCTTTCCTTTCAAACTCAACTTTGATGAATCGACAAAAAGCTTCCATTCCTTAGGATTGTGCTCTTGACTAAGTGCTTCCATGAGAGCGTTCACATCATTACAATACACTAAATCACTTTCCATACAGAAAAACGATGTGAAGTGTGTCTGACGCTTACGAAATGAAGATATTTTTGCAGTCTTTTATAAGAGATTCCAACCTTTTAATCTAGAACCTAAGAGCTCAGCCTGATTTTTAGATAGATTCAACTCTCTAACAAGATCATTTAATTCTGACTGAGAAATTCTACAGATCTACAGAAGCTAAGGCTAACAAAGACCGTAAGATCCACTCTAAGGTTAGCCGAGGGAAAGAAGAGAGTAGGGGGTTAAAAGAAGAGAATAAGGGGTTAAGTAATTAGCAAAACCTATCATTCGTGGGTTAATATTCATTCAGAAAAAGAGAAAGACTCACCATCATCATCCGCCGGCCACTGCCGACAAGTCGGAAAAATAGTCGAAGAGAATAGGAAAGGGGTGAAAGATGAAAACAAGTAAAATAAGAACGCTTACAAACCATGCAGCGTCTTAACTCAAACAGTCTTAACTCAAACACTGTCATACCATCATACCATTCAAACTACAGAATTGCAAGTAAAGAGAGGATAAGAAAACAAAAAAAACAAAAAAGTATCAAGAGTATAACAAAAAGTGGGTTAGTTTACGCTTCAAGCTACATCTAAGTTCGTGTTACTCTAATTATATATATAAATATATATATATATATAAATTTGTTGCTGGCATATCACACGCTGGCATGTCACAAGCTGGCATTAATCGTCAACAGACTCAAACCTCGACCATTACCCCCAGAGCTCCTGTTGCTAAATGTTTTATTTTAAACGACGTTAATATTTTTAAAATGCCTATCTAAATGGTTTTTAAACATATTAACACTGGGAGAGTTCACGACGGACGCGGGAAGATTATTCCATTTATCAATTACTTTAAACGTAAAAAATGTTTTAGCGATCTTAGTAATGAAACGTCTGCCACGTAATTTAAATCCGTTATTACGAGTATTGCTATTATCGAAAATGAACAAGTTGTCAAAATTTACGTTATCGAATTTATTAACGATTTTGTAAACTTCAATAAGCTCCCCCCCCTTAATCTCCTAGTTTCGAGTGAATGCAAGTCTAACTCTTTAATCCTATCTTCGTAAGACTTGTTGCGTAGTGACGGAATTAGTTTCGTGGCTCGTCGCTGAACCCTTTCCAACCTATCAATATCCTCATGCAAATACGAGCACCAAAACTGAACGGCATATTCTAAGTGAGGCCTGACTTAGAAGACGGAGGTTCATCCGATGAAGGTGGTTGAAATTGTGTATGCATGTCATCTTGTCTGTCCAAAGGTTTACTACGAGATTCATCATCAGATTCATCATCAGGTTCATCATCATCTAAAGTCCATGTCTTTGGTGGTTCTGGCACTGGCAAATCGTCACAATGTGAAAGAGGTCGCATGGCTAATATGTTATGATATATATATGCAGTATACTTAAATAAATATATGCATATTATATATAAACAAGCAAATATAAATAATAATATGCATAATATAAAGAGTTTATACATAATAAATGACTAACAATAAATCTCGTATTATGATAGAATAGAATAGAATAAAATAGAATAGAATAACCTTTATTTATAATAATAAAATAAATACAGTTTTTTCGATTTGCAATGACATGAATAACTGTGAAGCTCGACTATTTATTTTACTTAATTTGACCCTTAAGCTTTAGGCTTTACTGGGCTCTTATTAAAAATAAGCAGCTAGTTGTTATTAATTAATAATACTAAATAAATAAATAAGTAAATAAGTATTATTAATAGTTAAAACATGTATTACAATATTAAACAATATTAATGGACAATATTAAACAATATTAATGGACAATATTAAACAATATTAGTGGACATTAATCCTAGATTTTTGTTAGTATGCCATTATTAATCGGGATTTCAACTTGGATTTAAACAAATTTACATCCACAATATTTTTTTATATCGGCATGTAAGTCATTCCATAGTTTCAATTCAATGAAAATTGGTAGTTTTTGAGATGAAGACAATCTAAATTGAGGTATAACAAGCTTTGATGTATTTCTGGTCTGATACGAGTGGATTTCTTGATGAGTTACAAAATATCTATTTACCCATTGCAAATTAATGATTTTGTTCTTACACTTGTAAATAAAAATAAAATGTACCAGTTTGGTTATATCGTTCAGCTTTAGTAGGTTTAGCTCTTTAAATAATGCACTAGAGTGATCAAGGAAATCAGCATCAGATAATAACCTTATTGCTCGTTTTTGGATGATAAAGATACCATTTAATGCGTTGTTAGCGGAGTTTCCCCAAACAAGGGTGCAGTATGTTATATAAGGAAGAACAAGAGTATGATAAAGAGTCAATAAAACTTGTTTAGGGACTACATTTCTAAGTTTAAACATTATAGCAACGCTCCTTGAAATCTTTTTCGTGATATAATTTACATGATCACTCCATTGCAAATTCTTATCTAGCATTACACCAAGAAATTTTGTTACAGTACACTCCTTTATGGCGATTTCATTAACATTAAGTTCATCAAGATGTACATTTCTTTTATTAGTAAAAATCATGAAATTTGTTTTACTGGTATTTAGGAAGAGTTTATTGGTGGTCAACCATTTCATTACACAGATGAATTCAGAATGAAATATATTCTTAGCTGTATTAATATCTTTGCAAGAAAAAGAGACAGTTTTATCATCTGCAAACATTATGAAGTTCAGTATATCAGATGAACGTGGAAGGTCATTTATATATAATAAAAATAACAGTGGACCCAGAACTGAGCCCTGTGGCACACCATGTTTGACAAGCGCTTTAGTTGAGCAAACTGAGGAATGTTATCTCGCTCTCAAAGGGTTTTAAATTGCAAATCCTTCAAAAACTGTGGGTGATAGAAAATGTCTGTTCTCATTTTCATAATCAGCGTGAAAACGAATATAAGAATCACCCATATTTACGAAGAGGAGAAAAATTTTGTTGAACAGTGTTACAGGCCGGTGTGTTCTGTTCTGTAAAGTTTTAGAAAAAATTGTAAAAAGTAGAATGCAGCCATATTTAAAATCCTACAGTTTATTATCTCCAACTCAATATGGCTTCCGTAAAAATGAAACAACGGAAATGGCTATTTTAAATCTTATGGAAAATGCAAATATTGCTAAATAGAACAAAGAAATAATGATTTCTATATTTATGGATTTGAGTAAGGCGTTTGATGTAATATACCATAATATTCTACTTAATAAATTAGATTGTTACAGCTTTAGACGAGTAATCAGTGATTGGGTTAAAAGTTATTTGTCCAATTGATATCATTTTATATCAGTAAGTAAGGTTTGCTCAACTAAAGCGCTTGTCAAACATGGTGTGCCACAGGGCTCAGTTCTGGGTCCACTGTTATTTTTATTATATATAAATGACCTTCCACGTTCATCTGATATACTGAACTTCATAATGTTTGCAGATGATACAACTCTTTTTCTTGCAAAGATGTTAATTCAGCTAAGAATATATTTAAATCAGAATTTATTAGTGTAATAAAATGGTTGACCACCACTAAACTCTTCCTAAATACCAGTAAAACAAATTTCATGATTCTTACTAATAAAAGAAATGTGTATTTTGATGAACTTAATGTTGATGAAATCGCTGTAAAGGAGTGTATTGTACCAAATTTCTTGGTGTAATGCTAGATAAGAATTTGCAATGGAGTGATCATGTGAATTATATCGCAAAGATTTTAAGGAGCGTTGATATAATGTTTAAACTTAGAAATGTAGTCCCTAAACAGGTTTCATTAACTTTGTATCATACTCTTGTTCTTCCTTATATAGCGTACTGCACCCTTGTTTGGGGAAACTCCGCTAACAACGCTTCAAACAGTATCTTTATCAGCCAAAAGAGAGCAAAAAGGTTATTATCTGATGTTGATCTCCTTGATCACTCTAGTGCTTTAATTAAAGAGCTCAAACTACTAAAGCTCGATGATGTAATTAAACTGGCACATTTTATTTTTATGTATAAGCGTAAGAACTTACAATTAACTTACAATTGGTAAATAAATATTTTGTAACTCATCAAGAAATCCACTCATATCAGACAAGCAATAGATCAAAGCATGTTATACCTCAATTTAGATTGTCTTCATCTCAAAAATTACCCATTTTCATTGGATTGAAACTATGGAATTATTTAAATGCTGATATAAAAAATATTGTGAATGTAAATTCTTTTAAAACCAAGTTGAAATCTCGATTAATAATTATAATGGAATACTAAAAAAAATCTAGGATTAATGTACATTACTATTGTTTATTCATCTTTCGTGTGTAATCTCAGATTAAAGATACATTACTCGCGATGGATTACCTGAAGATCAGGGCCCCCAGCCTTCTTTAGTTAGCTTTATAAGGCTAACTAACGTAAATATCACGACCTAACCTAACCAATCGTCAAGGGTGTACAGTTGACCTAACGATTGGTTAGGTTAGGTCGTGATATTTTAGTTAGTTAGCCTTATAAGGCTAACTAAAGAAAGCTGGGGACCCTGATCTTCAGGTGATCCCTCGTGATTGTTCAGCTCTTAACTCTCGTGTATAATATTGATTTTTTTGTATGGTATTCGTAGAATACCTTCAATAATGATTGCATTTGTTGTATCAATAATGACAATTTAAGATTAATCATACCTTAATCATTAATAATACTTACTCATGATGTATGTATTATTAATAACAATAACTATATTTTATTTTTAATAAGAGTCCAGTAAAGCCTAAAGCTTAAGGGCCAAATTAAATAAAATAAATAGTGCAGCTTCACAATTATTTATGTCATTGTAAATTGTAAGACGATTGTATTTATTTTATTAATTAATAATAAAGGTTATTCATTTCAATTCAAATTCAAAATAAATGATATAATCAAAAATGTCAAAGGAAAAATGAAGCCTTCCTTTAATAGACTGTTATGGGTCTGAGTTAGGCATTTATTTGGTAACAAAGATCATGTTTTACTTCTTAGTAAACTATCATATATTGGTAGTGATTTAGAGGTAGCATCTCTGACTGATTTAGAGGTTACTTATCGGGTCGTCGTTAGTTTGTGTTCATTAACAATGTAAGTTAGTTGAAATAAATTTTTAAACATGGCGTACAACTAAAGATATTGACCTCATTTAAATTTATATATGAAGGGAGGAAAAATTTTTGCAAACTTGTTTCACGTCGGCCCGCGTAAGCATGTAAAAGTGTTTGGAAGAGAATGATTGTCTATGCGGCAATGCATTCGCTGCGCTTTGCTTTACGGTTTTACGAGGCTTATTCAGTAATTTACAGCTCTTGTGGCATAATATATATATATATTACTGGTGGACCGGATATCCGCATCCGCATCAATTTTAACATCCGCATCCGCACTTCTGACTGCCGATGTCATGTGGATATTACCTCTAGTAAATTATGCAATTTACAATTAAATTAGCTTATAAAGTAGCTTATAAGGCTCAGTCATGTACATTTCATGTAAATTATTAATTAATTATTAATGAACAAACAAATATATAAACCTGAAAATATAAATACCTGGTAACACAGAAAATTGAATGAAGTTTGTTTCATTGAATTTTCTGTGGCTGAAACTCTTGAGAAAGTTGTTATTTTTATCATAATGAAAACATTAATATTAAATTTAATTCTTATGCATTGCCTGCCATAATAGTAATATCACGAAATTTGAAAAATTATGTCATATATTCATAATTCTATATTATATTGATAGATTAACTAAATATCCGTATCCGCATCCGCGGATATTGAAATTAAAGATCCGCATCCGCAGATGTTGAAAAACTGACATCCGGCCCACCACTAATATATATATATATATATATATATATATATATATATATATCAGGGCCGTAGCCAGGGGGGGATAGGAGGATATATCCCCCCCGAAATTCTTCCCAAACTTAGAAATATATTCAGACAAAATACTTCTCTCTGCTTACTCCCCTTTCATGGAGCTCTTATTTTCTGGAATGGATTTACATTTCCGACTCACCGAACTCTAAAGGGTGTTTCAAAAGTCTTTACCCTTTTTTCCCCCAAGGACCCTAAGGTGACCATACGTTCAACACCCGAGTGAACATAACTGTCAGAGCGTGCAGAGTGTGCACACACTTCGAGGAGCAGTTGGATGCGATCCCGGATGTCGAAGATCGAAATTCTCGTGAGACACTTGTTCGAGTATTTTCAGCGGTCCTTGAATCGATGCAAAATCTCACGCAATTGTTCCGCAATCTGCTCAAATCTTTCCGAACGCGTTTGGATAAGATGCACCAAGTTGGCGGAAAATCAATAAACATTTTATAAAGGTTTGTGTTGAATGTATGGTCACCTTAGGGTCCTTGGGGAAAAAAAGGGTAAAGACTTTTGAAACACCCTTTATAAGGAGCTCATGTCGATTAATGAACTTACGCTTCCGACTCTTAAGTTTGCTTGCTTTTAATTGGTCCTCTTGCCTACGTCACGAATGACGTCATTTTCTATTAATGTGCCCATTGGCCATGTGCAGTCGTCACTCATGATGTCAATTCCTAATATACGGTCAGTCATGCTGTTTACTTCCTTTGTTTTTCACGTGTTGTGGGTACTGTGAGTCTGTGACCTATTTACAATATGGCCAACAAGAGGCAAGCAAGTGTTTTAAATTATTTTGAGCCTAAAACAAAAAAGAAAACAAACAGTGATTTAATCTGTCCTTCTGACAGTGGTGAAACTTCAGATAGAAGTGAAAAAACTGAAAATGTTGTTTCCTCGGTGTGCTAGTCACAAATGTCTTTGGATATTGGCACATTCCTCGAAAAATCATGTACACACGAGGAAAAATATAATATTCTTAAAAATCTTTGGGTACCCAGAATTATATAGTTTTCCGCCGGGTAAAAGAAACTTAAAATTTCAAAGGAAGTAGCTGACTGAATTTAAGTAGCTTGCATATTCTCGAGCAAGTGAAGGTGCATTCTGCAAGTACTGTTTTGTCTTTGCAAAGAGTGTAGAAGTTAGTAAAGGAAATCACATAAGACTGAATACACTAGTTAATGCTCCGTATATGCGTTGGAAAGATGCAAAAGAGGATTTCCGCAAGAACGAAACTAGCAATTATCACAAAGACAGCTGTGTTAAAGCACAAAATTTTTTGTCAGTGTTTGAAAATAAAAAAAAGGATATCTGTACAACCTTAGACAGTGCCAAAAGACAATAAACTTCAGAAAACAGAAAAAAACTCATGCCAATTATTGAAACCATTATTTTGTGTGGCCGATAAGAAATTGCATTGCGGGGTGATAGCGATGCTGGGATTTTGGAAGAAAATCAACAAAATGCTGTAAATTTCCGCGCTTTACTGCGGTTTAGGATTGGTGGTGGAGATGAGAATCTAAAGAAGCATTTCACCGAATGTGGTCGAAATGCAACCTACACAAGCCCTCAAATTCAGAATGAAGTGATTAATATTTGTGGTAATCTAATCCTGCCTCATATCGTGAATCAGATCAGTCATTCAAAATATTTTAGTGTTCTGGTGGACGAGTCCTCAGACATCTGTGGAGTGGAACAATATACTCTTTGTGTTAGGTGCGTGTTAAAAAGTGAAGAGAACTATGTGCTGCGAGAAGATTTTCTAAAATTTGTTCCTATTCATGACTGTTCTGGTAGGGCACTTGCTGAAACATTATTAAAAGAACTGAGAGAGTTGGGGTTGGATGTAAACTACATGAGAGGGCAAGGATATGATGGGGCTAAGTCAAAGAGTGGTCAATTGAAAGGATGTGCAGCTATTATACAACAAACGCATCCTCAGGCTCTCTACGTTCATTGCTCTAGCCATGCCCTAAATCTGGCCCTTTCCCATGCTTGTTCAGTGCCAATAATAAGGGCTAGTTTAACGGTGATGCGAGATATAATAGCTTTCTTTAGACATTCTCCTAAGCGAAGTCATGTGCTGAAAAGTTGCATCAATGAAATGTATCCTGGTGCCAAAAGAACCCGTCTTCTGAAATTTTGTGAGACTCGGTTGGTTGAACATCTTGATTCAATTCTGTTGCTGAAGGAACTTTGTGCACCAATTTCTCAAGCTTTAAACAGAATTCAGGATTTTACGGAC
The DNA here is from genome assembly GCA_023014485.1 of Bathynomus jamesi. Taxonomy (NCBI): domain Eukaryota; kingdom Metazoa; phylum Arthropoda; class Malacostraca; order Isopoda; family Cirolanidae; genus Bathynomus; species Bathynomus jamesi. The sequence goes on from JAJOZX010001012.1 coordinate 846,296, forward strand.
AAAGAGTCTACAATGAAGGCTTTCACATTGTTAACTGCTATTGAGAGCAGCAAATTTTTGATATGCTTGGTTATTGTTAGTCAGGTGTTTGCACTACTGCATGGCCTTTGCACATTCCTACAGTCTAAACAATGTGATCTTGCTTCTTGCCTGAACCATGCCGAAGTTTTAAAAGATGAAATACAAGCCCTGAGGGACTCTGCCGATTCGAAATTTAAAGCAGTTTTCTGTGAAGCCGAAAACTTAGGTAAAAGTTTGGGTACAACAATTCAAATGCCAACTTCGGTCGGACGGAAAGGTGATCACTTTGTTACACAGAATGTTGAAGAGTATTACAGACGTTGTGCGTATGTGCCTTTCCTAGACTTTTTATTAAATTAACTAAATGATAGATTTCTCAACCATAAAACTGTATTACAAAAACTGCATTCGTTGTTGCCGAAGAGATCCATCTCTCTGACGGATGAGGAAGTGAAAAACTGCTGCGAAACTTTGTCCCTTCAGTGACCTGACGATGCAAGCGTTCCGGTAAATTTCGGGGAGAACTGAAGATATGGGGACGAACTTGGAGAGACCAAAATGAAAAGCCCATCGATTTCATTACTTCTTTAAATGAATGCAATGAAGAAATATTCTCTACAATTCATGCATTTTTGAAAATAGGTGCCACTCTGCCAATAACTACGGCCACTGCAGAAAGATCCTTTTCAAAGCTAAGAAGACTTAAAACCTACATAAGAAATTCTTCCTCTGAAGAGAGACTGAATGGTTTGGCCTTAATGAGCATTCACCGCCAATTAGAAATACAACCGGAGGATGTTCTTCAAGAAATGTCAAAAAGGAAGCGAAAATTAAATATCGACCTGTAAGGTAATGTAAACAATTTACATATCTTTGTTGAATATACAGTGTATATATATATATATATATATATATATATATATATATATATATATATATACCTAGGACGTCCTAGATATATATAGGTTCATATAACCCCCTCCGAAAAAAATTTCTGGCTACGGCCCTGTTAGATATATATATATATATATATATATATATATATGTATGTGTGTGTGTGTGGTGTGTGTGGGGGGGGGCAATATCCCGGAAATTCCTTTTTCTTCGTTTCCTCCCCTCATGGCCAGAGGAAGTAAATATGGTGGTGAAACCCAAAATCGTGGGCGGAATCATATTCCACCATGATTCCCGAAAGACTGCGCCAAAACCTTCACGTCTTCAGAAAGGCTATAAAAGCGTGAGTTCACTTCAATTCACACTCTCTCCACGCTCTCCGGCCTTCTTCGCTGAAACTCCGCTCCCTCTGCCATACTCAACGGCGATCTCGCAAACTTGCTCGATCTTATTCGTCTGACCTTTCCTTTATTCGAATTTCAAATCTTCATATCCGTTCAACAAGAATTTCATCACCCTTGCAAGCTTGCAACCATTTCGCCCGTCGCCGTAATTACCTTCACTTCCACAGACTCAGTCTGTCTTCAAGCTTTCAGCATTTATCCTGCTCAGTGGCTCTCGGGTCTCACAGCCTATACCCATCACCAAACCCAGGTCTCTAAACCTTTGGCATAGGCTCAACTCACTTGACCTACAGTGTTTACTGCGTCGTACTAGGCTACTCGTTACATAGCCTATAAATTCAGACTAACCGCATAGGCTATTTGAAGTGTCTTTCAATGCTGCCAAATCTGACTCCTAATTTATGTTATTGTAATACCGCAAGTAGGCATATTGCTGGTTGTTAACTACCGAATATAGTTTGTTATCCTAATTACTGGTTTTAACCCCATTGCATTATTTAACTCTTGTCTTGTATAAAATCACTCCTTTGTTTTCAACAGTCACTGATTGCACAATTCACTATAAACAAACTGTTATTCACTGAAAATAATTATACTTTTATTTTTGTTAATTAAACAAAAACTACAAATCCTTTGTGTCTTCTTTATTAAATACATAATTTATTTTGTCGAAAGACCAAAGTGGTGACTCATTAAAACTCATAAATTAACTTACTTTATTTAGCGGGCCTACTGCCAACAGGCCCATATATATATATATATATATATATATATATATATATATATATATATACAGTATGTATATATATATATATATATATAAAACACCTTTGTGACACCTTTGCAAAACTGTCAAATATCATCGTTTAAATGGCTCTATGTTTATTGATATGAATCACTGTAATAGTTTTATTTTCTGTAATTCTCTCCTTTGAGGTGAAAGACCGCGAAGAGTCAGCTGCAGTGGTTTAACACTTAAGTTGTAACGTGGAACTTATTAATACAAAACAATTATATGTATTTATGACGCTGCCTCAATATAAAATATTCTTTGTTTCTAAATAATATTTCTCTCAGTGACTCTTTATTACTATATCAGTGTTGCTGATCTAGAAATAGCATTGGATCACTTTAACATATTGCTTCCCAGGAACCTCTCTTTAACATATTGCTTCCCAGTGTATATCACTTTAACATATTGCTTCCCAGTGTTAATCACTTTAACATATTGCTTCCCAGTGTTAATCACTTTAACATATTACTTCCCAATATTTAGGATAAGGAGTACGAAAAAAAATGTTGGATCACCTGAAGATCCGTCACCCTAGCCTTTTTGAGTTAGCTTTATAAGGCTAACTAACGAAAATATCACGACTTAACTTAACCAATCGTTAGGTCAACTGTACGCCCTTGACGATTGGTTAGGTTAGGTCGTGATATTTTCGTTAGTTAGCCTTATAAAGCTAACTAAAAAAGGCTGGGGTGAAGGATCTTCAGGTGATCCAAAATGTTCGCTTTAATAAAGTAAAGGCCTAAAAAGTAAATCATAACATGTTAAAATATTAGAGTGAAAGTAATTTTATTAGAATTGTTGCGCTATATGGTCACACAAAGTGACCAACCAACCTTTCTCTTTTTAACATATTGCTTCCCAGTGTTAATTACTTTAACATATTGCTTCCCAGGAGGGATCGCTTTAACATATTGCTTCCCGAATGCTTTGAGAAGCCATACGTTAAAGTGACCCACAGCATTTTCTTTGGATATATCAATGCCACACCAGTAGTATCCATTCAGCTATCGTCCATTTGCCAATTGGAAGATATTCTAAGCAGTGACATATGAAAACTACAGATACCCATGAATCTGGTAATGTTATAATGTTATTAAAATTTAATATGCATCAAAACATTGCTTTTTCATTCATAAACCACCTACAGTATATATATATATATATATATATATATATCAGGTTTTTGCTCTGTCTTTGTTATAACCCAAAATAATATCTGAATCTATGTTCAATATTAAATTTAAATAAATAAGTGAATCAATTTGGAATTTGCTTAGGGCGCAATAATGGCTACCAGCGGCTCTGTTTTCATACATTGAAACTTTAGTTCATGATGACAGGCTTGCTAATACCATGAACACTGTCATCTTGTCCGAAGGTTTTTTTTTTTAGTTTTTACAAGACCATTTTGTATTCACTTCATTGTTAATATATATCCCCTTCTTGAATTTATATTTAATTATTCATTTATGTTTCCCTAATAGTATGTAAACCAGAGTGATGAATGGAAATAATTATGTTCTAAAGACATTTGGCAATAAGTCATCCAACCAATCAGCGCTCACTCACTAAACATTCATTCCTAAAATATTACAACCGTTTGTAGTACACACAACAGATATATGCCAAGTTTCGCTATCTGTTCTCAAAAGTGTCCTAAGAATAATGAGCGCAACTGTACATGTAACTCAGAGTAAAGCAAGGATTGGAATTAAAATACACAGATGAGAAATAATCATCAAGGTTATAAGGACCCAAGAATGCATGCATAATTTAGACGAATTTTCACAGAAGGTTTGTCATAAAGATAATCATGAATTAATACAAAAGACAAAGTTAATCTGCTGTACCTACTTTATGATATCAACCACGTAAAGACAACTAATAAATTAAAAATGTTATTAACATATCTCAAATGACAAACTGAAATATATGAAACTCTCAGTATAGCATCAATGCGTTAAAATTAAACGAAAAAATGTATTTTTACAGGAAAGGGACGTACATGAATGGGGAAAAAACAGTGAAAGAAGATACATACAAGGAAAGACATAGTTGAGAATAGAAACACATAGAGGTAGACAAAAAGAGATATCAAACCGATTGTCCCTTCTTGAGTCAATTATAACATTATCGTATTCTGTAACAAGGGAAATATCGATTAAATACCTGAAGTTAGTACATAGTTACTCTTTTAGTTTCATTTTATCGAACACAGAAAGAAAAATGATAGTATGGGAATGAAACACATACAAGGAGAAATGATTATAAAAAATAGTTATAGCATGGAAACGAAATACATACTGTAGATAAAATATTATACTGCTAGCTTAATTAAAATTTTAAACGTAAGTAACTATACACGAATGACTAGCAATCCTGTTTCAGTCTTTTTCAACAATAACGAATCAAGTTCTGCGATAAGCACTTGGCAAGTGTCCAAGATAAAACCAGGTATGGGGCAATTACAGTTAAAAAATAATTGGTTACAATTACACTTCCTTTGCGTATGCTCAATTACAGTTACAATTACTGCAGTCGGCAAATGTAATTGATTGCAATTGCAATTACATTGAAAAGTAATTAATTTCAATTACAATTACTTTTCATAGAAACCTCTAATATAAATGAAATGAAAGGAAAGAAGTCTACCATTAATTTACAATTATATTGATCGCATTCTTGCCACTTAATTGGTTGCTTTAATTAAATAAATATTATTGTAATAATTGTTAAAATTTTTAGGTGTACATTTTAATTGTATTATTTCTCTTATATAGTCTTTATGTACTCGATAGTTTAATAGACTTTTGAGCAGGTTATCTATTGGGAACATTTTTAGATTGTCTTTAGATTGAGTTGCCTATTTGGGAATTTTTTGCTTCCCCAATAGGTAACGAAATATTCTGGAAGGATGTTATATACACAGATTTTGCTAAAGCTTTCGATAAATGTGACCATGCTATAATAGCACATAAAATTAAAGACATGGGAATAACAGGCAAAGTGGGAAAATGGATCTACAACTTCCTTAGTGATCGTCTGCAGGTCGTCAAAATTCAAGGTATATCATCATCAGAATCGAAAGTACGCAGCTCAGTACCACAAGGGACAGTACTGGCCCAACTCCTGTTCATTATCATGCTAACAGACATAGACAGCGGAGTAAACAGCAATAGTATAGTAACATCCTTTGCAGACGATACAAAGATCAGCAGAAAAATCAGCGATGTACATGACGTGGAGGCCTTGCAGAGGGACACGAACAAAATATACAAATGGTCAGAAGACAACAACATGTCATTCAACGCCGAGAAATTTCAGCTCTTGAGATTTGGTAGAAAAGAAGAACTTAAACAGACTGCATATTATGCTCCAGATAGACAGGAAATTCAGAGAAGCATGAAAGCGATTGATCTCGGGATAATAATGACAGATGATGCGAAATTCGAAACACAAAATCAGATAGCGATAAATAAAGCAAAAAGAGTCGCCGGACAGGTTCTAAGAACGTTCAAGAGAAGGGACAGGACAGTAATGATTCCCCTGCTAAAAACACTGATTATACCAAAACTTGAATACTGCTCAGTTTTGACGTCCCCATATAAAAAGGAAGAAACTAATAAACTAGAAGAAACGCAAAGGCATTTCACAGCCAAGATTGATGGCTGCAAAGAACTCAACTACTGGGAAAGACTACGTAAACTAAATCTGTGCTCACTGGAAAGAAGAGAGAGGTACATTATAATCTACATATGGAAAATGATCGAAAAACTGGTACCAAACCTAAAACTAAACCCAATTACCATTCAAACAACACTGGAAAATAGGAAAGGCAGAATGTGTAGTGTTCCCAAATTAAAGGCCAGACAAGGACCTCCTCAACCCTGAAGGAAAATAGCTTGGTTGTCAGGGGGCCAAGACTTTTCAACCAGCTTCCTAGGACCTCAGAACGTAACGGGGGTCAAAGTTGAAGTCTTCAAGAAAAGACTGGATGCCTGGCTCAGGACAGTACCAGATGAGCCGGGCGTGCCTGGCTATGTACGGTGGAGAGCGCAAGAAAGCAACTCGCTCCTCCACCAGGCCAGACCTAGAGGCGGGGCCACCAGCTTGACCTCCGTGTGAAGAGAGACCAACGCACGAAACAACATAAGGTTCATAAGGTAAGGTTCATACCCGTACACTCGTCTCGTCACCCGTAACGATGTTTCTGAGAAAATTTTCATCAAGATTGGCACGTTGAAGGAGGCCTTGAGACACAACAACACGTTGCTCTTTCTTTTCGGCAGTCAAGAGTCGTGGCACAAATTTGGCTGACCCACGACGCATCCCCAAATTCTCTCTGAGTATAGTGTGGCATGATCCTATCGAAATGGCCATTTCGTCTGCGACTTCCCTGACTGTCAGTCTACGGTTCCCTCGAATCATTTCACGTACACAAGCAACAGTGTCATCACATCAGTTCTTGAAGTGGAAGGTCGTCCCACCCTTGCATCGTCCTCCGTCGACGTTCGGCCTTCCTTAAAGCGCTTGTGCCACTCAAAAGTGGTTGTCCAACTTAAGGCGTCATTGCCAAATGCTGTATTCAGCATGGCATGGGTTTCAGAAGCAGTCTTGCCTAGCTTAACGCAAAATTTTATGCACATACTGTACGTTGTTCTTCAACAATAGCCATTATTCAAATGCACAAAATGCGACAAAACACACAAAATGATTTCACAAAACAATAAATATCGAGAGAGCAAAATACGATATCAACAAGCGGTAACCGTCTTTGGACACAGACTGAGTCACACTACAACATGCATTACATGACGCTCATGCGCGTTATGTGATGCGCGCGCAGCATAACCAGTTCGGGAACTTTTTGAACACCCCTCGTATTTAACCTTTTTAATCTTACTTCACTATATTAAATTATGCACACTATGCACACTGATCTAACTAAATTCGTAAAATTTTATACTCACAACAAATTCGAACAGCTCTTCCTGACAAATCCATTACGCGCAACGTACAGAGTATTCTCCTCGATACGCCATTCGGAGTTGTAGCTTTGTTTGACAAATGTGATATCTATCGTTTTGCTTCATGAACAAAGTCGAATTTCATAATGTCGACGTTCGACCTTATGCAAGTATATGGATCTCAGGCTTCAAATAGACATTTCAGATTTTCATTGAAAATTACTAACATAACCAGACCCAACCTAACCAATCGTAACCTAACCGGGCATAATGTAACTTAACCTAATCTCAACTAACTTTTTAATATCGACATAATACAGATCGACCTTATGCAAGTCAACATTGGGCAGATCGACCTTGTTCCGCTACCCGCTTTTTCTCTCCCTTACAGTTTTATTATTAAAGGTAAAATGGATCTTGAATCATATTTTCTTGGTTCTGAAATGAAAATAATCCAAATGCTCGGCAGCCTGATTAAAGAGGAATAAAATTTGAAAAATTGTAAAATAAAACACTCATGTATATATTTAGCACTTCAGATATAAATATAAAGACCTTACGTTTCAGCGTTTCAATAAAGCATACGAAAACTAAAATTAAACAGGTTAATCTCACTATCAGTAATGAACTAAGTTAATCTGCAGAGAAATCTCAGAAATAATTACATGCACATTTCTTGAAAAAAAATTCTTTAGTGATGATTGTATTTAACAGAATGCAGTTTTCCTCAATGAATTCAAGTTATTTGTTGAATTTGATCAAAGTACGAGGGTTGTTCAAAAAGTAAGTTTATAAGGTTAATTACCAGTGCATTATGCATAGTACAATAATGGTGTTGGTAGCACAATATTTTGTTAGGCATGTGTGGCAACACTGTAAAGTGGCAACATTGTAAAGGCAACATCTGGGGTCACCACCAACCAAAAAGTTCTAGATTGCACCATCAGCTGGTAAGGTGATGGCAACGATTTTTTCGGACCAGCAATGCGTTTTGCATGTTGAATTCATGCAAAAAGGGACACCAATAAATGCCACTTCTTATTGTGAAACTTTACAGCATGGCTATCAGAAGAAAACGTTCCGAGTTGCTTACTGCAGGTGTGGTGTTCTTGCATGACAATGCACGCACTCACATTGCAAATCAAACATGCCAACTTTTGGAATCGTTCCACTGGGAAGTCATGGGTCATCCCCCACCTCCATAGTCCTGGCCTTGCACAAAGCGACTTTCATTTGTTTCCAGCCCTAAAGGAACATCTCGGAGGTAAACAATTTCAAAACGATCCTGATGCAGAAGCAGCCGGACGAACTGGTTAAAATCTAAGGATCCTACATTTACTCCACCAGCATCAGAAAGCTTGTCCCACGCTACGACAAATGTTTGAATCCGTTTGATGATTATATAGAAAAGTAGTAATAAGTTGTAGTTGAAATACTTGTAATAATTGCTTGTCTTGTAATAAAACAGTTTCTTCAAAATACCTTGTAAATTTACTTTTGTCGAGATGAAGCAAAAAGTAGTTTAAATTGAAACAAATTGTGTTTAATGATAGCAAGAAGTCATTTATTCGACTTCTAGAAGAACATTTTCTTTAGTGACTTAAAAATAATTTTATTTTATACAAGCTAGTAGTATGACCGCAAAATGGTAGAGTGGAAATTGAAATGCAATGTTCATCAATTGTTGCACGGGGGTGAGGGGGTTGGCACCAATGGGGTGAGGGGGGTTGGCAACCGTGGGGGAAGGGTATGCAAGCAAGGAGGAGAGTGTTTAGCCCCAAGCTGCATGAAGGGGGAGAGGGGTTTGGTCCGGGAGAATGACTTTCCCTAAAAGAGGTACCCCAACCTGACCTAGGAAGATAACTTAAGAGAGAGAGAGGGGAAGGAAAGACGATCCTTTCGTAGGCATATCTCATCGCATACTGACGCTCTCGATAGCCTCAGTTGGCCTAGAAGTCATAATCAGCCAGTTGGCTTAATCTGGCTTAGAAGGCTTAATCAAAAGGAGTATATATATATATATATATATATATATTTAGTTATTTATTTAGTTAGTTAGTTAGTTATCCGAGCTGGCTTAACCAGCCAGTTGGCTTGTTTAGAAGACAATGAAGTTCTTGACAGCTCCAGTCGGTTTAGAAGGCATATATATATATATATATATATATACAGTACTGAAAAAATTATTATGGATTTTTCTAAAATTTCTGTTTTTCGTATTAAAAGCTTTCTTAAACTTAAATAACACTGGGGAACAAATTTCAAATTTTTGTCTATTGAATTAGATTTGACAGTTACTTCTAGGTAATTTGGGTGCGCTGAGCACGAATGTTTACTCGGTTTTGCTCTATCAGGTCCTGATTTTGCTCAACACCCCTCCTCTTTCGTCGTATTCATAAAAAGGTTTTTTTCTCAATACTCGCTGTCTTTTTGCAGTTACACATTATGCAACTAGGTTTTTATCTAGGTATTTGTACCTATTGTTATGGTATTGTTGTATTATGTATATTTTTATATGTAACACCCTAAAAATATTTTTAATTTTGTCATTTTTAACCCATTTTAATATTAGTAAATTAAGCTAAAAATATCATAGAATTCTAAAATTTTCTCGAGCGTTCCTGTTCTCTGTAGAGTATTCTAGAGGGACAACTAAAATATATAAAAGCGACTCGTTTCCAGAGTTAATCAGTCAAGTCAGTCAGTCAGTCAGTCAGTTGAGTTAGTTAATTAAGTTTGGGCATTAACATAATTTTGAATTGGCATATGATTTAGTGAGTAATTTTGTCATCGTGATTTAATATAGTTGATTTAATTAGACGTAATTTATATTGTACCTACTCATCCGTGTTTCTAGTTTAATTTCATAGATTGTAAGTACCTATTTCATAATAAGTACCTATTTAAACTAATTTTTGTGTTTATATTTCAGATTTTCTTAAATTTATATGAATTAAGGGCTTTAAATACCTTTACAAATTGGCAGAACAATCAAGCAATATGTCATCAAGCACTAGAAAGTTCAAATGCAAAAACAACCCTGATTCCTTCTGTTATATATGTGGAAATTTTACACTTTCACATCAACGAGCAAATATAACTGACTTCGTAAAAAGAGCTTACTTAGCTTATTTTGGCATAAAACTGGGGGACCAAGATAAATCGTGGGCTCCACATAAAGCCTGCACTATATGCATTGAAAGACTGCGACATTGGACGAAGGGTTCGGATTCAAAAATACCTTTTGGAGTTCCGATGGTAAGTTTATGATTTCATAAAACTACGTAATTTAATCACTAGTATACTGTAACTTACCAAAATGTAATTGTAACTTAGGTACATAAACAAAAATTTACAGAAAATGTTTATAAGAATCTCAAATATTGCATAAGGTTGAAACACGTAGAAATGTTAAATGTTTGGGTGATAACTTTTGATAAAATTCATAAAAACAAGTCTCTCGTCGCTTTTGTTAACGCTTTACAATTTTTTTTCCATATCAGGTGTGGCGAGAGCCTACTAACCACAAGACCGATTGCTACCTTTGCTTTGTCAAGACTTCGGGCTTCACTAAGAAAAATAAACATTGTATCGAGTACCCAAATTTCGACACCACGATACGACCTGTGCTACATTCAAATGAGATCCCCATTCCAAAATTTAAGGGTCTGCCAACTCAAGAATTAGTTGAAGATGTTCCTGAAAATATTGTTATGCACTTTGAGGAGTCAGACACCGATTTTGACCCCAGCGTATTTGAAAGTCAAAACGATCCGCAAAAGTTTAACCAGGCCGAGTTGAATGATCTTGTAAGGGATCTAAATTTGCCAAAAAAGGCTGCGGAAATTTTAGCTTCAAGACTTAAAGAGAAAAACTTGCTTACTTCAAACACATACATTTCATTTTACAGAAAAAGAGAAGAAGAACTTGTTAAATATTTTAGAACAGAGGATAGTTTAGTATATTGCTGCGACATAGTTGGTTTGTTAAAGAAGATGGGGGTTGAGTCTTACGATGCAAATGATTGGCGCTTGTTTTTAGACAGTTCGAAAAGAAGTCTTAAGTGTGTGTTGTTGCATAATGGCAATCTATACGGCTCGATACTGATTGGGCACTCAACAAAATTAAAAGAAAAGTATGAACATATAGAAAAGGTTTTAAATCTTATCAAATATAGGGAGCACGAGTGGATCATATGTGTTGACTTAAAAATGGTTAATTTTCTGCTAGGACAACAAGGAGGGTATACTAAATATCCCTGCTTCCTTTGCTTATGGGACAGCAGAGCCAAGGAAGAACATTATTTCAAACAAATCTGGCCAGCACGAACATCACTTACTGTCGGAGAAAAAAACGTAATTAATCCACCTTTAGTGAGCAGAGATAAAATCATATTTCCTCCTCTGCATATAAAACTAGGCCTCATTAAACAATATGTAAAAGCTTTAGATACGAACGGCGAGTGTTTCAAATACATAACTTCAAAATTTCCAAGTTTAATTTATGAAAAAATCAAGGCGGGAATTTTCGACGGTCCACAAATAAGAACAATGATTAAAGACAGCAATTTTCCTAATGTCATGAATGAACGCGAAAAAAATGGCTGGTTCTCATTCGTGGACTTGATAGAAAACTTTTTAGGCAATTATAGGGCAGATAACTACGAAGAAATCGTAAAAAAACTTTTAAGGGACTACAAAGAGTTAGGTTGCAATATGAGCATAAAAATGCATTTTTTTGAATAGCCATCTTGACCAATTTCCAAGTAATTTAGGTGATGTAAGTGACGAACAAGGGGAGAGATTCCACCAAGATATAAAAATTATGGAGGAACGGTACCAAGGCCGCTGGGATTCCCACATGATGGGTGATTACTGCTGGTGCTTGAAAAGAGACCTGCCATCAACAAGCAAATACGCTAGAAAGTCTTACAAAAGAAAATTTTTGCCACAGTGAAAGCTTCATATCTGTTTGTTTTTTTATTTTAAGTCATTTCTATCGTTATAATGTAATTTTACTGTAGTTTGAACTGCTTGTATTCATGAAACTTGAAAAAAAAATTTAACACATGACTTAATTTTTTAGTCCTAATTTGAAAAATCTGGAAAATGGCACATAGGCTGTCGACAAGAATCAGGACCTGATAGAGCCAAACCGAGTTGAAATTCGTATTCAGCGCACCCAAATTACCTAGAATCAAGTGTCAGATATCATTCAATAAAATACGTGTTGCCCAGTGTAATTGATGTAAAAGTTATTTATTTAGCCATTGTTATATTGTGTTAGTACTTTTCTGGCATATTAGTAAATAAAATGTTTATATTTGGCAACACTGAGGAGTATACAGAGTGGCAACACTCATTCAAGCTACCACGCGGTACAATCAGTCACCCCAGTATTACTTAGTGCGTGGTGTGTGGTGGAGTGCTACTTGCTTTGATTTAAGTTTTTGTGTTTTTAATGTTGTATATGCATAGTTTCCCTAAACTGAAGCTACCTATTCAATATTTTTCCTTTATTTTTACAGCTGACAAAGATTTCTAGGAATATTGTGAAAGATGGGTAAAAGAAAAGATTTAAGTCCTCGTAAAGTAGGACAAATTAAAGTTTTATTGAAAAGTAGCTTGCTGAAACAAAAAGAAATAGCTAGAAAACTTAGTGTATCAACACAAATAGTCAATGTGATCAACAAAGAAATTGCGAGAGGTGAAGAAACTGAGTCGAGACGGATCGAAAACTGTGGCAGAAAGAAGTGTACCAATCCGAGATTGAATAGGAAAACAATAAACATGGCTTTGAACGACCGAAGGGCGTCATGCAGAAAGATATCTAGCATGCTGGCAGAAGAGGGTGTAATTGTGAGCCGAAGAACAGTAAGCAATCGGCTTTTAGAATATGGGTTGCGAGCTTATCGTCCTCGGAAGAAACCACGACTCACCGAGGCAATGAGGCAGGCCCGTTGCGCATGGGAAAAACAACATGAAAAGTGGAGTTCGGATGATTGGAAGAAGGTAAAATTATATTCTATAATAGTTGTGATGTTTAGAAACTTTTCTTGCTGCCCCTGTTACATTACCTCCATTTTCACATGAAACATCTTAAGGATACAGCAAGATAACTTGCTTTGTCTCCATGTCTAGTATGTTCTAATAACTTTATTTTATCTCAGGTTGTCTTCTCTGACGAATCAACTAAAGCAGTGCTTGATGATCGCGTTCAAAGAGTCCGACGTCGACCTGGGAGGAATTTTTGCCGGAATGTTTGAAGAAAACATTAAATTTCCGCAAAAAATTATGATATGGGGAGCTATTTCAGTGCATGGGACAGGTCGGTTGCACACCATTAATGGCACTATGAACCAGGATAAGTATATAGGGGTACTGAGAGATCGTTTACTGCGTCAAACAAAAGATTGATATGGAAATGAAGCATCGATATTCCAGCAAGACTCAGCTCCATGCCATACCGCAAAAAAAGTTAAGACGTGGTGCTCACAAAATGGCGTCAGATTGCTCCCATGGCCTGGTAATTTACCAGACATGAATCCTGTTGAAACTTTATGGGATGAATTGAAGGATGAGATTCATCAAACACCAATTACTATTAAATGCAGCTCATTGAACGACTCATACACGTCTGGTTTCACTCAGCTAAAATCAAAGCTTTATGCCAGACTTTGATTCGTAGTATGCCTAAACGTGTGCAGGCACTATTATCAGCTAAGGGGGGTCCAAACTAAATACTAATATGACATATCTACACTAAGACGTCAAAATAAATGTATTTTATCCAGTAAATATGTATTTAAATTGCCCTCAAGCACAAAAAAAAACTAAATTTCACAAAAATCCATAATAATTTTTCCAGTACTGTATATATATATATATATATATATATATATATATATATGTGTGTGTGTGTGTGTGTGTGTGTATATATATATATTAATAACTTTTGCAGTGCCGTTAATTTTGGCGTAGAATAACCTAAAAATACCATACACTTTGAATAATGAAACACAACTACGTCATTCTGTTTATTTAGTCGTTATTTAACATGGAATCAATTATTTAACATACACTTGTTAGAAATATATGAGATCCAATCAAAATAATAATAATAATAATAGTAGAAGAAATCTATATACACTAAAATACACACTTATATATATATGCATCAAAATAATAATAGTACAGAAGAAATTTATATACACGTTTAATATATGTACGAGCATCTACACACTTATATATAAGCTTAAAAAATAATAGGGCAGAAAAATTCTAATACATGGATAATATAATATATATATACACATCAAAATATACGCGCTTTGTGTCCTACCGCGCTTAATTAAAATACTAAACTCGCATGTGATCGAGTCTACAGTTACATCATTGTTGCTTTGTACTATGCAATAAATACAATTTAACATTATTTCACCACTCAAAGTACACGAGTGTCTATATTCAATGTAAAGGGTTTTCAGATCATTTAATACTATTTTTGTATTCACTTTAAAATTGGTTGGCAAGTTATCACTCTCTTTAAACACGGTTAGAATACAGTTAAAAGCACGCACAAAGAGGGCATCGTTTGCCACAACATCGTTATTAAATTCAAGTTTATAAACACTCCTTTCCAAACGAGGGTTTAGTCGTTCCAATCCGAGCTTTTCAACCATGAACTCTTTTTCACAACACATATCGACAATTGAAGTAATCTTCTAAATCGTGCCGACAGCTGAGCAGAGTAAACAGTGTAGGTGAGCTCAGCCCTGTACAGCTCAAGTCCTTTGTACCAAGGTTCAAGATATTTCGAAGAGTCTATACCTTTTAAATACGCATCTAGTTCCAATCCATTCTCGCCTTGTTCAGTCCTACACTCGGTAAAACCGTCGAGCAGAGCGGTGTACGCGTATTTCAAGAACCGTGTCAAAATAAAGCATATCGGCAACACGCGCGTCGAGCATAGGCTTTTACTTGCGGAAACCGACGACTTCAAACATTCTGTCGAGAATGAAACGGTTTCGCGTGGGGACAAGGACGTTATTGTCAGCTGTATTCTTCCACATCAACCGTATATCAATGCATGGCTGGTCTCGATTTATACACAACGTACAAATAACAGCGTATGAGGGTGCATCTTCTTGTGCCTACACCTGCAGGTATTTTATAACGGTCCTCACCCCACTTCTCAACCGCCACGAAGCTTCTGTTCATCCCCTGAACACTTGAACAAATTACGTTCCGTTTACCAGAGTTTGATTGTTTACAACTCGTTTCAAGTACATAATTAACAGCGCCAGTTTTATACCTGAACACACGCACTGACTTTGTCACGGACAAGTCGTATACGGCATTGATGATACTCAGAGGCGGATTAAACACCTCCGGGCCCTGGGGTAATGAAGAATATGAGAGCCCTTTTATATAGCTTTTTATTAACAATACATGTACAATACATAGTACATTTACACGAATTATATGTACGGTGCTCAGGCTAATTGAGAAACAAACTTAAAACAACCTTAACACAGTGTATTTTGCCGTTTGCCAAAACCAAACAGTATTAAACAAACTTTACTTTAGGCCCTATAAAACATAAAATAACACAGGGAATTTGTCAGTTTGTGTACTCTGTCATATTTAATCAAAGTACGAAATCTCGAATTATATCATGGAAACTCAGTTGATTGAGGGGCCCCTCAAGCATGGGAGCCTGAGGCTTCAGCCTCAATAGCCTCATTGATAATCCGCTACTGATGATACTGCTCAACGGAAGCTCCATCGTATATTGGTTTTCTATTGTGAGGAATGCACGTCAGTCGGGTCAAGCTCTAAGGTGACTATGAGCAGCCGGTGCGCGGTTTGGCTCGGCGGGAGGTATGGAGGGATGAGTCATACGTGCGCGTCATACCAAGCGTTAGTGATTCGTGCACGGGGTTGTTCCAACATGAAAGAATCATATGAATACGTGTATCCCATTTTACCAGACAATCGTTTAGAGAATTTTTCCAGCTGCGATACATGAAGTAATATCGGCTTTAATGTTTTATCACTCCCACTTTCCGGAATGCGCACCAGACATCGTTCAGGGGTATTCAACATTGTATTTTCTCGAACTACGCATATTTTATTAACACTCCGGTGTCTATTTGAGAGAAACTGTGTCCGTATCTGTCCTTTCAGCATATCAAGCGATACTCACCCATAAACTCTGTTAAAAACTCGCACAAGACTTCAGCCACAACCTCATTGCGAAACTCATCATGATATATATGAACGTAATGATAAAAATATTTTGAGCTATCCATAATTACAAGTTATATTCTCAGACGCAGGGTATTCGTACTCGCTGTGATGTAACATGACATAATAGCGCTTATTATACCACTTGTCAACAAGGTTCACAACCCACAGTCCCACACAAGTTTAGTCCTATGACGTGGTTCATTACAGCGTTTGAGCCACGAAAGCCCGCATTGCTCTCGCCAGAATATCCGTAGAGTATTTGGACCTCCTGCTCCTCACGCTTCGTTCGGTTCAATAGGGACTTAAAAGCTTCAAAAGAGGGAGGACTATGGATTCTTTGAGTGTTCACCACATCTGTAGACTTTATCGAATACCACTTCATGAATGTCGAGCATGCAATATCAAAGGTAGCCATAGCTATTTTCTGTCTACGTGAGAATTCTTCAAAATACACGTCTGAGCTCCATGGCAGGTTGAGATCAACTGAGGACGCAATGCTGAGATACGACCAGCTAGTAACAGGAGTCAAATGACCCCTTTGAATGGTCATAAAGTGAGCGGTGCTTAGCTTTTTCACTGCACAAACACACACACACACACACACACACACACACACACACACACACACACACAAAAGGGAGAAAATAAAACGCTAATTAAAACATGATTTATTTTGAATGAATAAACACATCGTCAACAAGTAAATAATCTTTAATGCATGGCATACATTCAAATACACGTAATAAACATATCGTCAACAAGTAAATAGACACACACACACACACACACATATATATATATATATATATATATATGTGTGTGTGTGTGTCTATTTACTTGTTCACGATATGTTTATTACGTGTATTTGAATGTATGCCATGCATTAAAGATTATTTACTTGTTGACGATGTGTTTATTCATATATATATATAGCAAAACATTTAAGGGCCATGGTACCCAAAGATTACGGTATAGTATGTGCCAGGCAACTGATAACGTTTCCTATATGTGTTACGGCACATTTTCGTCCCCTTAAGTTCCTTTACCCCCCAGTTTCTGTGCTCGAAAATTGTGAGTCCCTACAGTCAGTTGGGGTGCCTGGTCACCCTCATCTTCTAAGCTCACTAGTTCCTTCAGCGAATCAAAGTTAATGATCCGCCGGTTCGCCTGGTTAAGCGTGATGCCTTTAGCTTTCACGATATATTTCACTTCCTCCCCCACCCTCACCCTCACCCCATACGTTTTTGGACCTGTTGAGACAAAAGAATCAGCGTAGACACTATCTCCATACTCATCCTTGATCTCATCAGTCAAATCTCCGACTTATTCCCCAATAGGGGGCATGTATTCACCTTCCCTCTCCTTGAATATCACATTATCTGTGTCTGCGTACAGAACCCTCCGTCCAAGAGAATGCAGTAGACTCCAAAGTTTGATGCGAGCGTACGCTGTGGTGAAGCTGACTAGAGGTACGTTTGTAACAAGGGATGTATCTGTAGCCAACTCGGTTCTGTTGTACTTTATTATGTACGTATTACCCACATTCACGATCTCCATGACCTCTTTATCGGGAGCGTTGGCGTAATCTCACACCTCGTTATAAATTTGGGCTAGATGGACGTCCCCTTGCCTGTATTCTGAGCAAATTTCCCCCAAAGAATATTTAGGCACAACTTTGCACTAAAGCCTTGCCAGGGTTCTTTACAATTTGGAACCGGTCAAGTTGTATCCCTTCACGATCACCTTCTACCTTATCCTTCAAAAAAGTGTTTATATATGGCGTGAAAAGGTTGGGTAGCTTCTGAAACCTCCACACCTCATATATCTTCAATATTCTATAACCGTGGAGAACGGCTAGGGACAGCTCAGGGCTTGTATATATACACCTCTGATCATCCGCTGGTTGGTTGTGTGATTACAGGCCCCATTCTCCTCTGCGCACTTCACTCACACGGGAAACATGAGCTTGTGGTCTATAACGACGGGTAAGATCGGCATCCATAAGTCACGAGGGGGGAGCACATCTACGAATGAAAGACCGAAATAGTTCTCGTTCAAATTAGCTGAGAACTCTTCGATGGTTGGCAGGGCGGGAACCACCATTTTTTCAGGTGCTCCTACGGGGTGCGGATTGTTCTTCATCACGTAGGAGTATAAAGAAGAGAAGTAGTATGGAGTTTCATGCCCCCCACAGATGGAAAGTATAGTTTGAAGGGGTTTGTACGCCCACCGAACAAGCTATCGCCGCATTTGAGAGGATCAAACACCATTGAACGTTTGATGGTGTTTATTTCTTCGCGGTACTCCCTATCTGCTTCCATCCGTGCATCATATTCGTGCTCCCACAAGACTTCTGAGTGAACTAGGACCCTATAAGCTGATTTCGGGTGCGGATTCATGCAAGGCTGTCGCAGGAAATCTATCATGGATATCTCCTAAGATTCCACACTCAGGACGTGGGCATCCATGCCACAGCAACCGTTAAAGGAGTACGGAGTCTTCTCACCAGTGCCACGGTCTTCGTTTAAACCATCCACCCAAAAAACACGACCTTTGATCTTGATGGGTACTTCCCCCGTGTTGCGGGCATGTTTTATTTATACACCGGTCTGTTGCTGTACATGTATGAGCCAGTAAATAGCCTTATGCCATAACTGCGTGGGTTGTTTCTGTGAATGGCAGCAAGTGTGTCTTTAGGAATGAAGTTGTTCTTGAATGCCGTAAAGCACAATGAGGAAACGTACTATAAGCACGCGCATATCATTCAAGCAAAAACGCTCACATTCATCCGCTATATTGTAAGGATTAGCTTCATTAAAACTGTTGTAGTAGCGGTCAAAATCTTCACGCTCACCATCACTAATGTTGGCATAGTTAAAGTAATGTTTGGGTGGGGGGGGGGTACTCCTACGTAATTTAAAGAGTCACTAGTGAAGAAAGTGTAAGGGAAATACCTTTTGGAACTTCGGCGGCTACGCCCATCACGTTGGGTAGCTTGGCTAATTTACAAGGCGTGAATAATAAAGTGTCTTTAAACTGAACATTACCTCTTATTTGCATCTGTATAAATTTGTTTCCTCTTTTCAAGGGATCTGTAAATATCTCCGATGACTCGTGTCCAAGCAATTCCTTATAAAAGAATTGTGTCAAATTTTGCGCCGTTATGGTCAAGAATACAAACAGTAATTTTTTTTAATTTTCCGCCGGGGTTGTCTTGTGTGATCGTTTTAAAACCGTTACCATATTTGTGACACTCATCACACTCGACTTCCATGCACTCGTCGCAGATAGTGTGGCTTACGAATAGATGTTGGATAACCTCTTTGGTTTCAGCATCCGTATATGTTTCTATATCGTAGTATACAGTTATACAAGGTTTATTTTTAGACTTAGCATCTTTCATATAACATACATGCTTTATTCCATCTGCCTTATATTTCTCGTGGCATGTAGAACAGTGAATTTCATCACATTTATGCGTGAATTTCCACTAATTATCCACTGGGCAACAAAAAAAAAATTTTTTCGTGTCCCAAGAATGAAAATACCTTATTCTTATAGTATTTTCTGTGCTGAATCCAAATAAGTTTGTAAAATTTCTCTATCAGGTCTGGTTTTTGTGTGACATGCAATTTAATTTTTAAAAACCCATATAGTTACATACTTATTAAAATATGATCGAAAAGACATACCTGTAGTTTAAAAAGTAGCTTGTTTTGATTTTCTGCTGTGCTTTGCCTCAGGCATGTCTCTCTTAAGAGTCCAGCAATAGTCAGCCAGCATACTGGGGCTCCATTTGCCTTGGTAACGGTTTTCCATGGCAGAAATATCCTGATGAAAACGCTCACCATGTTCGTCGCTTACCGCACCCAGGTTTTCCGGAAAAAAGTCCAAGTGAGAGTCCAAGAAATGAACCTTTAATGACATATTGCACCCCATTGCTTGGTAAGACTTAAGAAGATCTCCTACTATTTCAGGATAGTTTTCGGCCTTGTGATTTCCCAAAAAATTTGTGCAGACACTTTTGAAACTCTGCCACGCAGCTTTCTCAACTTCATTCAACTCTCCTTCAAATCTCTCATCTCTTAACAATTCTCTGATCTGAGGGCCTACAAAAATGCCTTCTTTAATCTTGGCATCACTAATCCGGGGAAACTTATTTCTCAAGTATGTGAATCCTGTTTGCGCTTTATCCATCGCTTTAACAAAGTTTTTCATAAGTCCAAGCTTGATATGCAAAGGAGGAAGGTACACTTTCTCAGGGTCAACAAGTGAACTATTCACAACATTTTTCTTGCCTGGAACAAGTGAGGTGCGTTTTGGCCAATCCTTCTTAACGTAGTGGTTTTGCTTGTCCCTACTGTCCCACTCACATAAAAAACAACAGTACTTGGTGTAACCTAGCTGCAACTCTAGCAAAAGTGCAATGACCTTCAGATCTTCACAGATATTCCACTTATATTTCTGATACTGAAACTTTTCTAAAAGCAACTTCATGTTGTCGTATGACTCTTTCATGTTTGCAGCATGTGCAATAGGTACAGAAGGAAATTTATTTCCGTTGTGAAGAAAGACTGCTTTCAAGCTGACTTTTGAGGAGTCAATGAACAATCGCCACTCATCCACGTTATGTTCATGACCAAGAGCCCCCATGACTGAATTAACATCTTTACAAAACACAAGTCCATCTTCATGGGAGAACCATTCTTTGAATTCATCATGGCGGCTGCGGAAAAAACAAACTTTAGTGTCACGTTGCAATAGATTACAACCTTTTAATCTTGAACCTAAAAGTTCAGCCTGCTTCTTAGATAATTTCAAATCACGAACTAGGTCATTTAGATCTCCTTGTGACAGTAAATGTGGTTCATTGGAGGAACAGGTAGCCTGGAATGTTGGATCAGAAATGTCTTCATCTTTTTCCTTGTGATATGCTACAGCTACGTTTGATTCCTCATCACTTAAACTTACATGTTCAGGAGGATTTGGTACTGGAAGTTGAGCACTGTGGGGAACTGGTCTCATTGCAGACGGTAGATTAGGGTATTTCATAAGGCTCTTTGTTTTTGAAGTGATCCCCTTTGCATTTACCAGGCAGAAATAGCAGTCTGTTGTGTGATCTTTGGGTTCCCTCCAAATCATTGGAATAGCAAATGGCATGTGACGTGAACCGTTTAGCCATCCTGTAAGTAGTCTTACACATGTCACACAACAAATGTGAGGGGCCCAACTCTTGTCCTGATCGCCTACTTTACATCCGAAATAAAGTTCATAGCATTTTTTTACTAATGGTGTAAAGTTACGTTTCTGGGATTTTAAAGTTAGATCACCACATACATAACAAAAGGAATTAGGATGATTCAGACAGTTCCGCGGCATTACAAAACATCTATATGAATACAACACTGGTGTAAAATTAACAAGAAGCAACAGACACTAGCTGTTAACACGGTGACATTTACAAGCAGACTGACTTGGAGCTGCTCTACACACAGAAACTAGGCTCATGTCTGAACAGGTACAAACATGTTTCAACCTGCACAGTCTGCTGCTCCGACCAAATTTATCCTGCCAGCATTATCAGAACTTTCTCCCCAAAGGAATAAATTGTACTAATTTTACAGAAAAATGAATACAACATATATATTAATATTAATATATTTCATTATAGTTATATTAATTAATATAATATATTATTATATTTATTATTTTTATAATGTTTTATATTATAATATTGTTATATACTTAATTATATATAATATGTTATTATTTTTTTATCCGGTGATCATGCTAAATGAGGAAAAAATGAACATAGCGTCACAAGTAAACTAAGCCTGATAGAAAAAATCTGATTTCATATTTAGATTCAGCATGAAAAAGTACACTTAGAACACCCATCAAAACCCTTGTGACAAAATTGTTGTTGACCAGTGTTATCCATCATATAAAACATACCACATTCACAGATTCTCATTTTCCTTCAAGTGCCAGTTGACTTATGGAACTCAAAGCATTTATTATTGAAAAATGTCCGTCTACACACATTACAGTCCCTTTTCTCAGCTTCAATTATACGACTTTCACATTTGGAGCTTTTACTCTGCTCACATACCATGTGGCAATCCTTACAATGTTTCACTTTATCATCCGCAAACTCGATACATCCCTTACACAAATGATGCCTTCCATATTTTCGACTTTTATCATAACTCGCGTAAAGATCCCTTATATTACGGGTGGGGAGATACGTTGTTCTTGACAGCCCTCAAATAAGTAGGTGTCTTGTACGGTCTCTCACATTGCTTTTAAAAACATACACAGTCCTACGACGATCATCCATTCGAAATACAACTTTACGAACATTCATTTCCTGCTCTACCCTTCTCAGCTCTTCAGGACCCATATTACAGTCAAACTCGATCTCGCAATCTGCTGCCAGTTTACGGGGACGCTGCACAACCGTGGGCACCCAAATTTTTTAGACCCATACATTTAATACTGTAAAGATATGAGCTAAGACTACTCGGGGTTTATATGACATCTGTAAATAGCCTAAGAATTGAAGTTAAAAGTATAAGGTGTGGCCGTATGTCACGCAACACGGAATACCCGGTCAATATCTATCGTGAAGTTGTCCATGGTGAAGGCGATGCCACTTTGAGAGGCATGCATTATACGTCCCATAATATATTCTATATCTACAGCAGCCAAGCGCCTGTAGGGTATTGCTATCCAAAAATCATCTACATCCCCGTCATCTGACCCGAACCCGAAGGACAGCCTCGTCCTGACTTCACGTCCGTCGCTGTTCTGAAGGGCAAACTCCACAATACGTTCAACTACGCGCCGTAGTCCGTGTTCAAAACCATTGTTATACATGGTTCGCCGGTCGACCCTGACTACGTACCGATTTCTAGTCAGGGTTGGGGTGGGGGTAGCGGTGAGGACCAACCAGCTCGAATGTTATGCTACTCTCCACAGAACGAGATGCTGCTGTTGTGGAGGGTACAACCGGAATTGAACAGGAATATGGGGACACAGTTTTATTTGTAGAAGGAACTAATGTGGGGGTTGTGTCGTAAGACGTAGGGGGATGGGGCTCTATTACTGGGGGTCTAACAACTGGCGCACGCCTGGCACGCTTTATACCTGACGTGGAAAGTGAATCATCAACTTCATCATGCCCCCGCTTTCTCCTCGAATTTTCGCGTGGAGGTGCTACAGTTGGCGTTGCTGGGGGTTCGCTAGCGGGGGTTGAGTCTGTAGCCCCAACTACACTGTCATCGGTATCGTCTGCAATATCGATGATGGGGACATGTTGCTAGCACAGCAACTCATCCTCATTATCATTCACGGTTCTGAGGAAGAAGAGGAAAAACAAGACTGTAGAATATAAGGAGCATCATTTAAAATTTTATTATATTTTGTAAATGTTCCACTTAGGAGTGTGACCTGTTAGAGATGGATTCTTTAGAAAAATTCAGGTTCACGAGCCCATCAACTTGTATTATATCTGGCCCCACAGGATGTGGTAAAACTGTGTTTATGCTTAAGATCATTAAAGATAATGGGGATATGTTCTCAAACTTTGTGCAGAAAGTTATATGGTGCTATTCGACATACCAGTTAGTATTCAACGAGTACCAAGATGATATTTTGTTCCACAAAGGTGTATATCATTTTAATTCGTTAAAGGGAAATGAGAATACGATCATTGTTATTGACGATCTCATGTTAGAAATGGATAAAACGTTTGCCGAGACATTTACAGTGTTCTCACACCATCTTAACATAAGCATATTCTTCATCAATCAGAATCTACTTTTAAAAAACAGATACATGCGCGATGTGTTGCTAAATACACAATATCAGTCTTATTCGCACAACGTAGAGATGTGTCACAAATTGGGGTATTAGCCAATCAAATGTTCCCGAATCAGCGTAAGGAGTTTTTGGAAGTTTATAAAGAAACTACGAGTCAACGTTAAGGATATTTGCTTTGTGACCTTCATCCGTGAAACACGTTTAGGGTGCTTTTAAGAACGAATATATTCCCAAACGAGCCTGAAACAGTGTATATTCCAGAAGGACAAAGAGGCTAAAGAAATATCGTGAATTTATAAAAATCTATCATCGACTGCCACGGGCACTGCAGCAGCTGTTTTTCAAAAATATTGACTCCGGGTTTTTAAAATGCATCTGTTAAATTTGTTTTAACGTTATAAAATGTAATGTACCAGTGAAACCCCCTCAGAAGGCTCACCTACGTCGTTACAAGAATATAATACGCATACTAGCTCGTAAAAGTCAAACTGTATGGAAGAGAAAACGAATTATGTACAAAGAGGGGGTTCATTCCTCCCCATCTTATTTTCAGTTCTGGGACCCTTACTAACTAGTTTAATATAATGAAGAAAGTAGTCGTGATTCTACAAGAGGTGTATGCATCACTGCAAAACTCAGAGTCCAGATACGGTTCTAGAACCCCGTAAAAGCAGGCTTAAAACAGTGGAAAGCGAATTGTTAGACCTATTAAACAGTGAAAAGTCCCCTGATGACAAAGGAATCTTATACCAAGAATCTCTGCAGAAATTTCTGCATGAATACGAAAATTATAAGAATCCGACAGAGATCCCCGTAGTTATTAGATACAGCGCAGAAGACGTTGAGCATGGAGGCATAGAGCCTGGGGTCGAGACTAGAGACGAACAGTCAAAGAACAACGGGAGAACCCCACAATATATCGAGCATGTATTAAAAAGCAGTCTTCCACATACATTGAGAAATAAAGGTTTAAGTCTTTATAATCTATTGAGTGAGGATCCCATTATACAGTGGACCGATATAGGTGATATTGTTGTAGAAGGAACAAAGGTACAGGGTTCGAACATCGTTGACATCGTTCATGACTTGTTGAGAAAGTGAGATAGGCCCTCACCAGCAGGATGGAAACATATTAAAGCAAGACTACAGCAAATAAATGTCCCCAAAACATTGATAGGTAATCTGAACATGTCAAAAGACTTGGAGCAAGCCTCGCATCATGTACCACAGCTGAGCACGCCTTTACCCCCAGCGGTAGCATCTCTCAAGAGGAGAAACAAGAGACCAAACAACAACGGTCAACCTTACCGGCGCATTTCTAAAATACGCAAATGGCTAACATATTAAGAAAATGCTATTATGACATTTCTAGCCCAACCTCCTACGGCGGCCTTAATAGACTGTACAGAGGCGTTTATAAAGATGGTGGAGGGAAAAAAGATGTTGCGAGGTTTTTGCGGAAGCAGGATGCTTATACACTTCATAAGCCGGTGTGAAAAAGGTTTAAAACAGCCAAGACAACAGTAGCCTCGATTGATTCTATTTGGCAGGCGGATTTAACAGAAATGCAGAGATATTCAGTGTATAATGGCGGCTACCGCTACATCCTATTCCTAATAGATGTATTCTCTAGATATCTGTGGCTAATTCCTCTGAAAAATAAATCGTCTGAAACAGTTGCTAAAGCCACCAAAACGCTGATGTTGAAAGAAAATAGGATTTCTGGTTATTTTGGTACGGACATGGGGAAAGAATGTATAGGCCGAGCTTTTCAGAACATGCTGACGGAGTTTAACAGCAGTTATTACACTAACAAATCTATACATAAGGCATCTTTAGCTGAAAGAGTTCAACGTAGCATAAAGGAACGCATGTATCGCTATTTCACATATAAAAACACATACAGATATATAGACAATCTGAATTCATTGGCCTCATCCTACAACTGTTCATACTATCGTGCGATTGTACAACACCTAACGAAATTTTAGAAGGAGGTACGCATACAGAACGTGAGGTGAGAAAAGACATTCATAGAGTGCCACCACACTCTGCACGTTTGAAAATCAATAATTATGTAAGGCTGTCGCGCTAGGGTAATGAATTCGCAAGGGATTTGAGCAAGGTTGGACATGTGAGATTTTTAAAGTTAGGGCTGTGAGAGCTAAACACGAGATAATGCTGTATTACGTTGAAGATTTTCATCATAATATACAATTTTATCCTTAAACTATAACATAAAAAGCATTAATATGATTTTTAAAACAAAATAGAAATTAAATTAGGTGTAACTATTTAATTTTTCCTATTTTGGCCAATTATTGTTTCAATACAAATTTATCTTTAATATACAGTTTTATCCTTAAACTATAACATAAAAACATTAATATGATTTTTAAACAAAATAGATTCTATTTCTGGGTAACTATTTCATTTTTCCTCTTTTGGTCAATTATGATATTTTGTTTCAGTACAAATTTATATTTAATATAGATTTTTATCCTTAAACTATAACAAAAAATATTAATTCAACTTTATATTAAAAATAGATTGTATTTCGGGGTTACTATTTCATTTCTCGTCTTTCACCCATTTATTGTGTTTCAATACAAATTTGTCTTTAAGACACCAATATATCTTTAAACCTTATTAGAAAAAATATTAATATAACTTTATATTAAAAAGAGATTGCATTTCGGCATAACTATTTCATGTCTCGTCTTTCGCCCAAATAGATTCTATTTCGGAGTAACTTATTAATTTTTCCTCTTTCATCCAATTATTTTGTTTCAATACAAATTTATCTTTAAAACACCAATATATCTTTAAACCGTATTACATAAAATATTAATATAACTTTATAATAAAAATAGGTTCTATTTGGGGGTAACTTATTCATTTTTCCTCGTGACGCAACTATTTTGTTTCAATACAAATTTATCTTTAATACATAATTTTATCCATAAGTATAATATAAAAACGTTAATATAATTTTTAAAACAAAATAACCTATGGAATGAATAAGTTATATTTGGTAAAGACACGCCCCCCCAGAATTCGCGGCTCGTCCAATTACAATCCAATGGGCGTGGCATGAGAACGAATTCAAGATCTCTGGTAGGAGGAAAGTCTCGCTCTCACACAGGAAACTCGCGAATCGAATATTAGGGGTGGGGCAATCGGGGTCACGTATATAAAAGGGAACATTTTCAGCTGGATCCCACAAGAGTGATTTATCAACAAGGAACTACACATTCTCTCATCATGGACACCCCCAGTCAGACATATCAGCTTTACTGCTCCCCGCAATTGTTTGAAAACGGGGACCTCTCTGCAGGGGCTACACTTCATCTTTTCGCAACGGCCGACTGGAACGCCTTCTTTCAACGCAATCCATTGCAGAAATTTGTGACGGCGAGAAAGAACCAGCGGATGAAGAAGCCATTGAGATGTGAGTAATTACGGAATACTTTAGTTTGTGATTCATTCCCGGGCTATATACATCGTATCATTCATTGCTTAACCATTGCAAGTGTTAGTTAATTTATAAAAAGCCATAATAAACGAAGTGAAAGGATATCTGCCCAGGGGTTCGAGACTCTGCGAAGGGGTTTAGTAGCCCAGCTAATCTTCCTCCCTGAGAATGTCATTTAGACAGTGAATTTTATTATGCGATGAAGGCGTCCTTTGAAAGTGCAATTTTATTACGCGTTTGTTTCCTTGTACGTGTTAACTTTATAGTAATTTATAGTAAGTTCTACAGAACTACTGAAACTTAAAAGGTAGGGAATTGCTGCGGTCCCAGGTTCGTTACCAGATGCTGACAGATGATGCGTAGCACATCCAGTTAATCTTCCTTTTGATCCCAATTAGGATAGTTGCTTTGTGTTTATGATTTGATCCAGGTACCCTACAGTGCATTTTGTCTTATTGTAACTCCTTGTAACTCTCTCTTCCTATATATATATATATATAATATATATATATATATATATATATATTATATATATATGTTTATGGAAGTATATGTTAACAACCCGGTTAGGCCAGCTGCTTGCTGTTTATTATTTGATCCGGGCGCCCTAATCGGCATTTTATCTTATTGTAACTCCTTGTAGTTCTTTCCTCCCATATATACATCGCGGTGTCCTGACATATAAATGCATATTTACTACAAGTTACTGTGCTAGGCTTTCTGTAATTAATGTATATTATTGAGTATTTACAGAGTGAATTTTGTTTATCAAATAATTACGTGTTAACATTTATTTAAAATTAGTTTGTGAAATGTTTCATTAAACTAGCATGTATCCTCAATTCGATTCCCTGGTGGTACCTCATTTTTCATTTGTTCGTTCTCCCTCCTCATCTTGTGCGGAACGCTCTTCTCCACAAGCGTCGTTCTTTACATTAATTATACTGTGTGTTGTTTGCAGTTAAAATGTATATATGTACGGCATGTGAAGGTGCCCCCTCAGGGCATTGGTTTCTGCTCGTATGTAAGAGAATTACGACTTCTGATTGATCGAGGTCCATGGTGTAGTGGATAGCATGTCTGACCGGCAATCGGATGATCCCGGGTTCGATTCTCGGGTGGTACCTCATTTTTCATTTGTTCGTTCTCCCTCCTCATCTTGTGCGGAACGCTCTTCTACACAAGCGTCGTTCTTTACATTATATATATATATATAGACACATATATATGGAACAAATAGATTTTAATTAAAAAAGATTCAGTGTGGATGTTTCATTTAATATCTGACAGGTGCTCGATACCCTGTGACGGTGCTTAGTCATCCAGTATGATCATCATTAGAAAAATATATGAGCTGTAAAAATAATTTTCTGTCTACAACCGTATCCTTTCTCCTTATAGGTCCGATGCGGAACTCGATCGTGTTATAGCTACTTTTTGTGACAGCTTTCAAGAAAAGCAAATAGTCGACAGCGATTTGGAGGTTTTACAGCGCAGTCAACCCAGTGACCTGAATATGGAGGTCGAAGTATTGGCTCACATCCGGTCCAACGATTGCCAGGTCGTCGGGGAAGTAATGTAAGTTTTTTCTTTTGGTTAAGAACAAAGCACAGTGTATTTTCATCAATTTGTTAAATGATAGAAATCGTGTTTTATAAATTAATAAAATTCACCTTAAACTAGTTACAGAATTAGCATCCAATAAATAAGCTACAGAACACAAGACTAACATTATTGGGGACATCTTAATTTTACACAATAGAGTTACAAATTTATATATTATATAGATATATATATATATATAATATATATATAGATATCACGCGTATATATATAAAACTTTATACAATACATCGAGTGCGCACAAATGGGAACCTTTTTTTCATCTGCATGCCACCATTTCATCATTCAGTTCAGTTTTGCACAAATCGAATAATTTTAAAAAATTTATAAATTCCTTTCCACGTGACATGTGCAAGAGAGATGAAAGACAATACATCCCGCAAGTATTACTAAAATATCCTTGTAATCGGTGGGGATTCCAGACAATTTCGGGGATATGCAACTGGTCAAGAAATTTTACAATAACAGGGTCACTCCAGGGCTGAGTCCCCAGTGAATTAAAACAATACATTATTTCCCTATTTTTTAAAGTATATTGCAAACTAATGGATCCCCTAGCCACCAACAATGTCCGTGTTTATCATAATGCCACGCATTTTCTCGTAGTTGGTAATTTCAATGTTTTATTCTTCGCAAACACACCGATAAATTTGGAGCGTGTGATTCGGTCACTAATCATTACTCTCTGTCTGAAGTGTATTCGCATCCATTTTAAAAGTCAGTGACTACGTTCCTGAAGCGGTCGACCTCTTGTGACTCGAAGTATACTAGTACACTAATAGGAGCGTCTATCGGGTTGGCGCATTCCAATATGACTGAGATGTTTCCACTTTGTTGTGGCCTTAAGTGTGTATTTACACTAGCAGATAAGTCAGGTGTGATATCAAACGGGTAAAGGTTAAATTGATCGATGAATTCTTTCTGCGTTACCCGAATCCCGAGCCCATCACAAGCACCTGCAATATGGGCCAGTTTACTATAAGCTCTCGCGCAAAGCGGGAGCACAGCGTCTGATGAGTAGTCCGTATCCACAGTCCCACCCAACGCGCCACTGACGTATAGAGTTATATTTTTAAGGCCGAAATTCTCTAATTTAAAGGCGTTCTTTTTATATTTTCCATTCGTCGAAGCGTGACCCTGCATTCCAATTAATGGCATGTTCGGTAGAACTCCCAGAGGCACGTTTTCTAGCTGCTTCGAGGTCAACCCTGCGGACACCGTGTATAGTTTGATCTGTACTCTGTTAATTGGGTATTTTACTGTTGTGTGTATTAAATTTTTTTCAATTTCTACATATTTCGGCGAACTTAATTTCACTCGCCGTACGGGCAGATATGTTTCCATAATCTGAATCACAACGGGCTTTGCGACATCATCTTGATCAGGTCCCAGATTTATGCAAATCTCAGGATTCGTGCGGGTGAGCATTAATTTCATATCCACCCCATTTATAAGCTATTTCTCCTGGAATGTGAATTGAAATCTGTATGCAGAAGTCCAAAACAGTCATATATCTTCTTTTAAGAATTTTTAAATTTGTCCTTTGTATTACCTTCGGTTGTAGTCTGATAATAGCCCTCAGCAGTTAAAAAGGTATCTTTAGCTTCTTTTCAAAAGTTGAGGACATTTTCCAGATAGGCTCGTAGGTGATAATAACCCGTTCCTGCCGAAATGTTGAACTGGTTTAAATATACATCACGCTGACTGAATATGGAGTGCAGAAAGTTGGTTTCAGGGTAAGCAGAATAATTATCATCGCAGTCCGTTCCATCAGAATGGGCTATACGTAATTTAGCGTACATGTGCATGCAGCTTGGATCAAAAAAGTATGGGTCTGAGCTGGGTATCAGGAATTCTATAGAGGCACTCGGGGAACTAATTGTGTTTAATGGGTTCATTGTAATGAAGTCACTGTGCTCAATAGAAACTTGTGTTGAGGGAATATCAAAGAGGGACAGCTCCGATTTACAACATTGTGAGCTACACGGATGGATGAAGCGTGCCATGACGAGTCAGAAATAGTGCCACCTCTCTCGACAAGTAGTAATTAGCCTATGATTCGTGAGAGCAATGTCCTAAGCTTATATCAGTTAAAAAAATTATCAACCATAGGCTCCATTCGCTTAGAACACTTCTTTTTTGATGTCCTTTTATGTTTAACGTCACGTGTTGGTAACCCCTTCTCACGGACAGCCCTCATCTTCCCGCCGCGACGCATTTTTCTCTTTGCATCTTTGATGACTTCGTCCCGTGTACGTTTTGCATGTTTTTTTAGAGCTTCTTTAGGTTTAGCTCCACCCATTATGTCTTCTACCGTGATAAAACCTTATTGTAACGCTTTCCTGGGACGGCCGTGCGTAGTATGGTTGAAAAAATGGATCCAAGCCCACTCCCACGCTCATATCTCACTCCTCGATATACTGTGAAAGGCCTTTCGGTCATTATAACTGAATGTGACGAAAGTGTAGCTTCACTGTTAAGCTACCATCACCGAATGGGAAATTTTTTCCATCAATCGTTCTTATATATAATGAGATATTGGTTAATAGATTAGTCGCAACATTCACATAATGGTGCTTGTTATATGTTATGCTCAAGCTCTTCCCTCTATGGTTGGGAATGTGTGCAATGCGTAGCAGACGCGCCTGGGTATCCCCAACAAACTGATGCTCTACGATATTGCTGTAAATATAGCAAATGTCTGGGGATGGATAGCCAACATCCAATTTCTCCAATTTCAACTGATACATTAAGCTGGACAAATCATGTTGTGCCTCGTGAAAGGTATCTCTATGGAACGCTGCTCCATATCGGCCCTTGGTTATAATTTGGAACAATCCTTTGTCTTTAATATTTCTATTATCCTGTGATTTTAGGGTCAGAGCATGTACAGGGGTTTCTTTCTTTGTTTACGATTTCGTATACTAAATCAGCCGTAAGATTTGAGCTATTTAAACTTCCGTTTGAGTCTCTCACAACATCCTCGGCCGCAGCAAAACGACCGGGCCCTAGTGTTGCTACTGTAGTGTAATACAGGGCCTTCCCACTCCAGGCAGCATGCATGGTTTCATTCCTAATTAACCCGGCCTTTTCACACTCATCACGATCTCTAAGAACCGTAAAAACGGGTTCTTTATAGTCAATACTTAAGAAGCTGGTGGATAGCTGAATTTCGCATAACCCCACCTCATACGAATCACGTTCCAATTCAATGTGCCATTGGAGTTTTGTTACATAGTTGGCTAGCGTGTTGTTAGGATGTACAGACAGGGAAGAAGAGGACGGGAGTGTGACATAGAAGTGGTTAGGCGCTATGATGCATACTATTTAAGCTTCATTATTGCATCAGCTTTTATATAGGTGTTGAAGCTTTCTGGGTAACCCAGCCATTTCACCAGGTACATTTGTCTCTTTCCTGAACCTTTGCTGCCTAAAATTTTTTCAATTTTAAACACAATTTTTCCTAAATTAAATGTCACTTTCTGCAACTACTCGCCGTAAAAGTCTCATAGCCCTAACTTTAAAAATTCCCCGTATCCATCCTTGCTCAAATCCCTTCGCGAATTTATTTCCCGAAAGCGATAGCCTTACATAATCGTTGACTTTGAAACGTGTAGAGTGTGGCGGTGTTCTACGAATATCTCTTCTCACCTCACATTCTGTGTGCGTACCTCTTTCTAAAACCTCGTTAGATGTTGTCCCAATCGCGCGATGGTGTGAACGGTTGTATGACGAGGCCAATGATCCCAGAATGTTTATATATCTGTATGTGTTTTTATGTGTAAAATAGCGATGCATGCGCTCCTTCATGGTACGTTGAACTCTTTTAGCTAAAGAGGCCTTATGTATAGAATTGCTAGTGTAGAAACTGATATTAAATTCTGCCAACATGTTTTGAAAAGCTCGGCCTATAAGTTCTTTCCCCATATCCGTACAAAAATAGCCTGGAACCCTGTTTTCTTTCAACATCAGCGTTTTAGTAGCTTTAGCAACTGTTACAGGCGATTTATTTTTCAGAGGAATTAGCCACAGATATCTAGAGAATACATCTATTATGAATAGGATGCAGCGATAGCCATCATTATATATATAGTAGGGTGTGTCAATTTTGGGGGTGAAATGACTAAATTGAAAATCATGTGATTTGGTAGCAATTTAATGTAATCATTTGGCATACAAAATAATATCCTTGCTTCAAAAACAATAAAAAATAACTCCTACCTACATCAATTTTAATTCAAAAATTCAATTTTTCCGTAAATTCGTAACAAAATAACAAATGTGCGCAAACATCCTATCAACATTTAAAGTGGCAATAAGATATCATTCAGAGTCTTTATTTGAAAGTAACCAATGCATTCATGTCCTTTTTGTTGTGGTTCCTTGACATCAGCATTTGGCTTGCTACTTGCGCTTTGATGTAGCCTTCTCGCCTCTCGTGATTGTAAACTTGACTAGCTGCTTCTGTGACCATTTTCACACATCTCTCCTCACTCTGAGTGTGAGAAGGCCACTTTGGCACTTGCATTGGGGCCTCTTTAAGTTGTGTTAAATCTTTGTTTGTTATACATGTTGTCAGTGGTGGCTCCAAAACTTCCAAACTCAAGTTAACTAATTCTGACAATTTCGTGGCATTGACGTTTATCGGAGGTACCTTCCTTGGCTGAACAGAGCAGTCTCCCAGCTGGTCATCATCTAGTGATGTTCCTCTAAGCTTTAGAATGATCTCCACAGCCTCAGTTCGCTCTTTGATGCATTGGCTGCAGAGTATTGCTTGCAAAACTGCCTCTGGCCTAGCATATCAAGCGGACCTTCTCACCACAGGTAACACGATGTCCACCACTACTTTCCTTTGGGTTCTCAGTAGCTGTAATTGAAACAAGATGTGGTTGGGCCCCTCCATCCACATTGGATTAAGTTTTACATTGAACCAGTGAGGAAGATAAAACCCAATAATAAATTCAACAATCAACATCAAATTCTGTAGCATTTTGCCCTTCAGTGCATGATTGGAAACCCAAATCCTGCAGAAACGAATCGCTGTAGTTAACCAACGACTGTGACTTACGGGTCCAATCTCCAAGAGAGCCAGATTTTGAGGCAACTCTCCTGATCTGATTGCTTGAACAATACGATAAGCGTAAGATTGATCCGTGCTGAGGTCTTTGATAACTTCTTCAGACAACGCTGGAAGGGAAGGGCCTACTTCGACCTTTGGAAATTTTGTATTTATTTCTAATTCCGTTGCTTCATCTAGCATGTTGCCAAGGGGGCCTGACCACTTCTTGTTGCTCTTTGTAGGACCATCAAGTTCCTGGATGAGACGACGAAGAGGTAGTTACCCTGTGTGCAAATCACATACAATCCAAACAAGCCTTCTTCCAAGTTTTTTCTCTAAATGCGTCATAACACCGCCCTGCCATCCAGTGTTCACTGCAGTTGAGTCTCCACCAACGGCCTGCAGTGAACTGTCAAGTCTTCTTTCTTGAAGCCAACATATTATTTGATCAGCAATTGCCTCTGCATGTTTCTTGCCTTCTACTTCTGCTTCAGGAACAAAGTGAAACAAATAGCGGCCACCAGGTTCGGAACACACAGAGTAGTGTTCTTCTTTGATGAGACCGGAAACTTTCTGTCCATTCCCTCTACCTCTAGGAGAACTTTTGTGTCATCTCTTCTTCCATCAAACAAAAGGCAAGAGAGACCTTCCTCCTTCAAATCTTTTTCATGCTGATCAGATATTTCCTTCATTATTTTTTCTTGTGCTCTTCTTATCTTATTATGATCTATCACTAAGGATGTCTCCTCTCGGCTGATGAGGCCTGCATCTATCCAAGCGGCAGTGGCAATCTCTGCAGTCTCTCGTAGCCCCGTATGGTGGCGAA
The DNA here is from genome assembly GCA_023014485.1 of Bathynomus jamesi. Classification (NCBI taxonomy): domain Eukaryota; kingdom Metazoa; phylum Arthropoda; class Malacostraca; order Isopoda; family Cirolanidae; genus Bathynomus; species Bathynomus jamesi. The sequence goes on from JAJOZX010001012.1 coordinate 881,433, forward strand.
TACTGGCAAGGGCAATGTTTGAGATGTCTTTAGTGTTGTATTTCATTCTCTTCGGCGAAGGTTCAGATGGCATTTTGGAGCTATCATCTGATGTTGCTTCTTTCTGTTCATCTTAAGAGCTTTCAAAGAAGTGAGAAACCTCTTGATAGAGCTCTTCATCTCTTTGGGTGGCTTCTTCACTCTTCTTTTTCTTCCTTTCTTCCCTCTCTCGGATTTTCTCTTTTTTCTTAGCAATAGCAATCTGTTTTTTGGTTTCTGAATAATCTGCCGAACCAATCTGCATACTTCCTTGGCCCCCTGCCTTTGTTCTCTGCGCCTTTATGAAAGCCAGCTCCAAAACAGGGATCTTCTTCTCACGAGGACAGCGACAATCAATGTGAGGGTGAGGGTGAGGTTCTCTTCTGCATGAGGGAGAACAATTGGCTTCAGAACACAACTCTATGGGACACTGGCAGTTAAAAATGTCAAGAAGAGTATCAATGTGTGCAGAAATTTATTTTTCTTTGCTAGTTTTCCTTTACCAAGTGATGTCTCAACTGCTTTGTGCCACCACATTTGTTAATTTTAGCTCAATATTCTATACTGATTGAGGACAGGTGGTTTGAATAACACATTAGCTTTTTTCCACTGATGCAGAAGAGGGGGAAAATCATGTCCCTTATGAGCTCTTTCTCTGTGTAGTTCCTTCTATCCTTTGTATTTTGTTCACGAAGGAGTAACCTATTCTCAGTATGTCTCGCACTGTTGGTAGTTCTGATATGGGAAGCTCCTTGCCTGTACCGACTAACGGCTGAAATGGCGATGACGACTGACCTCTTGTCTTCAATTTTGGCATCTTAGGAATATCTGAAAAGAAAAAAAACATTTAAGTATTTTATATCAATTACGATGTTTCAAAGTTTAGTCATTCGATGTTCTAAAATTCAATAAAAAAATATTTCATGGGATTACAACATAATTAGACAGAAGAATATGATGATAATAAATAATTGTAATAATCAATAATCCATACTTACAGTTAAACTAGTATTCGTCTAGTAGAATAACTATGAAGTAGGTACAAGAGCAATAACAGCAAACCACCGTCTATAACATCTAAGAGGCAACTGAGGACTGAAAGTGAGGGACAGTTCTATTCATGTTGTGACTTGTACATTGTACAACAACTATATGACCTTGAAAACACTCCATATGCGATCAGTGGGATAATTATGTGACAGATGAATAGTTAATCAATTTTTGTCCTATTATTTAATAAAAGAGTCAATTTCTGAAACTTTAAGGTAAAATTGATGTAGGTAAGGGTTATTTTATTTCATTTTGGTTGGCCAATTTCAAGTTTTGACATGAAAAGACGCTATATTTTCACTACCAAAATTTATTTGAAAAACGTTGACAAAATTGACACACCCTAATATATAGTGAATATCTTTGCATGTCTGTTAAATCCGCTTGCCAAATAGAATCAATCGAAGCCGCTGTTGTCCTGGCTGTTTTAAACCTTTTTCTCATCTGCTTATGAAATGTATAAGCATCTTGCTCCCGCAAAACCCTCTCAACATCTTTTTTCCGTACTCCATCATTGTAAACACCTCTGTACAGTCTATCAACACGGCCATAGGAGTCTAGGCTAGAAATGTTATAATAGCGTTTCCTTAATATGTTAGCCATTTGCATATTTTAGAGACACGTGGATAAGGTTGGCCGTTGTTGTTTGGTCTCTTCTTTCTCCTCTTCATAGATGCTACTTTTGGGGGTGAAGGCGTACTCAGTTGTGGCACATGCGAGACTTCCTCCAAGTCTTTTAACCTATTCAGATCTCCTATCAATGTTTTGGGGACATTTATTTGTTGCAATCTTGCTTTAATATATGTAGTGATTCCCTTTCCCCAAATTTATAACTCATTATTTACTTTACCTTCTATTCAATTTCTCTTTATCTTTTAACTTTTTATTTACGCTCGCTTTCGCTATACTTTATAAAAACGGGTAACACGTGACCGAGCCGAGGCGCCATTATAATTTGAACAAGGCGAGGGAGACGGGGAATTAATTATACATTTAATTACACTATACTGACCTTTATCTATACCGAAACACTTTTAGATAAACGGGGTGTCTTTCTCCTGCTAATATTTTAGCCGGAGAGACATGAAAGAATATTCTAAATTCATACACAAAAACACCTTATTAGGATAACAGCCATCCGACAACTGAAGGTCATTTTTGCCCAGCCTCCGCTTGGGCCGATTCTTAGTGTTGCCAACTTGTATTTTTATATTTTTAATTTCACAAACCATTTTTAATTTCTTATGTAATATAACTTAATTGAACATTATTAAATTCTTATAAACAAACATTTAATTCTTAATTAGACATTACTACAACCGCATCACCCCCTTGAAAATAAGTTTTACACTAGGAAAAATTATTAATATCTTTTATCAAATTTATTTATTTATGCAACAAATTTATTTATTTTGCAGTTTTTGTTTTTTCTTTAACAAGTTCAAAGTTAGAATAGACAAGAAATCATTTCAATGACAAATTCCACACATTAGATATTTTGTATCATTTTATAAATATCGAAAAAAACTATAATTTTCACATTTGCATAAAATAACATTTCAAACTAATAATCAAATTTACAACCTGTAACGAATTTGTTACGTGACAAATAACGGATAATTTTCTAAACACTGGTTACACAAATTTCAAGTTCACAATCTATTCCACCGATTCCTCATCAAAGATCGCTCTACATTCGAAACAAATATTCTTATAGTTATACAGCTTCTATCAGGGCAAGAAAGAACGAGAAAACGTGTATATATAAAATACTGACCAGAGAGCACATACTATTTCACGAAACAAAACAAATATGGGCAATAATCGCACCCTTTCACTTATAATTTCATTACATAATAATCAGTACATTAATTTCTGGACGTTGTTTAGATCACAATCAGCACAGTTGACAACGGACTTCAATTTTCAGTTGCAGCTCTCCTGCTCACTTCGCTAGAATGGAAGGGGTTGCATTACCATGCAACAGGTCGGCACGCTTGAGGTTCCGCTCTCTCTCCAAAATGGCGAAAAAAACAAAACAAGAGAGACGTCCAATTCTAAGAGGATCAGGGGGTGGAGATATACTGAAAGTGGAACCACGCACCGGAATTGGACGGAATTTGCAATTCTAGAAGTTGACGAAGAAACTCACCTCTCTCATCTCGACTTTGGTCGGTGAACGCTGCTCTTCCTACGTCCAGCTGAGGGACTCTCTTACTGGCAATAATCAAACGATCACTTCGCCGTAAGCGGTTTCACAACGAACCTACTGTATGTCTGTATGAACAGTAAAGCCTTAGACACTTGTTCAAACTCTCGTGGTTTGCCTACCGAGTGCTAAAACACATATTTAGCGAAGCATCGAGCAGCGTGACCAGGACTGCCCGAAAAATACCAGTAGACCATTTTCGACCGAAACTGTCCTGCACCAAGTCCCTGCGCATTCTGTTTCTCTTCTCTCACTCTTTTCTTCGCTTCTCTCTCTCTCTCTCTCTCTCTCTCTCTCTCTCTCTCTCTCATCTCTTCTCTTTCGTTGGTGATCGATCACCTAAATCGGGCCAACTATACTCAATGGATAGAATTCGGATCCAACTTAGTTGCTTCCACATCGGGCCTCTCGAAATTTGGACCAAAAAATATCAAAGTTTGTACTGCTACTGATTGTCACATTTTCATATTTAACTTACCGAATTTTCTCGACACTTCACTTCGAAACAATAACTATAATTTGCTCTGGCCAAATTCACGGAAAACTATTACAAATTTTACAGAATTCACAAAAATTTAATCACGCCCTAGCTACAAATAAGGTCACTTATGGCAGGTACATCGGAGAAGATAATAAAAAAATCATGAAACGCAACGAAACAATACTGCATAGTAGAAATATAAAAGCGCCCCTACATAGTAACCTTTATTATAATTTAACAAATATTATTATTCAAACTACCTTCAGAAATTACATCGATACATTTAAATACAAAAGACAAAAATCAAACCCAGAAACTTCATGTCATCAATTCCCGAAAATTATGAACCCTCTTACACTCTGGGGGTAGCACACATAGATACCACAAAAACGTTACTGGCGATCTAAAAGGCTCCATTGCTGGTCAACACTCAAGCTTAAGTTTCAATTACACGAGTAAACCCAAATGAAGTTTAAAAAATAACACAATTTTCCAAAACAGAATCATTAAATATAAAAAAATTAAATATTAATACCGAAAAGTACTTTAGTACATTAATTCCAACCTGCAACGCTAAATTTCATAGGAGGAAAACTCGTAATTCACAAATTACATCTGAGAGACAACTCTCTCCTTCAACATCAAACCCAGTGTGGTTTGCAAATCACAAGAATTCCAGTAATTTATCGTTTTCAAGTGAAACTAAATATAAATTTACATCGTTATTCTAAATAAGAACAGATATTATGAACCCAAAACTTACAGCACAACCTACTACGTAAACAAAAAGCGAACCTCTATAAAAATACTCCTAACCGAATGAAACTGCATTACATCACGACATACTTTTGTAATATTTTCTTTGCAAACGCGCGAACGTAAAAAAAACATTTTTCATTATTTTTATGCAAATTAAAATTTTTAACCAAAACACTCCTTATCACAATAAAATCTAATTTCAGGATAAAAAAAAATTTAAACAGCCTAACCATACAAAATATCACTCGGAATTGTCCTGAAAATGAAAGAAAGAAAAAGTAGACAACAACAAGCAGCCCACCTATAAAAATATAAAAATTAATGAATATATAAAAAAAAGTAAAAAAAACGAAAATTAATTTATGAAAAGAATTTACGAAAACAATTCCTGTATTTCAATTAAACAAATTTTTATCTTTTTATAACAAATTTAGCTTACTTTGAAGTGTCACACAATTTATAACCGGCAAGCATATAACCTTAAAGCGTCCGAATTTGACCCAGTATAAATTAGTCTTTAACGATTATTTTTCGACTTAACCCTTAAAATGACACCCTAAACTAGAAAGCGAAAAGCGAAAAAGCAAACTTAAACTACAAAGCCATCCTTAAAATTATACACATATGATGGTCATGTGTCAGCTTGAAATCCATTATCCGTCGAAGAACAATCTCAGAAACTGCCTACTAGATACTGGAAAATTTTGTTACTCACTTATTTAATCTCTTACAATGCTCTTCTATATATATACACATACATATATAATTTTATTACCTAGAAATGCGTTATAATATACGGACCAACCTTTGAAACCGTATTTAATTGCATGTAATAATTTTTACTGTCATATAAGTGTGAATTTTATTTACTAATTATTATAATTATTATTACTAACACAATTATTGGACATATATAATTTTATTACCTAGAAATGCGTTATAATATACGGACCAACCTTTGAAACTGTATTTAATTGCATGTAATAATTTTTACTGTCATATAAACGAAACGAAATTTAAAGAAAATGAACTGAGGATGAATCAGTCAGAAAATATAAGTCGGAACAGATTGGAAACATTTTGACAGTGAAAATTACGAAAATACGCGTTAAGAGAAGAAATTTTGAAAATAATGGGCGCCATCATAAAATACAGTTAAAATGAAATGTTAAAGAATGGAAATCGAAATTTGCTTGCAAATGGGTTAACACAATGCATCTTACTATTTAAATAATCGAAACAGAATATTTATTAATGCTATAAAGACTATATAATACAGATAGCAAAAATTTTTACCGAAATATAAGGCGACGTGGGAAAGCCCTTATATTAATATAAAGGAACACCGCGTAGCCACCAAACTATGTAGTGATTCCCATTCCCCTAATTTATAATTCATTATTTACTTTACTTTCTATTCAATTTCTCTTTATCTTTTATCTTTCTCTTCACACTCGCTTTCGCTGTAGTTTATAAAAACGGGTAGCACGTGACCGAGCCGAGGCGCCATTATAATTTGAACAAGGCGAGGGAGACGGGGAATTAATTATACATTTAATTACACTTTACTGACCTTTATTTATACTGAAACACTTTTAGATAAACGTGGTAATGCGAGGAGGGAATTAACGTTAATATTTTAGCCGGAGAGAGACACGAAAGAATATTCTAAATTTATACACAAAAACACCTTATTAGGATAACAGCCGTCCGACAACTGAAGGTCATTTCTGCCCAGCCTCCGCTTGGGCCGATTCTTAGTGTTGCGAACTTGTATTTTTATATTTTAATTTCACAAACCATTTTTAATTTCTTATTTAATAAAACTTAATTGAACATTATTAAATTCTTATAAACAAACATTTAATTCTTAATTAGACATTACTACAATATGCTTCCATCCTGATGGTGAGGGTCTGTCCCACTTTCTCACCAGATCATCGACAATGTCGACGATATTCGATCCTTGTATCCTTGTTCCTTCAACAATGACCTCACCTGTATCGGTCCATTGTATGATGGGGTCCTCACTCAATAGGTTATAAAGACTTAAGCCTTTATTCCTCAATGTATGTGGGAAACTGCTTTTTAATACATACTCGATGTGTTGCGTTCCATTATTCTTTAATAGGTCTCTGAATTCGCTTTCCATTCTTTTAAGCCTGCTTTCACGGGGTTCTAGAACCGTGTCTGGGCTCTGAACTTTGCAGTGAAGCATACCTCGTGCGGAATCACTACCACTTTCTTCATTATATTAATCTAGTCAGAAAAGGTTCCAAAACTGAAAATAAGATGGGGGAGGAAAGATCCCCCTCTTTGTAAAATAATTCGGTTTTTCTTCCACACAGTTTGACTTTTACGAGCGAGCGTACGTATTATGTTCGTGTAACGACGTAGGCGAGCCTTCTGAAGGGATTTCATTGGCACATTACATTTTATAACATTAAGGCAGATTTCACAGATGTATTTTAAAAAGTCCGAGTCGATATTTTTAACAAACATCTGCTGCAATACGCGGGGCAATCGATGATAGATTTTTATTAAGTCATGATATTTCTTTAGCCACTTTGTCATTCTGGAATATACACCATCTTACTTTATGCACAAATTTTGAGAACATCTCCCCCTTATCTTTAATGATTTTAAGCATAAACACAGTTTTACCACATCCTGTGGGGCCAGATATAATACCTGTGGATGGGCTTGTGAACCTGAATTTTTCTACAGATTCCATCTCTGACACATCAGACCCCAAAGTGGAACATTTACAAAATATAAAAGTTTTAAGTGTTGCTCCTTATATTCTACAATCTTGTTTTTCTTCTTCCAAAGAACCGTGAATGATGATGAGGTACAGCACTCCATCATCGATATTACACACGACTCTGATGAGAGTGTAGTTGTTACAGACTCCAACCCCGCTGACGAATCCTCACCAGCGACACCTCCACCACGTAGCAGTTCAAAGCGGAGGCACGATGATGAAGAACCTTCTTCGTCAGGTATAAAACGTGGCAGGAGTGCAACAGTTGCTAGCCCCAGTAATAGAGTCCCAACCCTCTACGTCTTACGACACAAACCCCACGCTAGCTCCCTCCTCAACTAAATTTGTACCCCACTTATTCCTGTTTAATTCTGGGTACTTCCTCCACACCAGCAGCTTCTCGCTCTGTAGAGGAAGGTATAATATTCGAACTGGTGCGCACCGCTAACCCACCCCGGCCCTGACTAGAAATCGGTATATAGTCAGGATTGACCCTGGACCCCTCTATAGCAACGGTGTTGAACGTATTGTGGAGTTTGCCCTTCAGAACCGCGACGAACGTGAAGTCCGGACTAGGTTGTCCTTCGGGTTCGGGTCAGGTTACGGGGATGTAGATGATTTTTGAATAGTTATACCATTCAGACGCTTGGCAGCTTTAGACATAGAATATATCTTGGGCTGTATAATGCAGGCCTCTCAAAGTAGTACAACCTTCAATATGGACAAATTCACGATAGATATTGACAAAGTATTCCGGGTTGCGGGTCCTAGTGCCACACCTTATGCTCTTAACTTCAATTATCAGGCTAATTACAGAAAGCATATAAAAGCCGAGCGTGGTTGCACTTTATACCAGTAGTCTTAGCCCATATGTTTACTGTACTAAATACCCAGGTCAAAAATATTTGGTTGCCTACGGTTGTGCAGCGTGCTCGTAAACTGGCTTCAGATTGTAAGCTTCAGCTTGAGTGTAATATGGGTCCTGAAGAGCTGAGAAGGGTAGAGCAGGAAATGAATGTTCGTAAAGTTGTATTTGGAATGGATGATCGTCGTAGAACTGTGTATGTTTTTAAAAACTGTGTGAGATATCGTACAAGACTACTTATTTTAGGAATGTTAGGAACAATGTATCTCCCCATCCGCAATATAAGGGACCTTTACGCTAGTTATGATAAAAGTCGAAAATATGGAAGGCATCATGATTTGTGTAAGGGATGTCTCGAGTTTGCAGATGATATATTGAAACATTGTAAGGAATGCCCCACCGTATGTGAAAAGTGTAAAAGTGTAAAAGCTCCAAATGTGAAAGTCGTGTAGTTGAAGCTGAGAAGAGGGAATGTAATGTGTGCAGGCATACATATTTTAATAATAAATGGTTTGAGTTCCATAAGTCATTTGACACTTGCAGGAAAATGAGAATCTGTGAATGTGGTATGTTTCATATGATGGATAATTGGGGGAAATTCAACCATAAATGTGATGAAACTCACTATCCTACATGCCATGAGAAATATAAGGCGGATGGAGTGAAGCATGTATGTTATATGAAAGACGCTAAACCTAAAAATATGCCTTGTATAACTGTATACTACGATATAAGAACTTACACAAACACTGAAACCAAAGAGGTTATCCCACATCTTCTTGTAAGCCAGACTATCTGCGATGAGTGCATGGAGGTTGAGTGTGATGAGTGTCACAAATGTGGTAAACGGACAAATGTTTTTAAAAAAATCGCACATGACAGCCCTGTGAAACTCTTTGTATCCTATATTGTCAAGTTAATGGACACGTTAAAAAAAATGACTGTGTATGTCAGTGCCGTAACAAGGGCGAGGCGAGTGAGGCACTTGCCTCGGGTTCGCAAAGCTGAGGGGCGCAGAAAAACTATATAAAATAAGTATCTACTATCCCAAGCACGCCATGCCATAGGGGAAGGGCGCATTTCTATAAGTTTTCAGTACTTTTCAGTACTTTATTTTCTGTTTTCCATGCATATTATTCGATCAGCGCTTTTCCAAACCGAACATTGCAAATCAGAAAACAGGATTTAATGACTGGAAAAATTTAAACCGTATTGTAGAACATGAAAATTCAACTAATCATCGTGAAAATTTCTGTAAATGGAAATCCCTACAAAAAAGGCTATTGTGCGGACAATGTATCGATGATGCACTACAGAAATTTACCACTTAGAGGACCGTGTAGTGCTATAGGAATAGGGGAGCGCAATTTTATAGGGGGCGCAATTTTATAGGGGGGCGTAAGTAGAGGGGGGCGCAATTTTATGATCTTGCCTCGGGCGCAAAATTAACTAGTTACGGGTCTGGTGTATATTCCTGCCCATAACGGGGCAAAATTTGACACACAGTTCCTTCATAAGGAACTGCTCGAACACGAGTCGTCGAAGATATTTACAGGCGACCCCTTGAAAAGAGGAAACAAAGTTATACTTATTCACACCTTGTAAACTGGCCAAGCAACCTAAGGTGATGGGTGTAGCCGCCGAAGTTTCAAAAGGGTATTTCCTTTACACTTTCCTCAATAACGACACTTTAAATTACGTAGGAATACCTCCCCTCAAACAATAAATTAACTACACCAACATGAGTGATAGTGAGCGTGATTTTGACCGCTACTACAACAGTTTTAATGAAACTAATCCATACAATATAGCTGATGAATGTGAACGTTATTGCGTGAATGATGTGTACGTGCTTAGAGTATGTTTCCAGGCCTTTAGAAGGATGAACATAAACCGTTTCAACTGCGATCCGCTGCAAGTCGCAACTACAATCGCCCCATTGTGCTTTTCAGTGTTCAAGAACAACTTCTTGCCTAAAGACACCTTAGCAGTCATTCACACAAACAACCCTCGCAGTTATGGGCACAAGGCTATTTATTGCCTCATACACATACAGCAGCAGAATGGAGTATACATAAAACACGCCCGCAACACGGGGGAAGTACCCTTTAAGGTCAAAGGTCGTGTTTTTGGGGTTGATGGTCTAAGCGAAGACCGTGGCACTGGTGAGAAGACTGTGTACTCTTTTAACGGTTGCTGGTGGCATGGATGCCCACGTCCTGAGTGTGGAATCGTAGGAGATATCAATGGGAGATCTTCTGCCTACAGTCTTGCATGGAACCGCAACCGCGATCAGTTTATAGGTACCCAGTTCACTCACAAGATCTTGTGGAACCATGAGTATGATGCACGGATGGAAACAGATGGACAGTACCGTGAAGAAATAAACACGATCAAGCGTTCAATGGTGTTGGATCCTCTCAAATGCGGTGATAGCTTGTTCGGAGGGCGTACAAACCCATTCAAGCTATACTTTCCACCTACGGAGGGCGTGAAACTCCACTACTACAACTTCTGTTCTTTATATCCCTACGTGATGAAGAACAATCCGTACCCCGTAGGTGCACCTGCAAAACTGGTGGGACCTGACCTGCCCACCATCGAGGTGATCTCAACAATTTTGAACAAGTACTATTTCGGTCTTTCTTTCGTAGACGTGCTTCCCCCTCGCAATTTATGGATGCCGATCTTACCCGTCGTTATAGATCACAAACTCATGTTTCCCCTGTGCGTGAAGTGCGCAGAGGAGAATAATGGGTCCTGTAATCACACAACCAACCAGCGGAAGATCAGAGGTGTGTATACAAGTCCTGAGCTGTTCCTATCCGTCCATCATGGTTACAGAATATTGAAGACATATGAGGTGTGGAGGTTTCAGAAAAACCCCAACCTTTTCACGCCGTATATAAATAATTTTTTGAAGGATAAAGTAGAAGCATCAGGCTACCCGCGAGGGGTTGAGAGCGAGAGTGAAAAATCGGCTTATATTCAGCGTTACCATGACCGTGAAGGGATACAACTTGACTGGGCCCAAATTGTTAAGAACCCTGGCAAGCGCTTTAGTGCAAATTTATGCCTAAATAGTCTTTGGGGCAAGTTTGCACAGAATACAGGTAAGGGGAGCGTTCACCTAGCCCAAAGTTATAACGAGGGAGGGATTATGCCAATGCCCCCGATAAAGAGGTTATGGAGCTCGTGAATGTTGATAACACATGCATAATAAAGTACATCATCGAACTGGCCACAGATACCTCACGTGTTACAAACATACCTGTAGCCAGCTTCACATCGGCATACGCACGCATCAAGCTTTTTGGGAGCTGTTCCTAGCCGTCCACCATGGTTACAGTACAATATATTGAAGATATATGAGGTGTGGAGGTTTCAGAAACACCCCAACCTTTTCACGCCGTATATAAATACTTTTTTGAAGTACGCACGCATCAAACTTTGGGGACTACTGCACTCTTGGGCGGAGGGTGCTGTACGCTGACACAGATAGCGTAATATTCACAGAGAGGGAAGGTGAATACATGCCGCCTATTGGGGAATTCCTCGGAGAGTTGACTGACGAGATCAAGGATGAGTATGGTGATGGTGCATACGCTGACTCCTTTGTATCAACAGTGCCAAAAATTTATCGGGTGTGGGTGAGGGTGGGGAAAGAGCTGAAATATATCGTGAAGGCGAAGGGCATCACGCTTAACCTGGCGAACCGACGGGTCGTAAACTTTGAATCGTTGAAGGAGCTAGTGTGCTTAGAAGTTAGAAGATGAGGGCGACCAATCACCCCAACTGACTGTAGGAACCCACAATTTTCGTTCACAGAAACTGGGGCATGTGAAGGAACTTATGGGCACAAAGGTGTGTCGTAGCACCTATAGGAAACGTTATCAGGTGCCTGGCACTTATGATACCGTACCCTTTGGATACCATAGTAACTGAATATCATATATGTCTATTATTAACGATATGTTTATTAATTGCGTATATTTGTGAATGTTTCAATTAGGGTTTCATTTTCTCCTTTGTTTGTGTGTGTGTGTGGGATGTACAGGAGAAAAGTCCTAAACTCCGCCCACTGTAAGCTCAATCAAAAGGTCACGTGATTCCCGGGCATATCTCTACCCCTGCATGCTCAGTTGGCCGCTGCAAGCCCTGGAGCTCAGACTGTATTTTGTATGTGATAAATAATGAAAGACGGCCTAGCCTCCCCCCCTCCTTTGAGACTTTTAAGGCTACATTGAACAGCACGAAGCTTGAGGAGCAAGATGTTCGAATACTCTATGGATATTCTGGCGAGAGCATTGCCGGATTTCGCGGCACAAACGATGTGATGGACTACACTGTAGGGCTAAACTGTATAAAAGCGTACATATACCGTGAAGTGAAAGAAATAACGCGTGCAGAAAAGAAGCAACAGGTATGGGTAGTGAGTCTTGTTGATGAGTGGAGGTGACAGGCGGTATTATGTCATGCTGCATCATACCGAGTACGCGTACCCTGCGGCTGAGAATGTAAACCTTGTCATCATGGACAAGCTAAAGTACTTTTACCACTACATTCATATATATCATAACGAGGTTCGCAGTAAGGTTGTAGCTAAAGGCCTGTGTGAGTTTTTAATAGAATTTAGAGACGAGTATCGACTGTTAAACAAAACGAATAAATACGGGTACATGTTTCTCTCAAATAGTGCGCCGGATTGTTAATGTGTTTAGTTTGTGGAAATGAACGTCTAGTGCGCATTCCGACAAAACATTAAAACCGATATTGCCCCATGTATCGGAAAGTTGGCCGGTATAATGGGTACAAGTACTCGCATGATTCTTTCATGCTGGAACAAACCCCTACACGAAACATTAACGCTTGGTATGACTCACTCCTCCACACCTGTACCCGAGCCAAACAGCGCACCAGTTGCTCATAGTCATCTCAGAGCTTGACCCGACTGGTTGTGCACTCTCACAATAGAAAACGATGGAACTTTCTTTAAGCAGCATTCTCAATGCCATATACGATGTGTCCGTGACGAAGTCATTGCGTATGTTCAGATGTAAAACCGGTGCCATTAACTATGTAATTGAAACGACTTGTAGACAAGCAAACTCTGGTAAACGTAATGTTGTTTATTTGAGTGTTGAGAAGATGACTTGAGTCTTCGTGATAGTTGAGAAGTGGGATGAGGATCGTTATAAAATACCTGCAGGTGTAGGTACAAGAAGAGAACAGATTAGTGATACCCCCTCATATGCCATTGTTTGTAAGTTGTGTATATATAACGAACAGCCATGCATAGATATACGACTGATGTGGAAGAATGCATCTGATAATAACGTTCTTATCCCCATGCGAAACGGCTTCATCCTCGACAGAATGTTTGAAATCGCAGGTTTCCACAAACTAAAACCTATCTTAAACGCACGTGTTACGGATATGGTTTATTTTGATACGGTTCTTGAATACGCATACACCGCTCTGCTCGACGAGTTTATCGAATGTAGGAATGAACATTGCGAGAATGGTCTACAGCTGGATGCTTATTTAAATGGTTTAGACTCTTCGAAATATCATGAACTTAGGTACAAAGGACTTGAGTGGTACAGGCAGAACTCGCCCACACTGTTCACCCTGAAGAGTTGTATCTTTATATAATGAGGTGCTGTTGTTACGATTTAGAAGATAATTTCAACTGCCTCTATAAGTTGTGAAGAAGAATTCACGATTGAAAAGCTCGGATCGGTAAGAAAAAACCCTCGATTAGAAAGGAGTGTTTATAAACTTTAATTAAATAATGATGTAGCTAACGACGCCCTGTTTGTGCGTGCTTTTGATTGTATTCTGTCCGTGTTTAAAGATAATTTGTCAACCAATTGCAAGGCGGGCACAAAAATAGTATTGAACGATATGAAGGCCCTTTACATCGAGTCTATGCACCCGCACACCTTGAGTGGTGAAATAATGCTAAATCTTATTTATTGTATAGTACAAAGCAACAATGCTGTAACTGCAGACTCGTTCACGTGCGAGTTTAGTATTTTAGTTAAGCGCGGTAGAAAATAAGGTGTATGCATTTTGATTTTATACAAGGTTTGCTGTATATATATATATATATATTATATATATATATAATATATACAGGGTGTTTCAGGAGGAAAGGTCAATACTTCGGGAGGTGATAGTATCAGTCATTGTGAGAAAAAAGTTCATATGAACATCTGTCTAATTATGAATGGTTACGGAGAGAGAGCTGTTTGAATCTACAAATACAAAAGCATTGTTAATGGTAATCAAGAAAGAGAAACCAATTACTGTTTCTAACATTTAATGTTTAAACATTGGCATTTTGAATGGTATCGGATACAGAAATGACAAATTTGTTACAGTTTACAATACGTTTTCGAAAATCCCACCGTCAACCTCAATGCACTTTGCAACTCGTGTGCGAAGATCGTGTGTTGTTCGTCTGAGTTGAGCGTGACGTTCCTTTATGTGGGCAGCAGCATCCAAAATGCGCGCGAGCAATTCGTCTCGTGTATCCACCTTTCTTTTGTAAACTTGACTTTTCATCCACCCCCACAAACAATAATCTAACGGAGAGAGGTCTGGAGACCTTGGTGGCCATTGAATGGGACCACCGCGGCCGATCCATCGACCAGGGAAGTTTGATTTAGGTATTGCATCACCAGACGGGTAGAATGTGGAGGAGTTCCGTCATGCTGAAAGTACATACCAGCGCGTGTAGCCAGAGAAACATCCTCCAATAGTCCTGGCAATTCATTTTGCAGAAATTCTAGGTAACTTTGTCCTGGAAGACGATTCTCTAAAGCAAGAGGGCCAATCAGCTGATCATCGATGATACCGCACCACACATTGGCAGAGAAGCGATGTTGAAAATTTGTTTCCACAGTGGCATTTGGATTTTCGTCTGACCACCGGTGAGAGTTACGAGTGTTGTTGATACCATCACGGGTGAAAGTAGCTTCATCGGTGAACAGTATTAATCGAACCAATCGGCGATTAGCATTTACCCAATGACAAAATTCCAGTCGCATGGCAGCGTCTCCTGGTTGAAGGTGTTGTACATGCTGTACATGATATGGATGCAAGCCTTCCTCACGTAATGTTCGCCATACTCTTGTGTGTAGTACACCGACACGTGTAGAAATTTTTCGTGAGCTAGTAGTAGGACTACGCTCTACTAAATGAAGAATGTTTTCCACTTCATCCACAACTTGTCGACCTTCACGTTCAAATGAAACTCTTCGATCCGGAATTCTGCGGTTCGGAAACCGTTGACAGTATTCTGCAAAAGCAACTCTTGCACTTTCATCGCAAAAACCGTAGACATACACCATATCTGCATATTCGGCATGTGCGAGGGTGTGTGGCATTCTTAACACTGTTTCAAACACCAAACAATGTCACTCACAACAGTCAGCTGTCGATTGGCTTATGTTACATGCTTACATTACAGCTTACATGATTCAAGGTTATAGGGGAGGGAAGGGGAAAGAAGAGCTGCGCGCGCATCAGATTCAAACAGCTCTATCTCTGTAACCATTCAGAATTAGACACATGTTCATATGAACTTTTTTTCTCACAATGACTGATACTATCACCTCCCGAAGTATTGACCTTTCCATCTGAAACACCCTGTATATATATATATATAAAAATATATATATATTTTTTATTATATATTAATGGGTATATAGTTTATCCTGTACTATTACTATTTTTTATATAAGTTTTGGTGTTTATATATATAAGGGAGTATTTTCTCGTATACATATTAAATGGTTATATAGTTTTATCCTGTATTAATATTATTTAAGAATGTATATATATCCTTCGCTTAATGTGTGTATTTTTGCTGTATATTATTTTTGAATGTATATTTATTTCCCCTATATTTCATGAATTATTTCCCTTAACTCGTCTAAAGAAACAGAATGATGTAATGGTATTTTATTTATTTATTTTAGTTGTATATATAAACGATATTAAAAAATAACTGGGGAGATGGGAATATATATATATATACCAAATGCTGGTTACGCCTTTCAAGCCGACTGACTGTTTTCTAAGCCAACTGTCAAAAATATCTGAATAACGCAATATGGCAGCTCAAACGTTATATATATATATATATATATATATATATATATTAGTGATGTAGGTCACATCCGCATCCGCATCCGCGGAACATCCGCACATTTTCTAGCATCCGCATCCGCACGTTGGACTGCGGATGTCGTGCGGATGTGGACCGTTGAGATAAAATGTCATTAATAAGCGGAAATTATCAAATTCTACTATATTAATATAACTAGTTCATTGTGCGCAAAAGTGATGCAAGCGACAAGACGAGAGGCTGTTCTTGTATGAAGTTACTCTCTTGCAACCTACTTAGATCCACGTTACAAAGCTAAGTTATTTTCACCTAGTACATTAGAACGAGTTAAATCATCACTTGGCAAAGCAGTTGAAGAGCTTCAATCTCTTGAATCTGTCACTTCGCCACCCACCAAAAGAATAAAGGTTTCAGTGACAGAACCAACACCTTCAACAAGCAAATCTATCACAAAATCTGTCTCTCAGTTTCTTGAGTCAAGCAGCAATGACGAGACCTACGCGATGTCAAAAGATGTAGTAAAAATGATCGAGAGCTATCACCAAGAAAAACGCCTGGCTGCATGTGACAATCCTATTAGTTGGTGGAAAAATACGCAGAATATCTATCCATACTTGAGTAAACTTGCAAGGAAACATTTAGCCTGTCCTCCAACAAACGTACCAAGCGAGAGATTATTTAGCAGTGCTGGATTAATATATGATGAAAAGAGAAACAGACTGGCAGCAGAAAAGGCAGAAAAATTAATGTTCCTTAAGCATAACCTTCCTATAATTAAGTTTGAACATTAAACGATGAACATCTTAGTTTACTTTATTTTAATTACTCATTTATAAATATGCCTAATAAAACTTTAAACTTAATATAAATAGTTATCAAGCTAATTAAAGATCTCTTTCTATAAGGGTGGAGGTTGGGGAAAGAGGTCGGTGGGGGTGCATTTGAGTTGGGTTCACGTCCCGCATCCTGGTAACACAATTATGGTTTCTAATTGTGGCTGAAACTCAACAAATATAACGAATTTATTTGCAGACGAATTCACTAATTGATTTCTATATTAGTTAGATGCTTGATATTATTTTATATGTTCAGAGAAAAGTACAGCAATTATTGTACAATTAATCAATTATACTACATTATAGCTACAGCTCTCTCTATATAATAACTTATTATATACGTTAAACACAACAAATCTCGAATATATCCTAAAAAATAACGAAAATGTAGACATCCGCATCCGCATCCGCGGATGTTGAAATCAAACATCCTCATCCGCATCCGCATCCGCGGATGTGAAAAAAATGACATCCGCTACATCACTAATATATATATATATATCTTCTAAGCCGACTGACGGATTTCTAAGCCAACTGTCAAGAATATCTGAATAGCGCAATCTGGCAGCTGAAAAGTTATATATATATATATATATAATATATATATATATATATATGTTAGCCCCTCCGTCTATGGCCTGGGTTGGTTCGAAGTCGACGGGGGTCCTGGTTAGGAGGCAGCAACGGATCTGTAACTTGCAGTAGTTTCTTCTATACTACTCTCCGAGTTCTTCTATAGTGGCTCCCGATTCTTCTTGTAAAGTATCGGGAGATTTTAATGAATAAGTTCTTTGAAGAGAGCTCGGCTCGAAGAAGGTAAAGACTTTTTCTTACTGTAATTTACTGCTAAAACGCTACAGATAATGCTCAGCCTCGTAGTCTAAATCAGAATGAACGTGGAAGAATTTTTATGGGTTTATATACCGATAAACTGCTAACATCATATTATTAAATGTTGAAAAGGCCGCATTATTTTTGCACAATATTTGAAAATAAAGTAAATCTTTTAGCTGTGGTAATGTTTAAACGAATAAACAAGATATTTGTAGATGAAGCCATATTTTTATCTTAAACCGCGTATTTTCAGATCTGATGTTATCATGATCTTCCAAGTTAACTAAAAGTGGAAACTGAACTATGCATTTTTACACTAAAATATGCATATGAGTAAAGGTTTAAGATTTACAATTAAATCCTTAGGCAAGACATGACTTCATCTCTTATAACGAAGAGAGAATGTATACAAAACATGAACACTGCAAACTTTTAATCAGAATTCATTATTAAGCTAAATCTAAAAAAATGATTAAGAATTTTTAAAAAGAACAAGTCACCAATTATTTGGCATAGTAGAAAGCATATAAAAAAATTAGCCCAACGAAAAAATAAAAAATAAAAAATAATAATAATATCGCCGAGTGTACATTCCTAAATGGCGACATAATGTCGGGTCGTACATTGAGTACAATCCCAAGTACATCACTGAGTACGTTGTAATTTTGGTTTATTACAATTACGATTATAACTTAATTACCAATTAATTCACATTCGCTTATTATCGTTAATTTTAGTTTCATTAAAGTACATTAATTACATTATATTAAATTATTATCGTTAATTACAGTTTCAATAATACATTAATTACATTATATTAAATTATTATCGTTAATTATAGTTTCATTAAAGTACATCAATTACATTATATTAAAATATTACAGTTAATTACAATTAAACAGTTAACTATTTTTTTTTTACAGTTTTACATATTTATAGACAATTAGGATGTTAAGATTATAACAAAGTACATGGGCACATACGGTATATATATAAGTGTGTATATATTTGTATATATATATATATATATATATATATATATAATACACATAATGATGTTTTATAAATTAGAACAAGCGAGAGGAGATTTTCGCCTCAGAAGCACTCGCTTTTGCTGCTGTCAGCGGAATTCGAACACTTGTATAAGCATTTATGAGTATTGCGAGAAATTAATTAATTTAAAGAAAAGAAATAAAAAGAATACATGTGAACGTACTTACATGTAAGGTAACTACGTACGTGATCATGATCATTTGTGAACATGTACGAATGCATAAAGTTTTGTACACACATTGGTAGTCATAAAATAGGTTGACAATAGGTAGACTATAGGTAGCCGAATGAATAATTAATAACATTGACAAAAGATAAAGGTCAGGAAAGGAAATGGACGTATGAATGAACAACATAATAATAATAGGTTAAAGAATTTACCATACATTGAATACTAAAGTCATCCAAACTTGCATTATGCGAGTTTGGTCTTTATGTAAAACTGAATATTTGAATATAAAAATTATATAGGAATTATTCATTGTTCAATATTACAGGGCTCTCCTCTCTAGAATACAATACAATTAATACATACAATACAATTAATACAATACAATTAATACATACAATACAATACAATTAATACAATACAATAATGTAACATCCCAACTAATTCAAACTAGATGATGACTAATGGTTTTTATAATTACAAATTTATATACAACACGTGAGTTGGGGTGGTTAAGTACAATGTACATTAATCAAATCTAATTTTAGACAACCAATTAAGTTAGACAACCAATGATATTGTTAAATTTTTAACAAAAGGGAAATTTAAATTTTAAGGTTCAGGAATTTCCAAAGTTACCATGATCGTACAGTTAATAAACTAATTTTATTGACTAGTGTAGGTAAAATTCGAATTACGTAATGGATGATGCATAGACCTGTGGCCAAATGTGTATTTATGTGTATTAGGTACAGAGTGTAAGTGGTTGGTTAAAATAACTTAATAAATGCATGAGCAAGATTATATATAGTAAGCAACAATTATTAAGATTAAATAAATTTAAATAATCTTGAGTAAATATCATAGTTAGCACTTACACGCAATTAAATAAAGTTTATTGTGATATCCAATGATTTTAGCATAAATTTAAACATGGAATTAAATTCGACTAGTAACATTCATAGCCATATATTAACAGTATTTCACCATTAATATTAACCAGAAGTATCAATACGATAATTGAATTTTCCTTTGACGATTTGACGGGGCAGTGATATTAGAATGGTGTAACAGAATTATTAGAAGGGGAAAAATAGCGTTCTTGTATAGTGTCAAAATTGGCTATAATTTCGGTTGGTACCTTAACAGATGGTATAATAACAATTTAATGACAATTACTCACGATTAATTGAATAAAGAAAATGAAGAATACAAATTAAAAATAGAAATCAATTATGCATTTTAATGAACTGAACATGGGGTTATAGTTTCCATATAATACTCTTAAAAATAAAAAACACAACTTAACATAAATTGAGGTTATGTTCCATCGTACCAAAAGAGGCTCCTCGTTGCCTTCTGGACCAACCTGGGTGAAAGAAAACAGATGGTTAAACTGTGGTTTGACTGGAGCCAAAGTAGAGTCAACCATGGTTGAGCCATTTCCCTGGTTGACACTGAGTTCAACTGGAGTTGGGGTATTGGTAAAAAAAAAAAATTTGGAATACTGCATTCGGGGGGGATTGAGTGTGACCAATCGGGGAGATATGATGTCTGAAATTAACAATACGTCTTTTCGTGAGCACTTTGCTCTTTAGGAAAACATTTATTGTCACACTGGTCAGAACACAAATTAAAGGAGTTCAAACAAAACGGAGGGACGGCATGTTTCTCCCCATAGTAATTTAAAAAGTCATTGAGACATGATTGATTAGTTACTACACTATTACTGTCATCATATACATCACAATAATTATAAAAATCGTTACAAACATTTGCAAAAACTGTTTTGGTTACAAACAGTAAAATATATAATTTCACCTATATATTTATATACGCAAATACTGCATGCAAAAAAGACAGAAGGTTGAATTAAAGACACAAACCTGTCAATTCAGGTTGAATTAAATTCTCTTAAATTCTCTTAAATTCAGGTTGAATTAAATTCTCTTTTACAACAAAAAAAAAGGTTGAATTAAATTGACTGTACTGAACTGACTTGAACTTGACTTGAACTTGACTTGAACTACAACTGACTTGGAACTGACTACAACTGTCTTGGGACTGACTACAACTGTCTTGGAACTGACTACAACTGATTTGGAACTGACTACAACTGACTGGGGACTGACTACAACTGACTGGGGACTGACTACAGCTGACTGGGGACTGACTACAACTGACTTGAAACTGACTTACTGACTTGAACCTAACTGACTGACTGTCTTGAAACTGACTGACTGACTTGAAACTAACTGACTGACTTGAAACTAACTGACTGACTGACTTGAACTGTTATCAAGTATTTCTACAAATCTCTGGGGCGGTTGTCCCTCTGGATGCAACTTACTTACTTGAACTGCTATCAAGTATTTCTATAATCTCTGGGGCGCTTGTCCCTCTGGATGCAACCTACTGACTTGAACTGCTATCAAGTATTTCTATAAATCTCTGGGGTAGTTGTCCCTCTGAATGCAACCTACTGACTTGAACTGCTATCAAGTAGTTCTATAAACTATAAACTCTCTCTTTCTCTATCCAAGAAATATGCAAATAATGCACAATAATTGCACAATACTTGGAAGTCAATTCAATTCAATAATTTGAAAAAAATGTAAACAAAAATAAAAAGTAAACAGCATTTCACTCGAATGTAGGCGAAGGTACGGTAATATTATGTTTGGTACATAACATAAAATTACTCGATACTAACTATAATAGTGAAAATAATTCAGTTTCAATAAAAAGAAATGTATCACTGGTGTATGGAATGTTCACAGTGTTTTTTGTTAACTGTGGCTTGATACTCTTTATTAACTGTTAATAATACTGACTTCTCAAGTGTTTAGAGATTACTTTAAAAAAAGAGCTCGGTACTTAACAAGATTCCCTCGATGAAATCCTTGGAGACGTGTCCTGAAGACGTGTCTTGCTGGCCACTTGTTCTTGGATGAAAACTAGGCATGGAGAAATTAGAGTCGTGACACACCGGTTCAAGGGTAGATGTGACGAACTGGAAGTCGTGACACACCGGTCAACTGGATGTTGGTTCTAGTTCCAGGGTCTGGAAGACTGGAAGAATCCTGGATGCAGAGGTCGCCAGTTATTCTATTTCCAGGGTCTGGAAGACTGAAAGAATCCTGATTGCGGAGTCACCAGTTTGTTCTACTTCAAGGGTCTGGAAGACTGGAATAATCCTGATTGCAGAGGTCGTCAGTTTCTTATCCTGGCAGGGTCGCCACTTTTGTTAACCCCTCCGTTTATGGCCTGGGTTGGTTCGAAGTCGACGGAGGTTCTGGTTAGGAGGCAACAACGGATCTGTTACTTGCAGTAGTTTCTTCTATACTACTCTCCGAGTTCTTCTGTAGTGGCTCAGAGGATTCTGAGAGGCTTATTAAATTCTCTGAGGGTTCACCCCGATTCTTCTTGTAACGTATCGGGAGATTTTAATGAATAAGTTCTCTGAAGAGAGCACGGCTCGAAGGAGAAGATAAAGACTTTTTCTTACTGTAATTTACTGCTAAAACGTTACAGATAATGCTCAGCCTCGTAGTCTAAATCAGAATGAGCGTGGAAGAATTTTTGTGGGTTTATATACCCATAAATTGCTAACATCATTATTATTAAATGTTGAAAAGGCTGCATTATTTTTGCACAATATTTGAAAATAAAGTAAATCTTTTAGCTGTGGTAATGTTTAAACGAATAAACAAGATATTTGAAGATGAAGCCATATTTTTATCTTAAACCGCGTATTTTCAGATCTGATGTTATCATGATCTTCCAAGTTAACTAAAAGTGGAAACTGAACCATGCATCTTTACACTAAAATATGCATATGAGTAAAGGTTTAAGATTTACAGTTAAATCGTTAGGCAAGACATGACTTCATCTTTTATAACGAAGAGAGAATGTATACAAAACATGAACATTGCAAACTTTTAATCAGAATTCATTATTAAGCTAAATCTAAAAAAATTATTAAGAAATTTTAAAGAGAACAAGTCACCAATTATTTGGCAATGTAGAAAGCACATTAAAAATTTATCCCAACGAAAAAAAAAAAAATAATAATAATAATATCGCCGAGTGTACATTCCTAAATGGCGACATAATGTCGGGTCGTACATTGAGTACAATCCCAGGTACATCACTGAGAACGTTGTAATTTTGGTTTATTACAATTATGATTATAATTACCAATTAATTTACATTCGCCTGTTATCGTTAATTATAGTTTCATTAAAGTACATTATTTATATTATATTAAATTATTATCGTTAATTATAGTTTCATTAAAGTGCATCAATTACATTATATTAAAATATTAGTTAATTACAATTAAACAGTTAACTATATATTTTTTTTTTACAGTGCTACGTATTTATAGACAATTAGGATGTTAAGAGTATAACATAAAGTACATGGGCACATACGGTATATATATATATATATATATATAATATATATATATATATATATATATATATATCAGGTCATCCCATAAGTAATGTCGTTTTTTAGATCGGAATTTGAAAGACAAAAAAAAACTCAACTGAAACTTTTTAATCCAGTATATATTTTCCATCGGAATCAATGACACTCTGCCAACGTCCTACAAGCTTTTCAATGCCATGTTTATAAAATTCAGGCGGTTTTGAGGCAAAAAACGTACAAAGACTGGTGTGCAGGTCATCAAGAAGTATACTGTTTCTCGTGAAGATAGTTTTGCAGACTCCTGAAGAGATGATAATCTGAAGGCGCAAGGTCTGGAGAATATGGAGGATGTGGAAGTTTTTCCCACCCAAGCTCCTCAATTTTTGCAGAAGTGATCCGAGTGGTATGAGGACGTGCCTTGTGGTGGTGGAACACGATTCCTTTCCGATTAACCAAAGAAGGTCTCTTTTCTTTTAGTGCAGTATTCAATCGATCCAGTTGTTGACAGTAGACTTGAGCGGTGATTGTTTGGTTGTGTGGTAAGGTTTGAAAGTGTATTACACCACCTTTATCCAACCAAACACTAAGCAACACCTTCCGAGGGTGAAGATTTGGTTTTGGCTGTGGTGTCTCTGGTTCTCCGGCACAAACCCACTGTCGACGGCGCTTAACATTCTGGTACAGTATCCACTTTTAATCACCAGTCACTAAACGGTGCAAAAACGGATCTTGGAGTTCACGGGAATGAAGAGCTGTGCTAATGTTTGCCCACACCCTCAGATTGTCGACCGACAATTCATTTGGCACCCATTTTCCTAACTCAGGCACTTTCCCGAGTTGTTGCAAATGTCGATGGATGGTGGACGGAGATGAATTGAGTTTCTGGGCCAATTCTTCGACAGTTGTTGAACAGTCTTCTTCAAGTGCGGCTAACAGCGGGTCATCATCAAACTCAGCAGAGCGTCCAGAGTATGCTGCATCTGTCAAACAGCAGTCACCATTCCTAAACTTTTGAAACCATCTTTGACATTTCCTCACATGCAGAATATCGTTGCCATAAACTTCCTGAATGTTCCGCGTTGCTTCAGTAGCACTATTCCCTTTTTTGAACTCGTAAAGCATTATATGCCTGATATGCTCTTCTGATACCGCGATGTTTATGAGGGGTTCACATAAAGCAAAACACACGTCTTCACTGTTCAAGGTCTGTAAAGTACGTAGCGAAACACGATAGATCTCCTCTTAGATATAACCTTCGGAAAATTTATGCTTAAACTGAGTAGGACTAGTTTAAACTTAATCTATCGTAAAAAACAACATTACTTATGGGATGACCTGATATAATATATATATATATATATATATATATATATATATATATGGTGTCCGTAAATGATTACCCCGATTAAAGCATGCTATAACTTTTAAATAAACACTCGTATTCAAACACAGTTTTAATCACACGTAGATAAACATACAAAGTTTTGATACATAGTTAATGAACTTAATAAGCTTCCACATGTGCACCCCTAGTGGCACGTAAAATGTCTAAACGGTATTCACACTCACGCCACACATTTTCCAACATTTGTGGGTTAACTGTTGCAATTGCATCCGTAATGCGTTCTCGCAATGTCCTGATATCTGGAACAACTGTTGCATAAACCAAATCTTGAACATGACCCCAGAGAAAGAAATCCAGCGGGGTAATGTCTGGTGATCTTGGGGGCCATGGGATTGGCCCATCCCTGCCAATCCATCGATTTGGAAATGTTGCGTCGAGAGTTTCATGAACAACATGCGCCCAATGACGGGGTGCCCCATCTTGTTGGAAGATGACAGTTGACTGCCTGTCCCCCAGCAGTTGACTGCTGGGGGATGGTGTAATTGGTGAGCATATCCAGGTGCACAGATGCGGAAATAGTGTTCTCAGCGAAGAAGAAAGGACCAATTATCTGGTCATGTATTAGTCCACACCAGACATTGATCTTCGGACTGCCCCGAATATGCTCCCTTACGGCACGTGGGTTTTTCGATCCCAAAATACACACATTGTGTCTGTTGACTCTACCACTAAGATGAAACGTAGCCTCGTCTGAAAAGCAGACACGTAACAAGAAGTCATTATCCTCGTCAATGCTCTTCAAAATGTCAATAGCGAATTGTTCACGTTTTGGACGGTCATCAGGCTTCAGTTCTTGAACAATTTGTACCTTGTAGGCGTGTAACTTCAAACGTTTGTGTAACACCTTGTGCACCGTAGACTTCGGTATCTATAGTTGGCATGAAGCTTGTCTCACCGATTTCCTTGGTGACCGTGTGAAAGCAGTTTGAATGTTTTTCACCGTCCCATCGGAAACTGATGGTCTACCACTGCTCTTTCCCTTTTCCACGTTTCCAGTTTCCAAGAATTTTTTCATCTACGACTTAATTAACTTCACATCAGGTGGATTCTTTCCATACCTTGTTCTGAACCTTCGCTGAACACTGACAGAAGATTTTGTTTCTGCAAGCCACACAACACATTGTGCCTTCTCTGTCACAGACGCCATCTTAACTGAACAGCTACTACAACGCTCCTAGCGGCGAATGCGGTAGACGAAACACACCAGCACAGAAACTCTATGCGTGTACGAGATCACCTGTAAAAAGAAAACGGATGTAAGATTCGTCATTAAAACATGAGAGCCTACTGTTTTCAGGGTAAACATTTATGGACACCCTGTATATATATATATAAACATAATACACATAATGATGTTTTATAAATTAGAAGCAAGCGAGAGGAGATTTTCACCTCAGAAGCACTCGCTTTTGCTGCTGTCAGCGGAATTCGAACACTTGTATAAGCATTTATGAGTATTGCGAGAAATTAATTAATATAAAGAAAAGAATAAAAAGAATACATGTGAACGTACTTACATGTAAGGTAACTACGTACGTGATCATGATCATTTGCGAACATGTACGAATGCATAAAGTTTTGTACACACATTGGTAGTCACACAATAGGTTGACAATAGGTAGCGAATGAATAATTAATAACATTAACAAAAGATAAAGGTCAAGAAAGGAAGTGGACGTATGAATGAGCAACATATAAATAATAATAGGCTAAAGAATTTACCATACATTGAATACTAAAGTCATCCAAACTTGCATTATGCGAGTTTGGTCCTTATGTAAAAATGAATATTTGAATATAAAAATTATATAGAAATTACTCATTGTTCATTTTTACATATATACACACACATACATCTGCCTTGTAAGTCTTCTAAGCCAACTGGCGGATTTCGAATTCTAAGCCAAGTGATGCTACCTAAGCTCTCATTAAGCGTCTGCATCTCAGGCACTGGATGGTCTATTCCTCTCTCTCTCCTCTCTCTTTCTCTAGGTTAGGTATACCCCTTTGGGGGGTGAGGCCGTCCCAACTTCTCTCCCAAAGAGGTTAGGTGGACTCCCCCCAGCTTGCTGGGGGAATCCCCCCTTTTGAGGGGGAGGCACCCCGGGGTTAGCACTAGGGGAGGGGTGTTGGCATCTGGCAACAAGGGGGGAAGGGGGTTAGCACTGACACTCATATGATCAACATTGCAATTGCTCTGCACTCGTCCATTTTGCGGCCATCCTACTTACCCTAATATCTAACGTTTTAGCCGTTTGGCCTATATATACTGAGTTACATTCTGTACATCCGATCGAATACACACAACCAACCACACTATCCGGGCTATTCCTTATTAGGCGTGATTTAACAGTATTATTATACTTAAAGACAATATTGATACCAATTGCTTTAAATAAAGTTGGAAGATATTGAAAATTAACATGGTAAGGTAGGCTAAGGATATTTTTATGCTCAAATTCCTTTACAGTTACACTATTATAATACCTATTCATGGCTTTCCTACGGCAGTTATCTAAAAATGAAATAGGATAACATAATGATATTGCATAACTCGGAATCTAAAAATTCAGGACTGACAACTCTGAATGCTCTAAAAAACGTAGCAGAGAAAATAGAAGATTTAATCGAGGGATGATGGTCAGAATAAAAATGCACATAAGAGTTATTATTAGTAGGATTACGATAAACTTCAAATTTGAACTGATTAACGCATCTCCGAATTTTTAGATCCAGAAAAGATAAACTTCCATCATTTTCTTTTTCAACCGTGAACTTAATCGATGGGACTAAATTGTTGAGCCTACCAAGAAATAAGTCAACATCCACATTATTAGGCCAAAGGCATAAAATATCATCTATATACCTGTACAAAACAAGGTTAAAATTAACAATAGTAGGCAAAATTCTGCTTTCAAAAAATTCTATACACTGTATAAGTTAGCTAATACAGGTGAGAGGAGATTTTACATCGCTAATCCAAACGACATAGCATAAAACTTATTTTCAAACAGAAATTTACAATCTTTGACGCAGACCTTAATTAACTCAATAAGAGTGTTGTGTTGAACAGGGAGAGAATATTCAGAGATCTTATCGTTTAAAAAATCAAGTAGGTCATCAACAGGGGCTTTTGTGAATAACGAGTATACATCAAAACTTACCAGTTTGAAATTAGGGTCATTAGGAAACTTCAGTTTGTCAATAAGATCCATGCTATTTATATGTGACTTGGAAATAGAGCCAACTAACGGCGTTAATAAACTACGGCAACTAACCATTTAGATAGCTTATAGGTTACGGAGCCTACTGAGCTAACAATAGGCCACATGGGATTATTAACTGTGTTTTTTTACTAAACCGTACAAATGTAGTAGTGACGGATTGATACTAAGAAACTGCTTAGAAAGCCCATTATAGTTATTTTTTAATATTTCTCTTAATTTTCTGTTAAAAATGTTATTAACATCCTCCAGTGGGTCTCTGTTTAGAGATTTCTACGGATCTCGGTCACTCAATAAAGTATTCATCTTTTCAATGTAACTGTTTTTGTCCATGATGAAGATCGAATTAGATTTTTCCACCTTAGTAATATGTAATGAATCGTTATTTTTAAGTGTTTTTAGGGCTTTTTCAAACCTCGAAGGATAATTCGATTCATACCTCGTAGTCATACCTCCTTGTGGATTTGCATCATTATTCATTTCACGTGTTTAATTGTGAAATTCATCCCATATATATATATATATATATATATATATATATATATATATATATATTAGGGTGTCACTTAATTGTATGGTAAGAATTGAACCATCAAGAAGTTTCGGTCTGACCTTCTAGAAATGTGACATTGCATGTACAAACGCTGATTATCAAGTTTCATGAGAAAATATTAATATTTAGAGGTCGCTCAAGGCCATTAAAATTTTGATGACGCGTCGTTACTTGTCCTAAATTGAAATGCGCTTCCTTTCTATGCTTCACCCCAGTATCATTTCAGTAACCTTAATGGTTGGATGTGTTTGCATTAGTGTGTGTTATTTTAGTCTTAATAGTAGCATATATGTGTATTAGTGTTTTTTATTGCATAATAACTATAACACTTATTTTTTATTTTCAGGTGTAAATTTATATAGCAAAATACATTTATTATCTAATGATGGAAACTCGAAAGAAATCTAAGGTTTACTTGATTGACAAGTGTGAGAATGATATTAGAGGTGGTAAATTGCCATCAAATCTTCAGGCTCTATCCTTTTTCCTTCATTTACATATAAAAAAGAAGAAGACGATAAGAGAGGCTTCGTCAATGACAATTGAAAAAATTGAGGAGTTTTGGAATCGTGCCCGAATTCCAACTCAATCAGAAAACTGGAAAAACTCTTCTCATGATGGAAAGCATTGAAGAAAAATGCATCCCGCAAGACAGAAGTACAGGCTAAGAATGAGAGCATGTTCAAGGACTGTTTTCACGATCTCTTTGACATCGCTCATGCAAATGTCCTCGACATAATCAAAATGGAGGAAGATAATCAGTTTCTCATTGCTCAGCGTGAAAAAGGCCGTCGTGGAATAATGTCTTCTGTTGATATTGCGCTACATCAGAAGGAGGCAAAGAAGGAGAAACGTGTGTTGAGCGAACATAAGTCGAAAGCGAAAGGCAGAACAAAGCAAGGATTCATTGTTAGATTCTGTTACACTAGAGAGCAGCAGTTCATCGACGTTTGAGGAAGAGGAATCAGAACCTGAAGCTGTTCCTGGAACAAGTAGGCAGAAACCCCATTTCAAGCGGGGGAAAAAAGAAGTCATCACGCCTGGTCTCACAGCAGTTCTACATTAGCTACAGATGTCCAACTTTTTAAGAGATTTCAAGGAAAGTGGGACGACATTGATCGAAAGCAGTATGAAGACTCTACCACTGATGAAATTGCCACTTCTGCTGTCGCTGATGTAAAGTCTCATTAGCTTCTCTAAATCTGCAATGACTACAAAAATCCCGCGAGATGACTATAAGGAGCTACTTGAACTGGCATGTCTGTTTCTTGGTGCTGTCTCTAATCGTGGTGTAGCGTGGGCCGACAGTTGAGCGCAAGACAATTGAGCGCCGACAATTGAGCGCCGACAATTGAGCGCACGACAATTAAGCGCAGCAACAATTGATCTCAACGACAATTGATCAAAAGGTGAAATAAATAGCCGTTATAAAACACGACATTAGATTTTATTAAAATTTTATTAAAATAAGTAAAACAAGAATTCTCTACTTTTGAAGGTCTATATGATAAGCTATAGCACGGAGATAATCGAAGCAATGTCTGTTTCTGTAGTCCTTAACAATGTCAATAATGGCTTTATTTGTTCGAATATACTTGCTGTGTTTTGATTTATCCTTTTGTCCAGAATCTAGTCTCACAATTTTATTTTGTATGTGACTTTGCTCAAGTCTCAGGATATCTATAAGCTTATAAATTGTTGGATGGGAATGGCCGAATGACATTTGCATCGCTCGATGCCAACCTTCAACTGAATTGTTTGTTCGAGGGTGCTCACATTGGACACGATCGTAAACACTCCACACTGTTGGCTGGAACAGAGGATTTCTCCTGCCTCTCCTAAATGGTCTACCAATCCACGTGTCCTCGAAGTAAATCAACAAATCTTCAAGCTCTTCAGGCATTATGTCTTGTAATGATTCGAATACATCAATGATGTCACTTGTAGGAACAAAGGCCAAAGCAACCAACATTTTGGAGAAACTACGTATCTCTTCGTTGGTACCATACAGTTATACCAAAGATAGAGCTGGAATCTTCCGCCAAACAGCCTAGCCTAAATGAAACAGACATCCTACCACATGCGCATTACTGAAAACTGAACACAGCATTATGAAAGGCCTTTTCGTAGTCACACAGTATGGTGTTGGGTGCGATTGCTTCGTTAGGTTAGGTTAGGTTAGGCTAGGTTAGGTTAGGTTAACCTAACCTAACGGGATACAGTATTGGCATTCAGGTTCGATTTTGGAGTTTTGTGGCAAGTGGTCTAATCTTAGTATTCTTGTCTGAATATGCCTTTGGGAAGCAAGAGAGCTTTTCAAGCAAAATCTTCGAGATTTATTTTTTATCTCAATTGTTGCTGCGCTTAATTGTCGTTGCGCTCAATTGTCGTGCGCTCAATTGTCGGCGCTCAATTGTCGGCGCTCAATTGTCGGCGCTCAATTGTCGGCGCTCAATTGTCGGCGCTCAATTGTCTTGCGCTCAATTGTCGGCGCAGGGTGGTGTAGTTTTTCATGCTCCCGGAGCGATGCATCAGGCACGATGGATATCAAAGGCAATCTATTCCTTAAAGATTTGGATGTTCAGATCACAATTTAAGTTAACAAACCGTGAGGAAAGAGGACTTCGCGACTTTTTCATTTTTATTGTACGCATCTATGTGAAAGCTTGGACCACGTGCCCTTGCGCCATTAGTGCTTCCCAAAATGACCTTCATCTCCTACAGTCACTAATAAAGTATTCATACGTCCATCCACGCATTGCCATGGTAACTCCACAGAAGATGGCAGCTCATTTATGGTATTTGTCTGAAGAGCTGGTGGGTCTTGCTTTTTTCGATGACCATATCCTCCCTGATATAAAAAATCGCATGGTCATATCTATGACTAGTGTTGATGGACAAGAGAACCCTCCAAAGCGTGTGATTGTTGACCTGGATACTGTGAAAGAAAAAAGTTTGGAAAACTTTGTAACAAAAAACACAAAATCATTGTTCACGAAGCTCAACCTCCCAGATGAATTCTTGGAGAAAACTTCTGAGCAATGGGAAGAGGATACCCATTACCAGACTGCGAAAGAGTGTAAAAACTCTAACTGTAACAAATGACTTCGCTGAACGTGGAGTTGTTCTCATCCAGGATTTTTCTGGATACCTAACCAAAGATGAAGAACAACTCCAGTTTCTTCTCCATGTTGTTGAAGACCATCGCAAGCATTGCACATGGGGACAAAAGCATACCTTGAGTGGAAATAATGATTAATCAAAATAATTACGCTACTGTCTGATGTTAATGTACTTCATCTTAATATTACGATAATGTCTTGTGCACTTCCTGCTAATGTAAGAACATAATAAATTGTTTAAATACATTTGGAAATTGTTTATATTCACATTTTCTGAGAATCTCGTATCCAATATTTCGAAGCCGTTGAGCGACCTCTAAATATTAAAATATCTCAGTAAAACTTTGGACACCATATGGCATCATATGGCATACTTTGATGGGGTCAGAGCACGGAAACTTAAAAGTTGAAAAATAAATGACACCCTAATATACAGGGTGTACATAAAGTCAGGATCTATTTTTGTGAAATAATTATTTTTTTATATTTTTCTTTTCAGAAGCCGTTAGAATGAATACAGAAGAGCGTGTGGCAATAGTAATTTGGCGAATCGAGGGAAAGAAATACAATGACATCAGAGAGAAGTTTAGAAGGAGATTTCATAAGCCGGGGCCAATAGACAAGACAATACGAAAATTGGTGAACAAATTTAAACGAACGGGATCTGTAAATGATGAAGCAAGATCAGGACGACCGTGTATGTCAGATCTTACCGTGAATGCAGTACGCGGAATTATCACTGAGGAGCCACGTACGTCCGTTCGTGCTGCATCACACAGCCTCGGCCTGCCGACGTCATCTGTGCACAAAATTCTGAAAGTTAATTTGCAGAAGAAAAGCTATCATTTGCAGGTTCTACATGATTTACATGAGGAAGATTTCCCTCGACGAAGTGCTGTGTGTGCTGATCTCGTAGAACAAATCTGGAGTGTGATAATTTTAATGGACAACATTCTCTTTAGTGATGAAGCCACTTTCCATACGTGTGGAAAAGTAAATCGCCATAAACTGTCGAATTTGGGCAGATGAAAGACCGAATGATTTCGTCCAAAATTGGGAAAAAGAGACACCTAAAGTTAATGTCTGGATGGGTTTAACAAAATCTAAGGTTTATGGTCCTTTTTTCTTTGCTGAAGCTACAGTTACGGGGCTTATTATCTGGATCTGTTGCAGCAATTCCTTGAACCTCAGCTGATTGGGATAGGATTGTTAGTACCGTCGTCTATGAACATGATGGTGCTCCTTGTCACTATGCCAAATTGTTCAGGATTATCTAAATGGACGTTTTCCAAATCGCTGGATCGGACGCGGAAGCAACAAACCTTGGCCAGCGAGTCACCAGATTTAACCCCTTTAGATTTCTTTGCATGGGGCTTTATCAAATCGCACGTCTATCAGACGAAGAGATTACGAGTTTTGAAAACTATTGTACACGTATACGAACTGCTGCAGATAACATAACCCCGCAAATGCTCCAGAATGTGTTTAGAAATGCTGCGGAACGATTTGAGCTGTGCAGGGATACTGATAAGCGTCACGTCGAATCCTACTCTTAATTATTTAATAAATGTTACCACTTTATCATTTTATGATTGAATTCCATATAATTTCCAAGTGCTTCACAAAAATAGATCCTGACTTTATGTACACCCTGTATATATATATAACCTCGTGAACCCCGTTGCTGTTTCGTGCTTTGGTCTCTCTTCACACGAGGGTCAAGCTGGTGGCCCCGCCTCTAGGTTAGGCTTGGTGGAAGAGCGACTTGCTTTCTTGCGCTCTCCACCGTACATAGCCAGGTGCACCCGCCTCATCTGGTACCGTCCTGAGCCAGGCATCTAGCCTTCTCTTGAAGACTTCAACTTTGACCCCTTTAACGTTTCTGAGGTCCTTTGGAAGCTGTTTAAAAAGTCTTAGCTCCCTGACAACCAAGCTATCTTCCTTCAGTGTTAAGGAGGTCCCTTGTCGGGCCTTTAATTTAAAAGCCAAACTCTATACTGAACGGACGCATTTCCTGAGCTCTCTGATATTCCATCTACTTTTGCATATTGCTGAGAATTTTACTTTTGGAAAGTTTTGAATTTTATATACTTTGCGTTTATATTCACGTTGTTATAGTTAAAAATTGAATATTAGTGGTTTTTAGCCATTTAGAATTTTCATAGCGTGCCGGCTTAATTTAACTTAACTTGTGACGGTTTTAAACTAATTTTTAACTGCTGCGATGCTGTCGCAGAAAGCGTCGTGTGTTAGTGTAGGGTAAAACGGTAGTATTCAGAATTTAAGGATTTAAACGCGGTCCTATGGGATTACCGATAGATCAGTTGTTTGTTTGCGAGTTTATGGAGGAATAGTTGACATATAACGCAGATGTACGTGAGGTAACCGAAAGACTTGCAACGCTTGATGGGGAGGGGGAGGGCTACGGTTGACGGAAGCCGAACCAATACTAACGTTGAAGACGTTAGTAATTTGAAGGGTGAGGTGCGTAACCTAATTTCTAGTTTAGGTAGCTTGTCGGGAAGGTTGGATAGAGTTGAGGAAGGGGTTAAGGTTAGTCCGAGAGTAGTAGATAGCGGGGATATAGAGAGGTTAAAGGTGGAGCTAGGCCGCGTACGTTAGGTGTTAGGAATCCCCCCCCTATCGAGGTTTCGAACCCTTTCGCCCATTTGGAAAGGGACGTGAATGAGGGGGAAACTATTTTAATTGGGGACTCTTTAGTGCGCCACATGGACAAAGAGTTCGTTGAACGGCATCCAACCAAGAGGAGGAGGGTCTGTCTCCCAGGGGCCAGGGTTGACAGAGTTAGAGACGAAGTGGATAGGATTGACGTTGTCTCCCGTCACTCAATGTTGGTGAAGATGGTAGGAGGCAACGACTCGTATAGGCCCGATACGAGAGTGCCTGACCTTTTGGAGAGATATAGGGGGTTAATTAGGTCCATGAAGGCGAGGTCAGATAGGTCTTTAGTTCTTGGTATTACCCCTAGGCACGGGTTGGGTCTTAGGATTACGTCAAAAACAATATTTTCGAATAATAAATTAGAAGAGATTTGTGCTGAGGAAAATGTACCCTTCGTAAAGCTGTCGTCCGAATTCAGTGATCCTAGCCTTTTTATAAAAGATGGGGTGCATTTTAATGAAATAGTTAATGCTAGGCTAGGTAGGTTAATAGACAAAAACGTGCGAAGGCTGTATAGGTCGAAGCCTTCTTTAAACGTTGTGGGTCCGGGGAACGCGGGCCCGACGTGATAAATAGTTTAAAACGCGGGCCCGTGATAAAAAATAACTTAAACGTCTTTTATTGTAAAGCGCGTAGTATTAGAAATAAATTAAATGAATTTAAGGCGATAATTTATTCCGGCAACTATGATATAGTTGCTATCATTGAAACTTGGTTAAATACCGTGACTCGGGACTTGTTGGGGGAACTTGATATACCGGGTTTTAAACTCTTTACTAATGATAGGTTACATAGGTTTGGTGGAGGCGTTTTGCTGTACATTCGTAATTCCCTTAGGGCTATCAAGGTTAAGTTAGATTTTTTGGCAGCAATTAATGCGATATGTGTTGAAGTTAGGGCGAGTAGTATTAGTTTTAATTTTGTTGTTTATAGACCTCCCGTTCAACCCCTCGATACAGATACTAGATTTTACTCACTTGGTAATTTTATTGACAATCGGAATAGTATAATTGTCGGAGACTTTAACTGCCCTAATGTTAATTACGAGAATTTTACTGGTAATGAGGAGGGTTTGAGATTGGTTGAGTTTATGGACGATAACTTTTTACGACAGTTACCGAACCAACGCGCGGTGGCAATATTTTAGATTTGGTGATGACGAACGGCGAGAATATAGTCGAAGGTTTAGAAGTAGGCGAGAGTTTAGGATGTAGTAATCATCAAATTCTTAAGTTTAAGTTAGCGATAAAAAACACTCAGGTAGTAACGTAATAGAAGTCCCTGATTTTCGTAGGGCTAATTTTGATAGTTTTGCGGATAGGATGAGAGTAGTGGACTGGGATAACTTATTTATGGGTAATGACACAAATTTGCATTGGGTGGCGTTTAAAGAAAGTTTTAGGAATATTGAAAGGGAGTTTATTCCTCGTAGGCCCAAGCGCGCTAGAAATCGTGGTAGGCCGAAGTGGTGGACTAGGGAAATAGGCGAGTTCATAAACGAGCGTAATAGAGCGTATAGACTTAATAAGCGCAATGGCACGGCAGCTAACTTTAATAGATATATCGAGCTTAGACGTCAGGTTAAAAGATCAGTTAGGAATGCCAAGCGTAATTTAGAGATATTTATAGCTGCGGATAGTAAACATAATCCAAAAAAGTTTTGTGATTACGTTAATAATCGTAAGCCGGTAAAAGATAACATAGGCCCTCTAGTGGATGTTCATGGCGCTTTGGCTTCTGACGCTCAGGCGATGGCGGGTATTTTCAATAACTTTTCTGCGACAGTTTTTACCGTAGAAGACGGAAATAATGTCTCCGACGTGGACGATATCGTTCCATTTAGTAGCGAGA
The DNA here is from genome assembly GCA_023014485.1 of Bathynomus jamesi. Taxonomy (NCBI): domain Eukaryota; kingdom Metazoa; phylum Arthropoda; class Malacostraca; order Isopoda; family Cirolanidae; genus Bathynomus; species Bathynomus jamesi. The sequence goes on from JAJOZX010001012.1 coordinate 917,882, forward strand.
CTATTTTGGATGAAATAACTGTTTACGAGGGTGAGATTGCGCATTATATCGATAGGCTAAAAGTTAGCAAGGCTCCAGGCCCTGACGCGTTTTATCCCAGACATTTGAAAGATTTGAAAGAAGTTATCGTAGGCCCTTTAACGAAGATTTTTAATCAGTCACTCGAAACGGGGATTATTCCTGAAGACTTCAAATTAGCTAACGTCACGCCTATTTTTAAAAAAGGCGACCGCGCAGTAGCTAGCAATTATAGGCCTATTAGCTTAACGTCAATTCTCAGTAAACTTTTGGAATCCGTAGTTAGGGATCGTATCATCGATCACTTAGAAAGTAGAGATTTGATTAATAGTAGTCAGCATGGGTTTCGACGACATAGGTCTTGTTTAACTAATTTGTTAGAATTCTATAACGAAACAGTGCGCGAATACGATAGGCATAGAGCAACTGACGTTATTTATTTAGATTTTAAAAAGGCGTTCGATACAGTTCCGCATAGGAGACTAATTGCGAAGGTCAAAGCGCACGGTATACGCGGTCAGGTAGCTAACTGGTTAGAAGAATGGCTTCGTGCTAGGAGACAAGAGGTGGTAATTAATGGCAGTGAATCGGGGTGGTTAGATGTAGGTAGCGGTGTCCCACTGGGTTCAGTGTTAGGCCCATTGCTATTCGTAATTTACATTAACGACATAGATGTAGGATTGACTAGTAACGTGTCAAAATTCGCGGACGATACTAAAATAGGCGGTAAGGTTGTTAACGAGGACGATAGAAATAGGCTCCAAGACGATGTAAATAGGATTATGGAGTGGACAGATAAGTGGCAGATGCAATTTAACGTAGACAAATGTAAAGTTTTGCATATAGGTTCTCGTAACAATAATTATACGTACACGATGGATAATAAGGAGTTAGCGAGTGTTGACGAGGAAGTAGATTTAGGGGTACGCGTATCTAAGGATTTAAAGGTTAGGAACCAGTGCCTGGAGTCTTGCGCAAAAGCTAATAGGATGTTAGGCTTCATAGCGCGTAATTTCTAATTTAAATCGAAGGATATTATATTGCCCCTTAACAAGTCCCTAGTCAGGCCTCATTTAGAATATGCAGTTCAGTTTTGGTGCCCGTACTTGCGTGAGGATATTGATAGGTTAGAAAGGGTTCAACGTCGTGCCACGAAACTAATTCCGTCATTGCGCAACAAGCCTTATGAAGATAGGATTAAAGAGTTAGACCTGTATTCACTCGAAACTAGGAGATTAAGGGGGGAGCTTATTGAAGTTTTCAAAATCATTAATAACATCGATAACGTAAATTTTGACAAATTGTTCACTTTCGATAATAGTAATACTCGTAATAACGGATTTAAGTTGCGTGGCAGACGTTTCGTTACTGATATCGCTAAAAACTTCTTTACGTTTAAAGTAATTGATAAATGGAATAATCTTCCCGCGTCAGTCGTTCATTCTACCAGTGTTAATGTGTTTAAGAACCGTCTTGACAGACATTTTAAAAATATTAACGTTGTTTAAAATAAAAAAACAATTAGTCACAGGAGCTCTGGGGGTGGTGGTCGAGGATGAGTCTGTTGACGATTAATGCCAGCTTGTGACATGCCAGCGTGTGATACCAGCAAAAAAAAAGAAAAAAAAAATTATATTAACATGAACGTAGATGTAGCTCGTAGAGTAAACTAACCCACTTTTTGTGTAACTTTACCTACTTTTCTTTTTCTTATCCTCTTCTTACTTTGCATGTCTCTAACTCTTTTCATGCATGTTTGTAGTTTGCATGGTATGACTGTGAGTTAAGACTGTGTTTGCATGGTTTGTAAGCGTTCTTATTTGACTTTTCATCTTTCACCCCTCTCCTATTCTCTCCGACTATTTTTCTGACTTGTCGGCAGTCGCCGGCGGATGATGATGGTGAGTCTTTTTATCTTTTTCTGAATGAATGTTAACCCACGAGTGATAGGTGTTCCTCCTTACTTAACCCCTTATTCTCTTCTCTTCTCTTAACCCCCTACTCTTTCCTTTCTCTCTGGCTAACCTTAGAGTGGATCTTAGGGTCTTTGTTAGCCTTATCATCTGTAGATCCTGCCTTTTCTATTGTCCAGCGTTGTTTCAATGGTAAATGGGTTTAGTTTTAGGTTTGGTACCAGTTTTTCGATCATTTTCCATATGTGGATTATGATGTACCTCTCTCTTCTTTCCAGGAAATACAGATTTAGTTTACCTAGTCTTTCCCAGTAGTTGCGCTCTTTGCAGCCATCAATCGTGGCTGTGAAATGTCTCTGCGTTTCTTCTAGTTTATTAGTTTCTTCCTTTTTATATGGGGACGTCAAAACTGAGCAGTATTGAAGTTTTGGTATAATCAGTGTTTTTAGCAGGGGAATCATTACTGTCTTGTCCCTTCTTTTGAACGTTCTTCGTACCTGTCCCTCGACTCTTTTTGCTTTATTTATCGCTATCTGATTTTGTGTTTCGAATTTCGCATCATCGGTCATTATTACCCCCAGATCGATCGCTTTCCTGCTTCTCTGAATTTCCTGTCTATCTGGAGCATAATATGCAGTCTAAGTTCCTTTGTTCTACTATACCTCAAGAGCTGAAATTTCTCGGTGTTAAATGTCATGTTGTTGTCTTCTCGCCATTTGCATATTTTGTTCGTATCTCTCTGCAAGGCCTCCACTTCATTTACATCGATGATTTTTCTGCTGATCTTTGTATCGTCTGCAAAGGATGTTACTATACTGTTGCTGTTTACTCCGCTGTCTATGTCTGTTAGCATGATAATGAACAGGAGTCGGGCCAGCACTTTACCTTGTGGTAGTGAGCTGCGTACTTCCGATTTTGATGATGATATACCTTGAACTTTGACGACTTGTAGACGTTCCCTGAGGAAGTTGTAGATCCATTTTTCCACTTTGCCTGTTATTCCCATATATTTCATTTTATGTGCTATTATACCGTGATCATATTTGTCGAAAGCTTTAGCAAAATCCGTGTATATGACATCGTAGTTGTTATTACCTTCCAGTGCATCTAGGATATTGTTGTAGTGTTCTATTAGTTGTGATAGGCATGATGTACCTGATCTGAATCCGTGCTGATTTTCGTTAAATCTTTCCAGTGTCTCCAAGAAATCATAAGTTTTCTCTCTAACTCTTCTTTCAAATACTTTGGTGAGGTGGCACGTCAATGACACTGGTCTATAGTTCTTTGCTTCAGATATGTCCACTCCTTTATATATTGGGACAATGTTTGCTCTTTTCAAGATGATCGGTATTTCCCCAGTGCCTAAGGATCTTCTCCATATCCAGTATAAAGGTGTAGCTATTACATTTTTACAGTTTTTAATCAATAATGCGTTTCAATTGACCGGGCCTGCAGCTGAATGCGGTTTAATTTGTTCTTAGCTCTCGCTACATCTTCTGGGGTAAAATCAAAATCTGTTATACACTCTCCTTGCAATTTCTCTTCGAAGAATGCATCTATGACAGGTATCGCTTTGTCACTTTTTGGGGTACTAAAAACTGATTCATACTGGGTTCTCGATGTTTCAGATATTTCTTTTAGATCGTCGGTTAGTTCATTATTTCTTTTCCTTAAGGGCCCAATAGCGGCGCGCGTTTATGTTTTCCTTTTCGCATAGTTATAGAAGTATTTTGGATTTTCCTTTATTGCTTCTACCGCCTTTTCCTCTTCCTTCTCTGTATGGTCCTTAATCAGGGCTTGTATTTCCCTATCGATGCCCTCCAGTTTTTCTTGTATTACTTTCCTGGTATTATCTCCGCAGTTGGCTAACTTCGCCTCCACTCTCTTTCTTTTGCGGAATATTCTTTTCTTTTGCCTCTGTAGCCAGCTACTCTTTCCTTTTGGCTGTGATTTCGGAGCATATTTTTCTAAAATTCTCAGCGTTTTTTCTCCCAAGGTTGTTAGCATTTCTTCAGTTGTTTTATTCTTTAAAACTGCTCTCCACTCTATTTGGGCCATGTGCGATCTAATTGCTTCCCAATTTATAGTCTTGGAGTTTAAGTTAAAGGCCCCAAATATGCTTCTTTCCTCAATATGTGTATTGTCTTTTATTGTTGTCGTCATATTTGTTGATATCTTAATTAAGTTGTGGTCTGAGATAAAGATTGGGGTTATTTTTATATCAGCAATCAAGTTCGTGTTATTCGTGAATACCAGATCTAGGCAGTTATTTTTTCTGGTATTTTCTGTTATCTCCTGTGTTAGCATAAACTCATTTGTGAGAGCCATCAACATTTTTGCTTGCTCCTGGTCTTCTCTTGTGCCCCCCTTGTCCTGGTGTATATGTATATTCCTATCCACCTTTTTGTATTTTATAAATGGTAAGTTAAAGTCGCCGCAGATCATTATATTGGGGGATTAACAAAGAGGGTTAACAGAGGGTTAACAAAAGTAAATGGATATCTTCGTTTTTTCCATAGTTCTTGATTTGATATATATATATATACAGTATACACAGAGGGTTAACAAAAGTAAATGGACATCTTCGTTTTTTCCATATTTCTTGATTTGACAATAAAAGTCAATAAATAATAACAGATTTATTCAATGAATATATTTAGAATCGTGTTGCTTTCCCCTTTCCATTATGTAAAACTGACTCACCTTCTGGTATTACATTGATGAGCTTTGCTATTTGCTCCTGAGAACAATCATCGTTATGTCAGTAAAAACTTTCCTTAATTTTTTATTAATACAAAAGACATTGAGTGAGGATAGCTAATCTAAAGTTAAAGAACGTAAATTTAACTTGGTTATTCTAACTCATTAGGGAGGGGGGGTTTGTATTTTATTATTTTAGCACTGATGATGGAATAAATGTATTTGGAAACGTTGGTGTCAGTTAAAATTTAAAGAATGTTTTTCATCTCTCTGGTGTTCCTCATATATGTGAAAATGAAAATGAAAATAAAAAAGTTTATTGGCAGACCATAGTTCATATAACAAATATTAATAATACGAACTGACAATAGAAAACAATGACAATTCAAATACTAAGGATAGAAATACAATTAATACAGTAATGTCGAAGTTAAATGGAGCTACAGACAGACCTTTTCATACCATGAATTCCATAGCTTAGAAGACAAACGGCAGGATTAATAAACAATTTGGATAAATAATCGGTTTGGTTGATTTTTTAATTCTTTTTATTAGACTGTATTGAGCACGTCTTGTTACCTCCGGGAGCTCGAAACATTGTGGGTAGCAAACATTTGCGAAGCTGAGCATCTCGCGGAGGGGGATTTATGTAGGAGTCTAAAAGATCTGTTCTAACCCATAGGGTTCTGCCAGAACCATTTTTATAATTCACCCAGAGTTGCTGTCCGTATATATTATTGCAGAAAGTACGAAAGAGAGTGTCTTTAGCTTCACTTATACAAAACCGGAAGTTCCTTAGAGTCATATTCGCTTTGGCACAGAGGCTTCCATATTGTTTTCTTATATCTGAGTCATCAGTCAAGGAGCTGGTGATAGTTTGACCCGAATACTTAAATTCTTGTACTTCCTCTACTGCTTCACCTCTCATTTTGAAACTAATATCAGCTCAATAGTGCTTTTAAGATGGAATTGCACAACTTTAGTTTTTGTAACATTAAAAAGAATATCATGTTTCTGCTGATATAATTCGCAGATTTTTAGCAGACAATCCAGACCTTTAACGTAGGGGCGCTCAAACATTTTCGCAGGTAGGCATCTTTTCCAAATGGTGGAGCACAAAAAATATTATGATAAAAAATACATAAAACGCATAAAAAAATATTATCTGGTTTTAATTGCAATATTCTTTCTATGAACTGGTCTCTAAAACCATATCTGGGGTCTACTCGCGGGCACATCGAAATAGCTTCGCGGGCACAAATGTGCCCGCGTACACATCTTTGAACACCCCTGCTTTAACGGAAGGACTTATTAACACCATATCATCGACATAGACTACGTTATTTATCCTTGTGTTATCTATACAACATCCAACTGTTGCCTCATTAAGTGAAGCAATAAATCCATCAATATATACATTAAACAGCAGAGGAGAGAACACGGAACCTTGCCTCACCCCACAAGAGGAACCAAAACATTTGGACAGTACATTGCCCTATCTAACATTAAAAAATTGGTGGGAATACCAAAATTTCAATAAATTTAATATGTACAGCTGCACGCATTGTAATGTTCCTCGCCTCACAGGCGACTCCGTACATGTGGCAACGCCGCAGTGTTAGTCAAGGTACCCCAACTGGAGGAAGGTGGGGTGGAGGGAGCGACAACCGAGTCCAAGTGTGTGTTCATAAAGATAAACAATTAATATAATCGTGAACAGCGTTGAACTCCATGTAGTTTACTAGTCTTATACAGTAATAAGGTTCCATTATGATTACTGCAAATCTATATGAACAGCTACTACAATAGAAGTTTTTATATACTAGTGAATGCGAAATGTTCGCCTGCAGGAAATTTTCGCGTTTTTCGCGAAAATTTGACAATTTAAACTAATCTTTGGAAGATAGTAAGAAAATCAAACTTAGATCATTAAAATACTTGGATCACCTGAAGATCAGGGCCCCCAGCCTTCGTTAGTTAGCCTTATAAGGCTAACTAACGAAAATATCACGACTTAACCTAACCAATCGTTAAGGGCGTACAGTTGACCTAACGATTGGTTAGGTTAAGTCGCCTTATAAGGCTAACTAACGAAGGCTGGGGCCCTGATCTTCAGGTGATCCAAATACTTTATTTCAAAAGTAAATTCAGTGCTTTGTAATAAAACATTGTAAAGTATATTGTATTATTACTGTATAACAAGAATGTCATGAATGCCACTAATTTTCCAACCCTTCCAAATGGTCTCCCTTCTTTTGTGTAGGTTATCCCATGCAGAGACAATCCATTTAGCATGAATAGGTTTCAGTGTGGAGAGTTTCAAATCTATCTCACCGAGAGATTCATTTACGTTGAGTGCTACTGAAACTTTATCTGCATAACAAGAGGTAAAACTTGCCTTGATAACGACCTCACCCTCGACCAATGACAGTCCAGAATAAATTCCGTCATTTTAATCTGTAAGATTATAACTAGCAACTGTTGACCGCGAAATTATGATTCCGCGAACTCGTCCAAGGATATGAAAAAGCGAAAATTTGCTGCCGCGAAATTAACCTGGTTTACAGTATATATACTTATAAACTCGTACAATATTATACTAATGTTTGTGAAATGATGATGGGCCAAACCGAGGTGTTTACATGGCTACTGGCATTATCTATGTTCATACCATATTTCTACACCGTATGACGAACACTGACTCTGAAAATGAATCCAGCTCAAGATAAAATTGCACAGCGAGGCCGGATAATTGGTATGCGGGAAGCAGGCCTCTCTGTAGCTGACATAGCCATGGAACTGGGAATTTCGAAGCCTAATGTTCGACGCTGGGTGCAGAGGTGGCAGGAGACTGGGAATCTGCTAGATCGTCCTAAGTGTGGGGCACCAAGAAAGACCACCCCAGAAGAAGAGGAGAATAATCAACGAAGTGCAGAACGATCCTCTCAACAACGCAGTCGCCACCCGGGAGACACTACATATGGGCGTGTCAGTAGACACCGTAAGGAGACGGTTGCATGAAGCAGGATATCACCATCTTACTCCTGCCAAAAAAAAGAGGATCGAGGAACAACATCGTCATGCCAGGTTCTCTCTCGTTTGCTCGTCAGCATATAAATGATGATCTCGCATACTGGAGCAGAGTTATCTTCTCTGACGAGAAGACGTTTGGGTCTACAACTCACGGCCGTCTTCGGTGTTGGCGACAGGACAACACAAGATATACCCACCAAAATATTTACGAAGTGGCACAGAGTGGGAACGTGACGGCGAATGTGTGAGGATGGATGCACCTGCAAGGACTAGGAGAGCTGACAGATCTACGGGAGGTTTACGGCAGATCAGTATATAGAGATCATGGAGGAAGTGATGCTACCTTCTGTACGCGCCTATGCCTTGCCCTATCCTGAGCAGATTATCTTTATGCAAGTATGTTGTATTTGTGTGTTATAGAATATTATACTATTACTAAAGTAAGATTTATGTATTACACGCATTTGTATGCCCGGTTTCCACATTTACATAGGACGAATAATGGTCATAAAATTGTTCTTTAACTCTTTCAGTACTATGACAATACTTCAGAATTTTATTCTGGATAACTGCAAACTGTGTTATTTGTATAACGGCGCACAATTACATTTAGCTGAGAGAAACCTCTAATACATAGGGGTTTAAACCTATCTCCAATAGTGGGTTACTGATGAAGCGTATGGATGAGATATAATTCTACTTTTAATATTTAAAATCCATTTGCAGGACAACTCTCCCATCCACACCGCCAGGATTGTTAGAAGGTAGTTTGAGGAGCAGCGACATGTAGAACTACTGGACTGGCCTAGTAAGGGGTGTGACCTCAACCCCATTGAGAACGTGTGGGGAAATGTTGTGAATTCGTGGGAGCCTGGGCAGGAGCGGACCAGCCGCCAGCTGCTGGATCACACTATGGATGAGTGGGAGATGTTCCGAAGGAACCCACACATCATACATAACCCTGTTGCATCTATACCACACAGATTACAAGATGTAATAGACAATAATGGAGGATGGACCAAATACTAACTATGAACCGGGTATAGCTGTGCCATTTATGTTAATCTATGGCAAATTGTGAGCATTTTGTATGACTTTATCATTTTGTATGTTAAACTATTCAGTAAAACATTTTCAACCATTGCATATTTGTTGTAATAAAGAAGAGGTGTTTTATTGTATATATATATATATTCGTTGTTAAGATCTAATAATATCACCACATTGATAACACTGGAATGCATCAATTTTGCTGTCAAGGGTTTTGTAAGTGATTCTTATAGAGTTTTTCCTGCTGATTTCGAATCTGCAATCCGTTTTCCTCAATCAGCTCAGGTTATCCGGCTATGGCCTCATAAGTAAAATAGAATTTTTCGTGATTTTGTCAAAGCGGAATTGGAACAGTAACATCTATCATCACTTGTTTCACTTGTATAATATCTTTTTTTACTTTTCAGGCATATAGATAAAATATTTCATAATGAATAGAGCGTGTAAAAATGATCCCAATAGATTCTGCTACCAAAGCTGGGCACTTGCGGTATTTTTTGCGGTACTGCGGTACTGCGGTACTACCGCACTACCAAACCGGTACCGCATAACGCAGTACCGCAAAGGATCGCTGAAAGTACAGCAGTACCGCTACCGCATTCAAATTTCCCGCGGTACTTTCCGCGGTACCGACAAACACGACTTTTCAAAAAATTAACACTTTTTTTTAAGTAAACCTTATTACAGGAGTACAGTAAGACGAATGCTGCGTGTGTTGCATCAGCCTAACTCTAGACACGTTAAGTTTTCGTTCAGAACATGTTACGTTGCCATCCTATCACAACGCCTCAGTGCAGTGCTTGCTTTTGAGCCGGTTGCACGTGTGTTACATTTCTGTGACAAAGATCGATTTTTAGCCATTATGGCAGAAAGTTCAGGTGCGAAATCGCCGATATGCAATTTCTGAAAATATGTGCTATTAATTGTGTTGTTCTTGTGTGCAGTACCGCAGTACCGCAGTACCGCGGAACGCACCAGGGGGACCTGAAAAAGTACCGCAGTACCGCGTAACGCACTGGGCATGCTGAGGTACCGCAGTACCGCGTAACGCACCCCCAAATTTTGGTACCGCGCCCACCACTGTCTGCTACATATGTGGGACGGTTACCATGCCAAATAACCAGTCCCAAATCACTAAATTTGTGAAGACAATCTATAGAGCATACTTTGGAATTAAGCTAGGGGACCAGGACAAAAATTTCGACCCTCATATGTGCTGCAAGACGTGCATTGAAAATTTGAGAAGATGGAGCAAAGGCAGAGCGAAATCTTTGCATTTTGGAATTCCCATGATTTGGAGAGAAGGAAAGGATCACGTGACAGATTGCTATTTCTGCATGACAAACCTCCAAGGTGGGCTTATAAATTTATTTTTCTTAAATATTTTGAAATCCTCGTATGAAACTTGACATAATATTCACCATAATGTAATATTCACCATATATAGCATAATATTCACCATAATGGTAATCATACATTTACATATACATATTGTTATAGAAAATACATTTACACATACATATTGTTATACAAGTTACATTTACATATACAATGATTGTATATTTTCTTTCTTTTTCATTCATATTGTCCCCGAAGGGACAATATGAATGAAAAAGAAAGAAAATATACAGACTCCATCGACCTATTTCATATCTTACAGACCGCAGCCTTCCCTCACGAGCCGCCACTGTCTGAATGCTTCTTCTATTTCATATGCAAGTTTTATATCCATGTTTCTGTGTTTCTATTTTCAGGAGTTAACAAGAAGAATAAACACATTGTTGTATACCCTGACATTCCTTCTGCTATGAGACCTGTACCCCATGGTCCTGGAATTCCAATACCCGACCCACCTGAAACCCTGGACTTCGATGATTCTGATGATGAATCAATGACCAATGCCAATGACCAGTCCCAGTCGTATATACCTCAAAATACCGCTTCAAATGAGCCGAGGCCTCTCAACCAGACCAAACTTAATGATCTTACCAGGGATTTAGGACTTTCCAAATTAGCTGCCGAGATCTTGGGCTCACGACTTCGAGAGGACAACTTGCTGGCTCCGGGAACAACATTCTCCTGGTATAGGAAACGAGAGGAAGAATTCCGCAAGTTTTTTGCAGTACACGAAAATACCTCTTCATTAGTGTACTGCTGCAATGTTGAGGGGCTAATCGAATCCTTGGGCCTGCCATATAATGCATCAGAATGGAGGCTATTTATAGACTCGTCTAAACGAAGTTTGAAAGCAGTACTTCTCAACATTGGGAATAGGGTTGCATCAGTCCCTGTAGCACATTCTGTACAACTTACGATAACGTGAAAATTTTACTGGATGCTCTCGTATACGACCAACATAACTGGAGGATCTGTGGAGATTTGAAGGTAATACTAATATCATAAGTAAACTATTGCTATTGACTATGTTGTTTTTCCAAAGGTTATTTGAGAGCGTATAAGAACACTTAACTTCCCCACAGAAGTGATACAGTCCAATGCATAGATTTTTTTATCTGATAGAACAAATTCTCTAAATTCTTTAAATATTTTCATTTTTTTTCAGATTGTGGCATTTGTATTGGGAATGCAAGGGGGATACACGAAATACCCATGTTTCCTCTGCAAATGGGATAGCCGAACGGATGAGAAGCACTATGCACAGCGTGAATGGGCATCCAGAGAGAATTTTGAACCTGGGTCGCATAATGTCGGTTCAGTGCCCCTTGTACCACCAACAAAAATTTTGCTCCCACCACTTCATATTAAGCTGGGCTTGATGAAAAAATTCATCAAATCAATGAGTAAGGAGGGTTCACCATTCCGATATCTCGAGAGTAAATTTCCTCATATATCTGATTATCTGATGCTAAACTAAATGCGGGGGTTTTTGATGGTCCTCAAATTCGAACTTTGATCAAGGATACTCAGTTCGAAAACGCAATGACTCCAACTGAGAAGAATGCCTGGCAGGCATTCAAATCAGTTGTCACTGATTTTCTTGGCAAGCGTAGAAGTCCAGAATACGAGTCCGTTGTCGAAAACTTGATGGAAGCTTTCAAAGCTCATGGGTCGCGCATGTCCATAAAAATGCACTTTTTGTGGTCCCACTTGGACTATTTTCCTGAAAATTGCGGGGATTATAGTGAAGAACAGGGTGAACGATTTCACCAAGATATCAAAATAATGGAAGAGAGGTACCAGGGAAACTGGGATATCAATATGCTGGCGGACTATTGCTGGTGTTTGAAGCGAGACGTGCCCGAAGAAAAACACAGACGGAAAGCCAAAAAAACTTCCTTCCTTCCTCAATAAACTTTTTTCCATATTCATTGTATGAATAAAAGTATTTATTCACACAATGTTTTCATTTTTCACGAGTGTTCTTATAATATTACTCGTATCTACAGTGTTTAAGCTAAAAAAATCAATAAATTTGGGGATAAAATTGGACTTATAATAAATGGCCAATAGAGAAAAACCTGACCTGATTGAGGAAAACCAATGTCATTTTCGAATTCAGCATGGTCGAATTATATAATATGAGTTGAAAAAAACCCTCACAGCAGACAAAAAAATTTCATATGCATACCAGTGTAATGCAAGAGGAAATCTGAAAAACATTACTGGGTTCATCTGTCCATCGTGATTAAATCATTATCTCTCCAAACTAATAATACAAATACAATGTGGAAAACACTATTAACATAATAGGCATGAGCCACAAACCGGTGGTGATATCCTACTTCATGCAACTGTCACCTTATGGTGTCCACTGACACGCCCATGTGTAGTCACTCCTGGACGGCGACAGCAAGTAACCATGTCAACACTACGGTTTAGCCCATCAACGTCATATCACAAACATTAGTATAATATTGTATGAATTTATAAGTATATATAAATATGTTTATGCTAGTATAACTGTGGATTATTTTTATGTGATTTTGGTAATCAGTCACTGTCACTGTTATTCAGATCGAAACTGTTAACAAGTTCTTTATGTAACAATCGAAAGCCATTTCCAACTAACTCTGTCTACCCCTCTACCTCGCTCTCTCTCACACTGTCTCAATCTTTTTTTCGCTCAATGTCAATATATATATATATATATATATATATATATATATATATATAGAGAGAGAGAGAGAGAGAGAGAGAGAGAGAGAGAGAGAGAGAATCGTGTAGATTCGTAAGTTAGTAAAGGTTTAAAGCTGCACACGGACTCTACAAACAGCTTTATTAGTATTGTTACATAATGATTTAATATACACGAGACTGGTGGATGGAGAAGGGGAATGAGGGAGTGTGGAGGAATGGAGGATGGTTGTGTAATTTCTATTTTTGGTTCAAATTCACTAGTATATAAGAAGTTGTATTGTGGTATCTGTTCCTATAGACTTGCAGTAATCATAATGGACCCTTATTACTGTATAAGACTAGTAAACATTGTGTTCCTACAGATAAACGATTAACATGATCGTGAACAGCGTTAAACTCCGACATTACATTGTAATTAGGAGCCGTTCAAAAATTACATAATGCTATTTTTGCTCAAACTTGATACCTCAAATCCCCCAGGAACGTTCTGTAACGCTAGACCAGGCACCCCCTAAGATGTTATGTAACACTTCCCCCACCTCACACCCCACACATTACGGAACGTTACAGGGGGTGGGGTCAGGTTTTAGCAAAAATAGCGTTACGTAATTTTTGAACGGCGCCTTACCTGTATGTCAATGTTATTTGTTGTTCGACTCGGTTGTTCCCCCTCCACCCCACCTTCCCCAAGTTGCGACACTTTGACTATCGCTGCGGTGTTGCTACATGTACGGAGTCGCCTGTGAGGCGAGGAACATTACATATGCAGGCAACTGTAGATGGGAACTTTCCTGTCTTCTGGTTTTTTAAATAAAACATTGTGCTTTACTCTATCATATGCCTTACTTATATCGAGGAAACAGCTATAAATAGTTGAATCACTGTTAGTGTATAGAAATATAATTTCCTTCAATACATAAATACACAGATCAGTAGAGTGGGACTTTTTAAAACCAAAATTATTAGATGTCCATAAGTAATCATTTAATCGGTATAACAAGAGTTTCTCTCGTATTTTCAAGAAACAGAAGGCGACAGCAATAGGCCTGGAATTATTGGTGCTCTTCCAATATGTGCTCTACCGCGAAACTGTGACCTACCATATTCCAATACGTGCTCTACCGTGAAACTAGCCTTATAAGGCTAACTAACGAAAATATCATGACTTAACCTAACCAATCGTTAGGTCAACTATACGCCCTTGACGATTGGTTAGGTTAAGTCGTGTAGTCCAGGCAATTTGTAGTTAGACCTGGGCAAAATTGCTTCAGAAGCTTTCTAAACTGTTTCCAGCTCAGGAACCATTGCCGAATAACATATCCAAAATCCGACAAAATTGGACCCCGGGAACACCCCCAAAATGAAATTCAAATGGCGGACTGGATGTTTCCTACGAAAAAAATATATATAATTTACGCTTTTTATTTATAGAGATACATTGATGCTTTTTCTTTCAGTTGTAATGTTTTAAATAATTCAACAATATACAACACAACCAGTTATTACGCAAATATAATGTTATATAGCTTTTTACAGATTTTTTATAATCAATAATACAACAATTATTTTTTTCCCAGTTCAAGTTATGTTCATTACAGAAGAAGTGATACCTGGTCACAAACATACAGAAATTAATCCTCTTCATCACTATCGTCGGATAGATTACCGGTACTTGGGTTGTTATCGCAACCACTGATTTGGCACTCGCCACAAGCGGCTGAACAGGGCATTCCATTACGCTTGCATCCACATCTTGAAGTAGCACATTTCGTCTTGCAGGAGCAGCGGATCATGTTGAGTAGATAATTTGGAGCTGGTGGCGGCTTGTCGCAGGCTGTAGGGTAGTAGGAATTATTCTTTACATACCAACCCCACTGTTCTGCATCGATCTTCTCTTCTGTAGACTTCCAGATTAGTATTTGAAAGTATGTGCGAAAGCTGTGGTACTTTGTGGACGCATCGGTAGGTGGCAAACGTTCGGGTGTAACAAAAGATTTAGCTGTAGCTACCTTTTCAACTAACATTCGATGACGTAGTGCGTTAGTGGATTCAAGTGTTTTGCAGCCATACAACAGAAGCATTGCCTTTCTTCCAGCGGCTTCAATGTCAGAGTGTTGGCAACAATCAGAACAGAATGTATTTGCAACTGAACGGAGTTCAGCCACCTTCATCAGTGTGTCGAATGCTTTGGCTTTACCGATCGAAAAAATTCTGGATGTGCTATCACAGCCCGTGAAAGCATGCACAAACAGGAGATACTTACAGATGTCATTGCCTAACAATGATTGAATGCTGAGAATATCATACACAGGATTAGGAGATGGTCCCCGTCTTATATCGCTGCGATAGTACAACTTGAAACCACTGTCCTTGGCATGGTACAGAAGGAGAATCAGCAAGTCGGTGTCTTCCCCTATTACTGTTGTAGTTGCATTTTCTGATGAGGAAACTGCTGCACGAACGATGTCCACATCAGCATCCCCATCTGCGTTGTGAACAGTACACCCGTGCTTCTTCAACATCTCACCTACGAGGGAAATAAATGCTTGCTTGTTGTTTTCATTAGCCAAGAAGTGTTCCTTCTGGCCAACAAACTTCATGCTTGGACTGAGATTCACATTTCTGCTTGTCTTGGTGCTGCGTCTTCTGTGGATCATGTCCTTGATCGTAGGAGCTGCTGCTGTAGCCATCAAAAACAATGATTGCTTTTCCATATGTTTTCAGAGTGAAATCGGCATATGAGTTGGCGATGCTGTCATATGTTTCATCTTGACGCCAGGAAACACGATGTAGTAGAGATCCACCATCCAATATGTACTGGTCTGTGCACTGAATTTCTTGAACTTCTTCCATGCGTAAAGTGTCAGTGTATTTGATTATTGCATGAGCTAGCTGAGACTTATCGGGTTTCCTCAAAATACTTCGTGATTCGAACAATGCAGGAGGATATGCACACAGTTCGTAACACATGACATCTTCAAGATTCATGTCTCCGCCAGTGGCAACAGTCATCATTCTCTGAAACAGTAGTGCAGGATCTACTTCTATATCTGAAGCATCAGTGATCACAACGGCAGAAGCAGATCCTAGTGTTTTCACTTTGTCAGATCTTTTGGCAGAATATGTAAAGGCTTGTTTCCCAATCATTTTTACGACAATGTTCGTACCGATTGAATGCAATTGATGAACGTTAACTCCAGGATCAGCAGTTAGCCCTGTTACAATGTTGCAGAGACCCGAGGTAGAATGGAATGGGGATAAGGATTCCAGACGTTCAAGTACTTTCTTCATGTCATTACTGTCCCTGATTTGTCTACTTCCCCTCATTTCCTTGTGCTGTTCACTACTTTCCAACAAAACTCTGGTGTATTCCTGCATTGCTAAGTTATAAGTGGAACACAGAAGCATAGAAAAGAGCCACGTTGTCCTTTGGATGTCTGTAAATCCACTTCCGCGTGTCAGTCCGCCTCTGCTTTTCAGGGAACGCATTAGTACTTGTTCTATCACCAGGTCTGTGCCGAGTCCGGCCCATAATCTGTCGCTTCTTCTTACCACAAACTTACCTTCCTGGAACATTTTGTTAACGGCTGGATTTTCAGAAGGCAAACTTAACATTTTCTGCAGGTACAGGTATATCGATTTCAGGTAATTGTGATGTCCGGCTGCTGCAATTATGGGGATGGTCTCCAGCATAGCTTGCAAGTGCAAATCCCACGAGCCGGTTCTGTCTGCTGTTATCAAGGAACGTGCAATGTTGATCATTCGCTGATATTCCAACCAGAGTTGACTTGTTTGCGAAGTAGATTGTAGGTCAGTTTTCTTCGCATCCAAAGTGGTAGCAATCTGAGACAATGCATTCGAAGATTCCACATCCTCAACTGATTGTTTGGCGGTCATAACATCGTCGAGCAGGTCACAAGCTTCCTTATGGAGGTCATGAGGAGTTCCATCTTCATTACGAGGGAAAACGTCTGCGACTAGTAAGGTACTAAGAGCTGCATCTACTATCATATGACCACGTATCGCTCTTGAAACAGCTTTTCCAGACATCATTTGGTCCGTATATTTCTTGAAGTACTTCAGACAATCCTGAACCATTCATAAGAGTACCGACTGCTCCCAAAAGATTCATCAGAGTGTGAAATGATCCCAGCATTAAAACAATGTCCTGCAGGTCTCTGTTCATTAATGATTTGGGAAGCTTTCCAGAACAAAGGCTGATCAAAGGTAATAATGCATGGGACTTTTTGATCGCGTGCTATCTTGCTCAAATATAGTAATGTCGAAAATATGCAGGTCATGTCAGTTGGCGACATATCTATGATGGGAAGGAACGTGATCGACGCCACACCTGGATGTGAGACACTTGATCCACCGTGAATTGCCTGCATTGTTCCGGACCAACTTGGACCTGATCTTTCTGCTGAAGATATCTGCCAG
Source organism: Bathynomus jamesi (assembly GCA_023014485.1). Classification (NCBI taxonomy): domain Eukaryota; kingdom Metazoa; phylum Arthropoda; class Malacostraca; order Isopoda; family Cirolanidae; genus Bathynomus; species Bathynomus jamesi. The sequence goes on from JAJOZX010001012.1 coordinate 935,134, forward strand.
AGAAGACTAAGTCGACTTATGGTGGCAGTGGGTACTGGAAGTTCGCGGAATGAGATGTCCCTCAACATGCTTCTCGCGTGTCTATATTCCCTAATGTCAACGGTTGCAATCTTCTTAATGTTATTGTCACCAACATTACGCCTGTGAATAGAAGGGTGGATCTTGATCTTCGGAGTTATTGCGGCAATCATACCCATTCCATGAAAGGTATTCTTCCCATCCAAAGTGCAGACATCATGATCGACGTTATCTGCTGCTAGAAGGACTGCAGTGTTTTCATCAACAGTAAAAGAGCCAGACCCACTTGCCAGCGCCGCGTTTCTTTCGAATCTTGTTACTTCTGCATACGACGAACAGTAACCCAGCTGATGGAGAACGTCAATAAGGTACCTTGACCTAAAGTTGTGGTGTAGCTGAACCGACAAACCGATCTGTAGTGGACATAGTAATCCTCTAGGACGGGTTGCTTGCATAATGCTCTGCCCAATTGCACCTATTTTTCTTGAAGCATCCTGTCCCGCAAATGCTTTTGATAATAGCAATTTCAGACTGTTGGGAATGTAATCAAGAGCACTTTCTGCAGTGATGTCATTTGGAGATGGATACACATCTTTTCTAGGCGAGTCGACAGACTTGATATCACTTCTGATTATTTTTGCAGCAGCTTCTACTAGGTAAATCTTCTGTAGCTCTATATCTATATCACATTCTTTCGACTTTTTGTGATAATCTATAAGAATTTCATTAGCTGTCTCTCGTAGTGTTACTACATCTGCCTTCCCACTTTCACCTGATATTATGATCTTGTCTCCGTAACGTTCTAAAAGCTTTCTCTTCATGTGCCTGCGTTCGTAGACAGAGCTCTGACTTCCTTGAAGATATTCCTCCATTTTGGAAATTAGGTCTCCAATCAACAGTTGTTCATCATCATTCTCTTCCAGGTAAGCACAGGTCTGAAGGAATGCTTGGTGTTGCTCTTCATTAGTTGGTCTCCCTTTCTTCGAATCATGATCGTCGGAGGAGTATGCGCGAGGAATGTTTTTTCCACTTCGAAAATTTACGCTGCAGGTGTGATGGTAGACACAATCTGCAGCAGGAAGATCACGAAGATAATACTCCAGACGGCCTTTTACATAAACGACCATTCATCGCAGCGGCTTTCACAGCACCTTTTTATGGTTTCGGAGAACTCTGTAGTTCTTATTTTGACATGCTCTGATTTTGGTTTGTGTTTGGAAAAAAAGTCCACAAAGGTATCACAAAACAAACAGTGAGTAGCACTGGAAAATGCGTATTCATGAAAACGAGCACTTTTCCTTGGTATTGCCTCGGCTGCGGTCTGTCGCTTCTTTATTTCAATGGTCTTTTTATCCGTAAACCTTTTCCTACATACAACGTGAACACTTATTCCAGCTGTTGCAACAACATCGCTTCCACCGCTGCGGCTGGATGCATTTATACCATCTGCTCCTTTTTGCGAGATGTGAACCACTTCCTGTCCGCTGTCCAATTTCTCCTTACAAATCACGCACAATTCTTCAGGGGTCTGCATTCTTGAAGGCGGACGCACACCGAGTCAGCCGTACACCGAGTTAGTCTGAAACAGAAAACACAATTTAATAAACTGTGTTGCAGTATTTAAAAGGAGTACATAATAACAGTTTTAAAGAAAATGACAAGCACAAATACGCAGATTTGATAGTCGGTAGTAGGAATTAAAGAGTTGTATATAATATAAGTTTATAAAGATGTAGCAATGTCCATTCTCACATACACTCCATACAGTATATTTTATTTACATTACGTGACGTCATAGTTTAATACTAGCCGCCTAATACAATTTTTAGTGTCATATAGGTTAATTTAGAAACGAAAATGTGTTTTAAAACATTTTACTGATCAAGAAAAACGTCATAACTCTCTCTACAAAGCGAAATTAAAATTTATTGTATTTCGTAGGAAACTGCCAGTCCGCCATTTTGAATTTCATTTTTGGGGGTGTTCCCGGGGTCCAATTTTGTCGGATTTTGGATATGTTATTCTGCAATGGTTCCTGAGCTGGAAACAGTTTAGAAAGCTTCTGAAGCAATTTTGCCCAGGTTGAAGCTATTTTTGCTCTAGATTGCCTGGACTAGTGATATTTTCGTTAGTTAGCCTGGAATATGGAATATTAGTTGGAATATGGTAGATCACAGTTTCGCGGTAGAGCACATATTGGAAGAGCACCGAATTATTGCTGGACAGACTGTTCCCATACTTATTTTGACAAGGGGCAAGATATATACCCTCTTAAACTCTGCAGGGATATAACTATGAGCAAGCATGACTGAGAAGAGCAATGATATATGCAAACACACCACGTCATTGCCATATTTTAAATGCTTATTCGATCGGTCATCTAATCTACCCCTGACGCAGAACCAGTCTTTAACTCTAATTAACCTCTACTTCAGGAACTGATATCAAAGTATGTTACCTGGTCTCTCCCACAGGCGTTTCACTGCAGTCTGTCTTAAGAAAGGCTGCAGCTTATCTTAAGATAGCCTGCTGATCTCAGGATAACCTACTGGGACAATAAAATCATTCCATCCAGGAATAATCTTAGTGTGATAGTTGTTAGATTCAATCAGGTGTCTTCCTATTTCTCTTAACAGGGATACTAAATTATTATAATACCTATCTGAGTTTACAGTGGGAATCATTTGACCAAGTATTACTACAGGCAAGCTGCAAAATTTCTAAATTACATATATGCAGAGACCGACCAGAAATTCCTTTCCTCGCTGTTCTCAAACATCATGGAATCAAAACAAAGGCTGTAAAACTCAAACACGTGAGCATGAAACAGGCCCACGGAGGAAACACAGATTTTGTGGTATTTTCCGAAATGACCACCAGAGAACGCCACCAAGGCCTATAAAATGCGAGTTCTCTCTAAAATCATTTTCACTTACCATTTTCTCGTTTTTGTCGTTACATTTCGCTCTCAGCGTCTTCGTCAGTAACACCACTCACTCGTCACGCCACACGCAACTCTCACGTAGCCTATATAATGTAACCTCAGCCTAGCGAATAGGTTATCTTCCAAGTGTCCCGAAACAACTGGCAAACTAACTTTCCCATTACGAGTGCAGAGGCCTGTTCAGTTACTTTACCGTATTCAATTACCTTACAGTATTTGTATCTGCTTGTTTATTTTCTCATTCTTGCATTTTATTTTTACTTGCTTAATCCGTTTACTGTACCACACATTACTTTCATTACCTCAATTGTTATTGGCTTAATTACTTATTATTGTGTGTTTACTGCTGCATATCTCATAAGCCTACCTAAATTAATGTTTCTTCTCATTATTGTATTTACTTAATGCTTATACTGTGTATCCATTTCTTATTGCTAATAATTATAATCAGTCATTTGTAATATAACACAATTACCGTTACAGAATTGCTAATCACTGTGAGCAAATAATTAATTTATTTTTCTAATTAAACACAAAACAACAAAGTAATTTCTCTCTCCTTTCTAGGCCACGTCAAATTGGTGTTGCGTAGCCCACTATAAACTGGTGGTCCGTAGGCTAATATTATATATATATATATATATATATATATATCCCTTTGCTTTCTCCGGAGCGATAGGGCGCGTCCCTCTGTGGCGAATGTGGGAATGCATCTTTCTTCGGTGGTGTAAAGGCTTTCTCTGCCCTCGTGGACCATTGGACCCGTTTGGGGACCCGGCTGATCTCCTGCTTCTATTTCTTTCTTTCTCCTTTCACCCATTCTTTCTGGCTTCTCTCTCGTTTTTTTTTGGGGGGGGGTTGTTTTTGGACCTTGAGTTGACACCTTCCTAGGCCCTTGGGTGTGGGAGGTGGTTGCCCTGCACCCTTGTCGCTTTTCAACCAAACCCAAGCCCTGTCCTTGCCACCTTTCACCGCGCGTTGGATGAGAGTGGCCGCCTTTTAGGCACGGGGACTGGGTACGGGTGTATCTCCACTGCGTGACATCTATTGGCGGTGGGACCGAGTGTGCCCACGATTCGCCTTTCCCTTGTTGGAGTCGGTGGTGGCTGGATGCGCGCGGGGGATGAAGTTTTCTTTTTGTTTGCTATGGCTACTTCTCCCCCTCGGCTTACAACTACTGCTTCTCATTCCCGGACTACTCCTTCTCTCAACACTCGGGTGGTGGGCAACCAGGCCCTCGAGTCCTCTACCACTGGAAGACCGCAACCTGATGGGGTTGACCTCCCTGTGGAAGCGGAACGCTTGCACTCTCCTTTTCCGTTGCCGACCCCCAGTCCGTCCCTCGAATATACCCTTGGACATACACTCTCTGGAGCAGGGGTCTCGCCCCAGCCCACCTCAGCCGCATTCGGGCAAATCAAGTTCCACCCAGGACTTGCCCCCAAAACCCGACTTCTTGCTCTCCCTATATGCCCCCCTCACCGCGCCGTCGGCCCACCTCCCCACGGAGAGAGCCCCACGGCGGACGGGGAAGCCGGCATTCACGGCCATCCCATCGACCGTTGGATATCCCAGTCCACTTCGACGCGACGCTACAGCTTCCCTCTCCCTTCCAAGTATCCACAAATTCCTGGTGATCCGGCCTACCTCTGGGTCCCTTCTGACCAACTCTGAACGGACGTTCCAGGCGATCCGAACCCACAGCAACTCCAACCGCTATGATGTACCCCCACAGAGGGATGGCTCCCTCCTCATAAAATCACGCTCAGACGCAGAGACAAAAGCCCTACTCTCCCTCACTGAGGTCCTTGGATGCTCGGTGTCCGTTTCCCCACACCCTCACCTGAACCAGAGTCAGGGCACTATTTACGCCACCCGCCTATTGTCGATCGCAGTGAATGAGCTCCTGGAGGACCTCGCACCCCAGGGAGTCACTAAGATTTATCGCTTCACATCCCGACAGGGAGGCACCCCCTCCCCCAGCCCGCGTCTGCTCCTTACGTTCAACACCTTAGTCCCTCACGACCGTATTGTATGGGGTATGGGAGACCGCGCGTAATGCGAGTTTTCTGTCCGCCCATACATCCCAGACCCGACCCGTTGCTTCAAATGCAACAAGTTTGAACACGTTAGTTCCGTTTGTCGGCAGCCGCATCAACTGTGTGTTCATTGTGGACAAATCGCTCACCCTGACAGGTGCTCCAACACACCCAAATGCTCCAGTTGTGAAGGCGCACACCCCTCTTCATCCCGCGAATGCCTTTTCTTCAAGTTCGAGAAGGAGGTCCGAGGCCTGCAGGTAACGGACTTCCTTAGCCCCCGTGAGGCACGAGACAGGGTGCGGAGTCGGGAGGTGAGGCCGGGGGTGTCTTACGCCGCTGCTCTCGGCTCTGTCATCTCGGCACGCCGCCCTGGCCTGCCGCTGAAACCCCCTTCGACCACTGCTCCCTATCCCTCCCAAAGGAAATCCTCGCAGGACCCGACGGTCTCCTGTCCCTCCACCATCCCTTCTCTTCACGCACCACACCTGCCACAAATCCCCCAAGAGTCTGGGACCAGGACACCCAGGCCCCCATCCACCTCACACCCTGCCCTCCCAGTACTCTCTGCACATGCCCGAACCTACCGCCCGGAGCAAGTCGACGAGGCGGAGACGCCGGAGCGAGTCCCCAGACCCTCCGGCCTTTCAACGTGTCTTTCCCTCTTCCCCTAGAACTAAGAAGACGGCTCGGACCCTCACAACGCCACTTCGTCTACAAGGACCATCCCTCCCCACCGCGGAATTCCCACCGCTCTACCCCCACAGACTCTGACAATAGTTGCCGAAATACATGACCCGCCCTCCACGACGAGACCCAATTTAAACAACATCCTCTCCCCCGAGGATCCTGTGGATGTGGCCCTGGCGCAGCTACACGGTGTAACCGAGGGGAGCTCGGCCGCGCCCATGAGTTTCATGGATCTGCCCTTGCCTCCTGGTGTCATTTTTTCCACCCCTCCACGAGACCACTCTGGTTCACCTCCTTCCACCCCCACAGTACCGGCCCCACAACATCTCCGGTCCCCTCCTTGTCAGCCACCCTGAGCACGCCCTCCTTCCCACCCGCCCGGTCCTTCTGGTACCCCCTATCGCCACCCAGGCTCCGCCGTGAGACCCCGGACAGGCGGGGAGGCGCCACTTTGGGAAGTAAAGTGCCCCCTCCTGGCCCGAACACAGAATCCCGCCAAAACACTTCTGACCCTCTTAGCCCACGACGTTCCTCTGACTGCCGTGATCCACACCTCCGGTCTCGCTCGGCCGACTCGACCCCGCAACCTCCGCGGACATCGACTGGCCGACCGATTCCTTCCCTGGTGAGCAGTAGATAGCCAGCTATGCTCCTGACCCATCCTTCACCTTCGCGAACTCCAGATCTCCCTTCATACTCCAACCTCCTAGCACTTACACCTTTACCCATCCCCCTCCATCAACTAATGGATCTCCCGAAAACCACAATAGTACACTGGAACTGCAGAGGAATATTCGCGAACTATGAAGGCCTTAACTCCTTGATTGCCACTTCCCGTCCGGTGTGTGTCTGTTTCCAGGAGCTAATCCTGGGGCCAGGCACATGCCCTGCCCATCCCTGCCCCCCCTACTCATATTCCTGCATCGCCACCCCGCCTCCTACCTGCACTCGAAGGGGGCTGCCATTCTCATACACCACGCAGTCCCCTTCCACAATCTCTATCCGGTCCCCGCTACAGGTGATTGCCGCCCGGCTTCCCTGGATAGACAGTACACCGTCTGCTCAATCTACCTCCCTCCCCACGCTCAAGTCTCCCGCGATGACCTGGTGGAAGTCGTACAACAACTCCCCAGGCCCTTCTACTACTGGGCGATTTCAATAGTCGCCACCCCTTGTGGGGCGACACACACTCCACCTATATGGCCCCAACCCTGATTATCTGTCATGACCGAGCTCTCCTTCGAGTGCCTCAATGATGGCTCTCCTACATTCTACCATGCCACCACCTGCACTCCATCCTGTATAGACCTGTCCCTCGTTTCTGATGCCCTCCTAGATTTCACATGGCAAGTCCTCCAAGAGGACTATGGAAGTGACCATTTCCCCATTCAACTCACGCTCAATCGCCCGACCAGACTGTTCGGGTACCGGTAAGGTGATTACTACCAACGCGAATTGGGCCCGCTTCCGCAAACATATACAACCCTTACAACTGCCCACTTCCCATCCCCGACGAGTGCATCGCATATTTCGAGTCCGTCGTTCTAGCGGCTGCAAGCACTAGCATCCCACAATCCTCCGCCTACCCCGCGCCCGACGGGTGCCTTGGTGGACCCCGGAGTGCGCGGAGGCCGTGCGCGCCAAGAAGAAGGCTACTCGGCGTTCTACCGGACGCGACTCCCCATCCATCGCACGGAGATGCAGCGGGCCAGGGCCATCGCCCGCCGCACAATGAAGACAGCGCGCCGAGCCTCTTGGCGTGCCTTTGTGTCCGCGTCACCGCCACCACACCTTCGGCTACCATCTGGAAGAAGGTACGGGGTGTCGAGAGGCGACATGTCCCTCCCGACCCGATCCTCCGGACTAACGACGGACTCCTATGAGCCCAAGTCGGTGGCAAACCACCTCGCTTCTACCTTCGCCGCCGTTTCTTCCTCTGCAGTCGTTCCGTACGCCCCTAACGATAGCCCCTCTCCACCGTCCATAGACAGCACCTACAACCGTTGTTTACCATGCGTGAACTACAGGCGGCACTGGCCTCTCGACGATCCCCTTGTCCCGGTCCGGACGGTATTCCGTACGCCATGATCCAGCACATCCACCCTACCTTACAAATTTTCCTGCTAAACCTATACAACCGCATATGGCTAGAAGGCGCCTTCTCCTCCAGGTGGAAGGAGGCCCACGTCATCCCTATCCCCAAACCCGGCAAAGATTCCCTGGACCCCACAAACTACAGACCAATCGCCCTGACGTGTTGTGCCTGCAAAATCCTTGAAAAAATGGTCGCTACGCGATTATCGTTCGTGCTTGAAAATAGCAGTTCCTTCCCGGATAACCAGTCCGGCTTCAGACAATTCCGCTCCACCAGTGATCCCCTCCTGCTCCTCAGCCAAGATATACAGGATGCCTTCGACAATGGACAGTTCGTACTATCAATTTTTTTCGATATTCAGTAGACCTATGATACCACCCGTCGGGCAATGATCCTTAGTCAGCTCCGGCATCTAGGCCTCGTCGGAGCCATGCCGATCTTCATCAGGGGCTTCCTTTCCTCCCGAACCTTAAAGTCCGGGTGGGCTCAGTCCTCTCTGACACCTTCGTGCAGGAGGACGGGGTCCCACAGGGAAGCATCCTCAGTGTTCTCTGCTTCTCCATCTTCATGAACACAGTCTCAAAATGCCTTCCACCCACCATCCGCTCTTCCATCTACGCGGATGACCTTGCGATCTACTTCGCAGGGCGAGAACCGTCCGTCATTCAACTGCAAATGCAGCTCGCTCTCTACCGGGTGGAATGGTGGGCGACGTTGGTGGTTTCCGTCTCTCCACCCCCAAGTCCAAGTGTATGCTCTGCAGTAGAAGAAGACCCGCAACCCTTCCTCTTCCCTCTGTCACACTATACGGCAATCCACTTGAGGTGGTACCCTTCACCCGTTTTCTGGGCATGACCTTAGACCGACGGCTCAACTGGGATCCCCATCTCAAGCACCTGAAGCAATCCCTTCGGCGTCCCCTCGCTCTCATAGATCACCTCTCCCACACCGCATGGGGTGCAGATCGACGCTCTCTTCTTCGCCTTTACACTTCCATTGTACTGTCTAAGCTGGACTATGGCAGTGCAGTTTACGGTTCAGCTTCCAACGCCCGCCTTCGTATCTTGGACCCGGTCCTTAATAGAGGCCTCCGCCTCGCCACCGGTGCTTTCCGCTCCTCCCTAGCCATCAGCCTCCAAGTGGACTGCAATTATCTCCCTCTCGCCCTCCGACGGGGTTTACTCCTCTTGAGGACATACCTCCGTGCACAGAGGCTACCTTATTCGCTTCTGGGCAAGGCGGTCTCTGAACTACCACCCCAGGGACGGAGCTGACACTTCACTGAAGTGGTCCGCTCTTTCCTTGACCTTTTCAACATGCCCGCCCCCTCAGTTATCCCCATTTCATACAGCATCTACCCCCGTGGCTCCTCACCCCTATCAAGTTTTGGTCCGCTCTTTCCTTGACCTTTTCAACATGCCCGCCCCCTCAGTTATCCCCATTTCATACAGCATCTACCCCCCGTGGCTCCTCACCCCTATCAAGTTTTGCAGGGACCTCTGTGTCCTACCGAAGCATACCACGAGCGCCACGGTATACAGGTCACAAATTCCGTGAACAGGCAACCCAACACCCGGACGCAGTCGCCATTTATACTGATGGTTCCCGCTCGGAGGCTGGTCCGGCCTCCTCAGCGGTGATTCTGTCGCAGCCGCTTTCCCGAGGCGTCAGCCTGCCCCGCGAGGCCTCCGTTTTCTCGGCGGAACTTTTCGCGATTACGGAGGCCCTCGACATTGTGCGCACCCACTCTGCCAGCTCCTTCGTCATTTATTCAGATTCCCAAAGCGCACTTCTCTCCCTAGAAAGATTTAACCCTCCTCACCCTCTCGTCTGTACCATCCAGCAAACCTTCCACTTTTTAACGGTCTTCTGGCACAAGACAGTCGCCTTCTGCTGGGTCCCGGCTCATGTCGGCCTCCAGGGTAACGAGGAGGCGGACCGCACGGCAAAGACGGCCTGCTCACTGCCGGCCTCCTCCCGACCCCTCCCCTTCTCCGACTTCTTCCCGACTCTCCGCTCCCACTTCCGCTCCATATGGCAGCGGGAATGGGACCAGACCACACAAAATAAACTCCACAGGATCAAGCCAAAAATAGGATACTGGGCCTCCTCAATCCACCGGTCCCGCCATAAAGAAGTAATTCTAGCCCTTCTCCGCCTAGGCCACACCCACATCACCCACGGACACCTTATGGCGAAATCGCCAGCCCCGCTCTGCCCTACCAGCCAGGCCCCCATCACTGTCATACACCTCCTGGTGGAATGCCCAAACCTGTCCGCTCTTCGTCGCAGGTGTTTCCCTCTCTTGTCCGGAAATCCCATACCCGACCGTCTACGATCCATACTCGCCGAAGGCCCCTACTGTTCAACAGAAGCGATTTTCCTCTTCCTCACTCACTCCTATCTGCTCCATCGCGTCTAAGACCATACCCCTCCTATCCACTATCCAGCAACTGACCCTTACTCACCTCCCTAGTCTACCACCCCCAACACAGTAACACCACCCACCCACTGCCTCGCCGAGATATGTGCCGCTTTCTGTAGGTACGAATTGGCGGTAAATTAAAGAAAGAAAAAAAAAATATATATATATACACTGTATATCCTGCATGCGAGTTGTATCTTTGAAGTCTAAAGAAAGTTATCCTGTATTAATATTTCATTTAGGCTTCGTTTTGTAATTCTTCTATTTTTTTTAAGTCGAGGGTTGTTGATGTTATATCATGAGAGGAAGATCGCGCCCCCCTCTCTATTAATTTTCCAGCCCCTAAATTCTTCTGCGTATTTGAGTTTCTTATAATTCTATCTTAATTAATTATAGGAAGACGCCTTTCACGCTGTAAAGATTTCCGTTTCAACGGAAATGAATAAAAAGGCGTCGCAACGAACTTCCGTGAACAAAGACTCGAATTAACAATAAGGTCTTCTTTGTTCGAATTGTTAAGCAAGAAGTTTCCGAGAAACTTCTCAGTAAATTATCAGATGAAAGAAATCTTATACGTACAGAATGTAAATTGCTGCATAATTTACCTGTCTCTGCTTCGTGTTCACATTTTTGAAGCAAAACCTTTAAAAAGAATGGAAACAAATGAATATACATATTTAAGGCAGTGTGCCCATACACAAAATAGACAATGGAAAGTCGTTTTCAACACTCTCTCTCTCTCTCTCTCTCTCTCTCTCTCTCTCTCTCTATATATATATATATATATATATATATATATATATATATATATGCAGTATATATCAGGGATTCTTTCAGTTTCTAATAAAACTGAAACCGTAGATTATTTAATTAATCAAAAATTTTAAGCTTTAGTCACTCTTATCTTTTGTGTAACTTTACAGAAGTTGCTTCAAAACAATTATGCATGATTTAATGCGTTATAGTTCGCTATAAATGTAATAAAAGCGCGCATTCTTAATATTTTTAATTATTTCTTGTCTAATTCGCTTTAAATGTCAATATTTAGTTTTAACTTGCTTATTTTGCCGTAAATATTTTTGATTTGTGTTCTACAGATCTACAGAAGCCAAGGCTAACAAAGACCCTAAGATCCACTCTGAGGTTAGCCCGAGAGAAAGAAGAGAGTAGGGGTTAAAAGAAGAGAATAGGGAGTAAAAGAAGAGAATAAGGGGTTAAGTAAGTAGCAAAACTTATCATTTGTGGGTTAACATTCATTCGGAAAAAGAGAGAGAAAGACTCGTCATCATCATCCGTCGGCCACTGCCGACAAGTCGGAAAAATAGTCGAAGAGAATAGGAAAGGAGTGAAAGATGAAAAGAAGTAAAATAAGAACGCTTACAAACCATGCAAGCAGTCGTAACTCAAAGAAACAGTATCATACCACGCAAACTACAAACATGCAAGTAAAGAGAGGATGGTGGGGCTAATGGGGGAGAGGGATGGGGGTAACGGGGGAGGAGGTTTATGCAACAAGGGGAGTCGGGATTATCCCCCCAAGTTGCATAAAGGGGGTGATGGGGTTTCAGGGGGGGAGGGAGAATGACCTCTCCCCAAAGGGGTACCCTAAGCTTTTGAGCTTCGCATTCTGAGCCAGTGAGTTAAAAATTTGTGAAGCTATATTTAAAATGTAAAATAATATTTTTGTCTTCATCTCGGTACTCTGCGAAGGTGCCCTCGCCGTATGTGAGTTTGCGAAGCACAAGTCCCGCCCGTAGGGCAGGGAGTCGAAGGCTCTGCTTGTTTACAATATATTACTACAGTTTACGGATCTTAAATTTCTTTGATAACTTTCTTTTGAAAAACTTTATTATCTGAAAATTTAACGATTTGGAATGGTTCCATAATTATAGGCATTTTGAAATGCAACAAAATTGATTGACAATTTTTCCAGAAAATGGATATTTGAATTCATTTGCCCCTTCGAAGAAAATACAGTGAAGATTCCGAATTTAATCTGAGAGATTTTATCATTCAATGTTCAGAACCAGTATTTTTATTGAACTTCTTTTAAGTCATCGATAATGGTGCTCGGATGGCCTCCTCATGCTAACTAATTAATTAATATATATATACCATGTTAGACGAAAATGTATACATAATATAAACGCGAGAGACGTTCAGAGGAAAAGGCCTCAGAGGTCATGGATGATACCCCTATTTCCCGACAGTTTAGCGACTTACTCGTTAAATTTTAAATTAGGTTCTATGTAAAATTAAACGGGGGTATTTTACTGATTCACCCATTTTAATTGGGCTGTTTTAAATTAAGCTAGCTACATCTCATACTGAATTTGGAACTGAAATAAAAATCATTGTTCTTGTCTGAGTAAAGGATATGATCTGAATTGGTGTTATGATGTGGTCATAAATAGTAGTTCTCTAGTTAGTTTTAAGAAAAAGTCGGTTATATTCGCGAATGAGAGTTCATAAATTGTTTAAACAGTGTCAAGTTGTGTAATTCTATGCCCTAAGGGTGATGACCTTGGTGGAAATTTTGATAGGCCGGCTAACTTTTCATATGGAATGCGCCCCCTGCTGCGATGTTTCTTGCAAATGAAAGGCGTCAAGAAGTATGGAAATGTTGAAGTAGTGTGGGCGCAAAATGCCAGAGTGCAGAAATATTACGTAATGTTGCAAGAGTGCCAACCCCCACCCGCTTTGTTGCAAAAAAAGAAAAAAAGAAAAAAATTCCACGCCCTCCCTTTGTTGCCAACCCCAAAATGGAACTGCAAGGGGTATGCAACTTGGAGTTATCCCCCAAGCTGATCACCCCAAAGGGGAGTGCCAACCTTTGTTGCCAAACCCAAAATGGGGTTGCAAGGGGTATGCAACTTGGAGGCGGAGTTCTCCCCAAGCTGAACCCCCGCCAAAGGGGCATACCTAACCTAACAGGGCTCTATGAGGGAGAAGGGAGTGCCTCACCCCCCAAAGGGCCAGAAAGAGAAAGGATCCAGAGTAGGGATCCTTGCTCGGCTGATTGCCGAGCTCATATGAGTTCTTCAGCCACCCGCCGCCCTCTTAAAGGGTCCCAAACAGCCAGTTGGCTGGGTTGCCAGATAGCGCCATGTATTTAATTCATCGGCCAATAGAAGGCTGAGTTGCCAGATAGCGCCATGTGTTTAATTACTCCTTCACCCAGTTGCCAGATAGCGCAGTGTGTTTAGTCATTCCTTCAACCAGTTGCCAGATTCGTTATTTATTAAATTAATTCATATATTATTCAGCCAATCGGCTGCTGAGTTGCCAGATAGCAATAATTATTAAACTAATTCATATATTAATCAGTCTAGAAGACTGAATTGCCAGATAGCGACATTTATTTAATTATTCCTTATATTACTCAGCCATTTGGTTGCTAAATACAACCATATATTTTAATTTATATTAGCGAGAGTTGCTAAATACCATCAAAACACACGGTCATCTTCCCACCTCCCTCATTCCATCCACAAACTTCTCACCCCATCTGCGCTTGTATATATATTAATTATATTGAAAATATACAAAACGTATAACCATATTTGTAGAAAAAATATATATATAATAATCGAATGAACAATTCGTGCACAAACACACACACACATACACACACACACACATACACATATATATATATATATATATAATTTTATTTTCAGTTAACTAAAAATATTCTGTGAAATTTCAAGTTCATTTCATTACATACGATGTTTGATGAAGTTAAAACCGTTCGAACAGTTTCAAAGCGTGTACAAATTTTTTATTTTTATTTTTAAATTAAACAGGTTTGAATCGAAGTTAAGAATGAAGATGTCGGATTTTTTTAAGGCGCTGCATTTAATTGGGTAATAACTGTAATTATATCAACGAAATAATTGCTTTCCATTTTAAAACTAAAACCTTAATGCAGAGCTTACTGTCACTATAAAAATGTATTCGAATTAACTGGCGCACCCTTAGTATAAGTCCTATATATATATATATATATATATATATATATATATATATATAATATATATATATATATATATACTGTATTTTTGTTGTGTGTAATAACAATCACTTAAAAATTGGATAAAAATAATAAAGGTATGTTATAATACTATTTTTAAGTTGGTAATTTATTAAATTTTAAGGTTTAAACCAAATTTAATAAATTAGATGGTATTAATAGATCTAATTTGTTATTTTTTCTTATGATGTTTTCTGTGTTCTTTCGTCAATTAACAAATTTATTATCACACACATATATATATATATATATAATTAGAGTACGGCAGTATGAAGACGCTGAAAATATTATTGAAATTGTAACGAATAATAAAGGGAACGGCTGATATAAATGTGAGTTATACGAATGTTTATTTGGAGTTACATCAGAATTCAAGAATGGAGCAAAGAACCGTTCCAACAGAAGGGTTACTGCGGAGAACTTTTCGTCAAAATATCCTTCCTGATTAACCCTCACTACTGCAGGGGCATTCTGCCACAGGATTTAAATAGTATTTCACTTCGGATTTTGTTCCCTCCACTCTGCAACGGATCCCACAATATATATACACACAGATTGACACCTTCCGCTTTACTAATCTATCAAGTCCACTTTGCGACAATTCATTGCGGTTAAGGTAAACTGACAGGTGGCCATTTCGTTAGTTTCAACACCTGATGCTGTTCTTGCTGTTTCGGGTATCTTTTAAGTACTGCACTGTGGTTGGGGCCCTTACCCTGTTCATTGAAAAGTATAAAACCTTTGTCCAAAGGCCTCGTTCATGACGGAATTTTGAGGCTGTCTCGTTTACAGTTGGCTGTAGTTTTTAAGAAACTCGTACAAATTGTTACAAACCTATTTTTTACAAAATTACATCGCTACGATGATCCCAGTATTTAACTAATGTTTTTCCCCAAATTTATAATGCGTTCAACGGCATGTCCTCAAAATGACCTTGCCTCAAGCGAAAAGACTAGAAAGTTTATACGCTTTACAGAGCCTATATAACATTTTGAAATGCAATTTTCTCGTAGTAACCCGAGGAAAATTTACTATATAGTAAATACAAAGGACACTAAACAGTAAGAGACCGGCTGGTCCCTACGAGGCTGTCTGTTTAAGGAAGAACGTTAAAAGATGAAAGAAAATTTAAGGGAAAGATTAACATTTTAAAGCAAAGCAAAGAAGGTAGGTTGAAAAAGAGAGGAAAATTTAGAGATAGGAGAAAATTTTGAGGCAAAGAGGAAAGAATCCGAGTGAAATTTCTACAATACTTTTATGCGTTAACGAATGCTTCTAGCTGCGGGATTAAGGCAAGATAAGCATCGTCTCTTTTTAAAGGTCGTCCGAATGAAGTAAAATTTCTTACAGTACCACAAGAAAAATCAGATTTAAAAATGTAAAATTGTAAAATCGTTGAAAAGAAAAGGCAATCTGTAATATGAATGTCATTTCCATTCCAAACGTGTGTCGCACACATCTCTCAAAATGACTGTTTTTGGCGTTCAAAGAAGTCGCATAACAAGTTATGTTTACATTTGTGACGTCATACTCTAGCGAGGTACAAACACTTACACTCTCCCTCTTTTGTCTAACGAGCAAACTAAAAACATCTCGTGTTACAGTTTCTTTAATATTTCAGTCCTTAAATTGCTTATAATTAAGTAATGTTCCCCAGAGAAAGACTTTTGCCGCAAACATTTGTGTCTATAATTTCTTAGCCTTATTTAACACGCGCGTGCGCACACAAACACGCATTTGGCTACTCTACAAAGCCGCGACATCTTCACACATTTTCGCATTCAGTTCTATATCGCAACATTTAAAAAAGCCAATAAGTTTAACCAAACCTTATCTAAACTAACCTAACCTTAACTGTATCCCATTTTTTCATTATAAAAGATAACATTTATAAAGATAAACCGCCGCGAGACTGCTAATGTCGTGATATGCACGTACCTGTCGCGATCAGTTGTTATTATTATCATCATCATCATCATTATTATTATTATTATTACCACTACTAATGATATATATATATAACATCCTATTCTGAACAACTCAATAAATGCTGAAATTAAATATAAATTTCAATTTTGAAAATCTTGGAAATGTACAGGTAAAGACGCGTTCAATCTATGGTCAGGAAGACAATTTTAGAACAGGTGTTCCTCTTTACTTCATACAAATGAATATCCTTGGTGGTGCCCCCCTTCCACGCCTTCAGCTGCATTCTAGTGCCCAGAGTATATCTTGTATAGTGTCAGACTCTGCATAAAATGTCTCCAAAATCTGCCACAACTCCAATATATATATATATATATATATATATATATATATATGTAGTGTTTGATGATGATGATCAGTAGTGGATGAAAAGAGTATGTAGCTTACTTATGGAAATAACCCTACAGAGCAGAGGAGTTAAAACAAGTTTGGGGGCACTTTGTCCCTTAATTAAAAAAAGCCAATAAACATGAATTTTGGTATAATGTTTTTGCTGTTTTTCACAAATAAAATAATAACTAAAGATTTAAAATAATTAAAACACGTTTGTCACAAGCCAAACAAAACCTTCACACCAAAGAAAATATGACGGCACAGTAATACTTGTACCATGAAATAACATAAATAACACGAATTTCGATGTAACATAAAAGATGTACCTGCTTTTATACAAGATTTCTCAATATTGAATTTATATAAAATGTTATAAATTTTTTTTCACTTCTACTTTTGAAGCCGCGTCTTTATTGCAGAGCCCCTGGGCTGTAACCCCGTTAGGCCTCGGCTTAAAAACGCACAAAGATGCTTTCGCTACCTACAACACCAAATACAAATTTATAAACATTTCCTTTTCATTCGAGGGTTTATTCTAGCAGGATAACCAGGATGCCCATTTATCTACCATCCAATTTTCTACCTTTTTTGTTTTAACCGTTAAAGAAATTTTTCTCGAAAAAATATATTGTATAAAATGAAAAAATTATTAAACCGCGTATACTGCATAATTCAGAGCAACAACGATGTATTGTAGACTCACCTCAAAATTTCATGACCCCTTGTTGCACCTGCTGTACACAATGTGGAAGGTGTACACTGTGGACACGAGATAAGTGGACGCACATCTTTCACAACAATTTTGGAAAGAGTTTCTGTACTAGTTGTCGCACACAATGCGGAAGGTGTTGTCGTGAACACGTTTTATTATTTATTATACTTCATTATTTACTCTACTTTCTGCTCTCTATTGCATTTATCTTTACACTCTCTTTACCCATTTCCACAATACTTTATAAATTCATGGTAGCCACGCCGAAACTATGAAAGCCGGTACAACACAAAGGGGGAGGAGGGGGGTCATTAACACTCTTTTTAAACGCTTGTTAACACTTTATTTAATTCCGAAAATGCTTTAAGTAATTTGAGTGGATGCGAGTAGGAAATTTTACTATAATATTTTACTTCGGAGATGGGCACAAACAATTAATTTAATTTTAAGGTTACATGGCCCCCAACTTTACGCTTATCGCGCTGCCAAATGACTGACTCTTTTTGGGGGTAGTCCGCTCTCTGGGCCTCTGTTCAGGATTGCCAACTCTTCCAATTTTATACAATTACAATCTAACATACTTTATCGTAATTTCACAATTATTAGTAAATAGTTTATATTAAACATTATAATCTTAACTAATCAAAAATTAATATTCTTAACTAGGCATTACTACACTCGCATCAGCCCCTTGAAAATAAGTTTTTCACTAGGAAAACTTATTAATATCGTTTAACAAATTTAATAATTTATTCGTTATATATTTCGCAATTTTTTTTTCTTTAACAAATTCAAAGTTCAGATAGACAAGAAATAATTAGAATGACAAATTCCACACATATATTTTGTATCATATTATAAAAATCGAAAACAACTTTATAATTTTCACATTTGCATAAAATAACATTTCACACTAACAATTAAATTACAACCTGTAACTAATCTATACATGTCAAAAAAAATAACGGAAAATTTTCTTACACTGGCTACACAAATCTCAAGTTCACAATCTATTCCAGCGATTCCTCATCAAAGATCGCTTTACATTCGAAACAATTATTTGTATAGTTATACAGTTACCATCAGGGCAACATAGAAAAAAAAATAAGAAAAAGTTTACACAAAATACTGACCAAGAGCGCACATACTATTTCACGAAAAACGCAACAAATATGGGCAATAATCACTTCGCCGTAGGCCGTTTCCAAACGAACCTACTCTATGTCTGTGTGGACAGTACAGTCTTAGACACCCATTTAAGCTCTCGTGGCTTGCCTACCGCGTGCTAAAACACATATTTAGCGAAGCATTCGAGCAGCGTGACCAGCTACTGCCCGAAAAATACCAGTAGACCATCTTCGACCGAAACTTTCGTGGGCCAAGACCCTGCACACGTAAGTTTCTCTTCTCTTCCGAAACTGTCCTGCACCAAGTCCATGCGCATTCGGTTTCTCTCTTCTGTCTCTTCTCTTCCGAAACCATCCTGCGCCAAGTCCCTGCGCAGTTGGTTTCTCTTCTCTCTCTCTCTCATCATTGGTGATCGATCACCTATCCGGTCGACTAAACTCAATGGATGGAACTCGGATTCAACTTGGTTGCCTCCAAACCGACCCTTTTGAAATTTTGAAAAACGGTTATTCGAAACGATTTATACTGCTACTGATTATCATTGCATATTTAATTTACCAAATTTTCTCGACATTTCACTTCGAAACAATAACTACACATTTGCTCTGGCCAAATTCACGGAAAAGAAAAATGACAAATCTCAAAATTTCGCAAAAATTTAATCACATCTAGCTACCAATAAGGTCACTTATGGCAGTTACATCGGAGAAGATAAAAAAGTCATAAAACGTACGAAACAAAATTGTACAGTATAAATATAAAAGCGCCCATACATAATAACTGTTAGTATAATTTAAGAAATATTATTGTTCAAACTACCATCAGAAATCACATCAATACTTTTAAATACAAAAGACAAAAATGAACCCCAGAAACTTCATGTCATCACTTCTCTGACAATCATGAACCCTCTTGCCCTTTGGGTGGGGGGAGCACACTAAGACGCCACAAAAACGTTACTGGCTATCTAGAAGGCTCCATTTCCGAGGGAACACTCGAGCCAATGTTTTAAATGCATTAGTACCCGAATGAAGGTTTAAACAATAACAATTTTCCAAAACAGTTATTAAAAAGTTTAAAAAAATGTAAATATTACTACGAAAAATTATTTTAATACAGTAATTCCAACTTGAAACTCAAAATTTCATATGAATTCAACTCGTAATTCACAAATTACATCTGAGAGACAACTCTCTCCTCCAACAGAAACCCCAGTATGGTTTCCAAATCAAAAAAATCCCAGTAATTTATCGTTTCCAAGTGAAACTACAAATTTGCATCGTTATACTAAATAAGAATAGATAATATGCACTCACAAATACACGCAACCTACTGTAAACAAAAACAAAACATTGCATAATTGAGAGAGGTCGCTTTGTTTGTAAGCGAACCTCTATACAAATATCCATAACCGAATGAAATTGCATTATATCCTGACATAATTTTGTAATATTTTCTATGCAAACGCTCGAACTAAAAAAAGGACATTTTTCATTTCTAATACCCAAATTAAAATATCAAATCAAAACATCCTTTTTGCAATACAATCTAAATTCCAAATAAAAATTTTACCATTGTCATTGAACTGGAAAGACAAATAAAAATCGGCCTACCTATAAAAAGAAAATTAAATGAATCTGTAAAACGTAAAGAAACAATATATGAAAAGAATTTTCTACACAAATTTCTGTAATTAAAAAAAATTATAATATCCAGATTTAGTAAAATATGTGTACCTTAACTCACATAGGCCCCCAAAAATAAAAATAAAATTTACTGCCGCACTTTTAGACCTATAACACTGGTCAACAACAATTTTGTCACAAGGGTTTTGATGGGTGTTCTAAGTGTACTTTTTCATGCTGAATCTAAATATGAAATCAGATTTTTTCTATCAGGCTTAGTTTACTTGTGACGCTATGTTCATTTTTTCCTCATTTAGCATGATCACCGGATAAAAAAATAATAACATATTATATATAATTAAGTATATAACAATATTATAATATAAAACATTATAAAAATAATAAATATAATAATATTATATTAATTAATATAAATATAATAAAATATATTAATAATATATATGTTGTATTAATTTTTCTGTAAAATTAGTACAATTTATTCCTTTGGGGAGAAAGTTCTGATAATGCTGGCAGGATAAATTTGGTCGGAGCAGCAGACTGTGCAGGTTGAAACATGTTTGTACCTGTTCAGACATAAGCCTAGTTTCTGTGTGTAGAGCAGCTCCAAGTCAGTCTGCTTGTAAATGTCACAGTGTTAACAGCTAGTGTCTGTTGCTTCTTGTTAATTTTACACCAGTGTTATATTCATATAGATGTTTTGTAATGCCGCGGAACTGTCTGAATCATCCTAATTCCTTGTGTTATGTATATGGTGATCTAACTTGAAAATCCCAGAAACGTAACCTTACACCATTAGTAAAAAAATGGTATGAACTTTATTTCGGATGTAAAGTAGGCGATCAGGACAAGAGTTGGGCCCCTCACATTTGTTGTGTGACATGTGTAAGACTACTTACAGGATGGCTAAACGGTTCACGTCACATGCCATTTGCTATTCCAATGATTTGGAGGGAACCCAAAGATCACACAACAGACTGCTATTTCTGCCTCGTAAATACAAAGGGGATCACTTCAAAAACAAAGAGCCTTATGAAATACCCTAATCTACCGTCTGCAATGAGACCAGTTCCCCACAGTGCTCAACTTCCAGTACCAAATCCTCCTGAACATGTAAGTTTAAGTGATGAGGAATCAAACGTAGCTGTAGCATATCACGAGGAAAAAGATGAAGACATTTCTGATCAAACATTCCAGGCTACATGTTCCTCCAATGAACCACATTTACTGTCACAAGGAGATCTAAATGACCTAGTTCGTGATTTGAAATTATCTAAGAAGCAGGCTGAACTTTTAGGTTCAAGATTAAAGGGTTGGAATCTACTGCAACGTGACACTAAAGTTTGTTTTTTCCGCAGCCGCCATGAAGAATTCAAAGAATGGTTCTCCCATGAAGATGGACTTGTGTTTTGTAAAGATGTTAATTCAGTCATGGGGGCTCTTGGTCATGAACATAACGTGGATGAGTGGCGATTGTTCATTGACTCCTCAAAAGTCAGCTTGAAAGCAGTCCTTCTTCACAACGGAAATAAATTTCCTTCTGTACCTATTGCACATGCTGCAAACATGAAAGAGTCATACGACAACATGAAGTTGCTTTTAGAAAAGTTTCAGTATCAGAAATATAAGTGGAATATCTGTGGAGATCTGAAGGTCATTGCACTTTTGCTAGGGTTGCAGCTAGGTTACACCAAGTACTGTTGTTTTTTATGTGAGTGGGACAGTAGGGACAAGCAAAACCACTACGTTAAGAAGGATTGGCCAAAACGCACCTCACAAAGAAGGCATTTTTGTAGGCCCTCAGATCAGAGAATTGTTAAGAGATGAGAGATTTGAAGGAGAGTTGAATGAAGTTGAGAAAGCTGCGTGGCAGAGTTTCAAAAGTGTCTGCACAAATTTTTTGGGAAATCACAAGGCCGAAAACTATCCTGAAATAGTAGGAGATCTTCTTAAGTCTTACCAAGCAATGGGGTGCAATATGTCATTAAAGGTTCATTTCTTGGACTCTCACTTGGACTTTTTTCCGGAAAACTTGGGTGCGGTAAGCGACGAACATGGTGAGCGTTTTCATCAGGATATTTCTGCCATCATGGAAAACCGTTACCAAGGCAAATGGAGGCCCCAGTATGCTGGCTGACTATTGCTGGACTCTTAAGAGAGAATGCCTGAGGCAAAGCACAGCAGAAAATCAAAACAAGCTACTTTTTAAACTACAGGTATGTCTTTTCGATCATATTTTAATAAGTATGTAACTATATGGGTTTTTAAAAATTAAATTGCATGTCACACAAAAACCAGACCTGATAGAGAAATTTTACAAACTTATTTGGATTCAGCACAGAAAATACTATAAGAATAAGGTATTTTTATTCTTGGGACACGAAAAAAAATTTTTTTTGTTGCCCAGTGTAATTAATAAATTCAATGTTACGCGTGGAAAGAACAATTTAGAATTTAATGCATAACATTTGTGCTTATTAAAGAAAAATCCTATGATTATTTATGTTAAATCAATTAAAATTTTGTTAAATAACTAAGAATTTAATACTCAACAGACATATACCGTAATGATGGTTAATATCTGAAGAATATTTAACGATATGCCTACAAGAAATCTTTCTTTAGTACAATACAATAGCCATTTTACAAAATATCAGTCGGAATTGTCGTGAAAATGAACGAAAGGAACGGAGAGAAAAAAAATAGATAATCAGCCTACCTACTGAATTTTATGAGTATATAAATATATATAATTATATATATAACTAATATATACGTATAAGTTAATATGTAAGTAATGAGTATATAAAAAAATCCAAAAAACAAATGAATTTATAGAAAATTTCACGACACAATTTCTCTATTTCAGTTAAACCAATTTAGCTTATTTTGAAGTCTAACACAATTCTATACGGCCAGCCTATAATCTGACAAATTATTATGTTTAAGATTATTTTTCGACTGTCCCTTAAAATGTAACGTAATCCTATTTAGCGCGAAGCGAAGCGAAGCAAAAAGCCCGTAAACCTACATAAACAATAAAATAAGCCTATCATTATATACAACCAATCGAAATATAATCAAAAATCTACTAATGAATCCCAGAAAATTTTACATGTTCATGAAATGTCTTACAATGCTATATATGTATAAAGGGTGAACCAAATGTAGGTGGACAGTAAATGATAACGTTTATTTTGAGAATACATATTTAATTTTTTTGTATACTATAATACAAAATAAAATTTAAATAAATTTAGTTATAATATTTAATATAATAAAACACAAACACCATAGTTATAATGAACACCATAGTTATAATATAATATAACACAAACCGTATTCAACCTACTGTCCACCTACTTTTGGTTCACCGTGTATATACCTAGAAATGCGATACAAATTTTCGCTCAAACATTTTTAAAGGACCGTATAAAATGCGTATCACACTGTATTTAAACTAACATAATTCACTTACGTACAAATTCAGTGTAAATTTTTTTTATATTAATCGTTATTATTATATTATTATCACAATTATTACTAATTCCAAAAGTTTAAACACAAACAGTAAACAAAAGGTAAGCTGAAACTGGCATAACAGTGGAAGAGACGAAAAAAAGAAAAATTGAGCCCTCAGACAGCACGATAAATTTTGAAAACTTTATACCTCTCCGACGTAATGAACGAAATTTAACGAAATACCGACTCTCGCAATATTGAGTCAGACGTAAATTGTTCTACCGACTCACTGCACCACGACTAAAAGAAATTTTGAGTCGCTAGACTGCGAAAAGTAACGGAACCGTACGATGAAAAATGGAACAAACGAACATTTCAGAATCCAACGAATTCCCACGAAAAAAAGAAAAAAACAAATTAAATTTTTAGGCGCGAAGTTTGTAAGGGACGCTATAAGGATGTCGAAGGCGATGCGCCATTTTGAAATTACATTGACCATGAAATTTGAATGAATGGAAATCGAAATTTGCCTGCAAACGGGGTTAACTTTGCATTTAGATATTTTAATAATTGAAATAAAATATTCATTAATGCTATTAGCTATTATACCGGGCCGGAAGAATTTTAATCGAAATAATAGGCACGTGGGTAAAGCCTCATACAAAATATGATGTAGGCCCGCCGCTAGCCACCAAAAATGTCGTGAATACGTTTTATTATTTATTATTACTTCATTATTTACTCTACTTTCTGCTCTCTATTGCATTTATCGCTTGCTTTCTCTGCACTACACTCGTTTTCACTGTACCGTGTAAATTCATGGTAGCTACGCCGAGACTATGAAAGCTGTTACAACACAAAGGGGGAGGGGGGTTCATTAACACTCTTTTTAAACGTTTGTTAACACTTTATTTAATTCCGAAAATGCTTTAAGTAATTTGAGGGGATGCGAGTAGGAAATTTTACTATAATATTTTACGTCGGAGAGGGGCACAAACAATTAATTTAATTTTAAGGTTACATGGCCCCAACTTTACGCTTATCGCGCTGCCAAATGACTGACTCTTTTTGGGGGTAGTCCGCTCTCTGGGCCTCTGTTCAGGATTGCCAACTCTTCCAATTTTATACAATTACAATCTAACATACTTTATCGTAATTTCACAATTACTAGTAAATAGTTTATATTAAACATTATAATCTTAACTAAACAAAAATTAATATTCTTAACTAGGCATTACTACAGTGTACATGAGGGAGATACAAGGACAAGAAGTACCTCAATAAGTATTGCAATCCGTACCGAGGATGTATCAGTGGTTACGGTTCCATGGAAAAAATTCGTACATCGCAAGGTTCGGCCTATCCATTTTCTTGAACTGATCCACAGAGCAGATGTTCATATCTTCTGAAGGCCGCATGCTCCACGCGCCACAGATCTTATAGACAATGTAGTTCCTGTATATGAGCTTGAATTATCTCGATGAAATTATGTGAAAGAGCTAGCAATCATTCCCTGACGAGATGTATTTCTGAACACACAAAAAGCCTTTGAATATTTTTTTCATTTTATACAATATATTTTTTGGAGAAAAATTTCTTTAACGGTTACAACAAAAAAGGTAGAAAATTGGATGGTAGATAAATGGCCATTCTGGTTATCCTGCTAGAATAAACACTCGAATGAAAAGGAAATGTTTATAAATTTGTATTTGGTGTTGTAGCTAGCGAAAGCATCTTTGTGTGTTTTTAAGCATGATTGTATTTGCGGAGGAAGCCGAGGCCTAACGGGGTTACAGCCCAGGGGCTCTGCAATAAAGACGCGGCTTCAAAAGTAGAAGTGAAAAAAAATTTCTAACATTTTATATAAATTCAATATTGAGAAATCTTGTATAAAAGCAGGTACATCTTTTATGTGACATCGAAATTCGTGTTATTTGTTATTTCATGATACAAGTATTACTGTGCCGTCATATTTTCTTTGGTGTGAAGGTTTTGTTTGCCTTGTGAAAAACATGTTTTAGTTATTTCAAATCTTATTATTTTATTTGTGAAAAACAGCAAAAATTTTATACCAAAATTCATGTTTATTGGCTTTTTTTAATTGAGGGACAAAGTGCCCCCAAACTTGTTTTAACTCCTGTGCTCTGTAGGGTTACTTCCATAAGTAAATTACATACTCTTTTCATCCACTACTGGTCATCATCATCAAACACTCTATATATATATATATATATATACGGTATATATATATATATATATACACATTTAACTGCAATGACCACGCAGTATATTAATGTATAGAAACGACGTAAGTATAGAGGAGTGTTCTGCACACGAGGAAGAGAAATAACGAACAAATGAAAAATGAGGTGACCGCCCGGGAATCGAACCCAGGATCTTCCGATTGCCGGTCAGATATGCTACCACTACACCACGGGCCTCGATCAGTCAGAAGTCGTAATTCTCCTACATAGGGCAGAAACCAATGCCTTGAGAGGGCACCCTCGCAAATCGTGAATATGTACATTTAACTGCAATGACCACGCAGTATATTAATGTATAGAAACGACGTAAGTATAGAGGAGTGTTCTGCACACGAGGAAGAGAAATAACGAACAAATGAAAAATGAGGTGACCGCCCAGGAATCGAACCCAGGATCTTCCGATTGCCGGTCAGATATGCTACCACTACACCACGGACTGATCGAGGCCCGTGGTGTAGTGGTAGCATATCTGACCGGCAATCGGAAGATCCTGGGTTCGATTCCCGGGCGGTCACCTCATTTTTCATTTGTTCGTTATTTCTCTTCCTCGTGTGCAGAACACTCCTCTATACTTACGTCGTTTCTATACATCTATATATATATTATATATATATTATATATATATATATATAACGTAAAGAACGACGCTTTGTATAGGAGAATATTCCGTGCAAGATGAGAGCGAAAGAACGAAACAAATGAAAAAATGAGGTAACCACCCGGGAAACGAACCCGGGATCTTCCGATTGCCGGTCAGATATGATAACCATTACACCACGGGCCTCACTCAATCAAATGTCGTAATTCCTCTACATGCGCGCAGAAACCAATGCCCCAAAGGGGCACTCTCGCATGCCGTAACATTATATACATTATAACTGTAAACACGCAGTATAATTAACGTAAAGAACGACGCTTTGTATAGGAGAATATTTCGCTCTCATCTTGCGCGGAATATTCTCCTATACAAAGCGTCGTTCTTTACGTTAATTATACTGCGTGTTTGCAGTTATAATGTATATAATGTTATGGCATGCGAGAGGTGCCCCTTTGGGGCATTGGTTTCTGCGCGCATGTAGAGGAATTACGACATTTGATTGAGTGAGGCCCGTGGTGTAATGGTTATCATATCTGACCGGCAATCGGAAGATCCCGGGTTCGTTTCCCGGGTGGTTACCTCATTTTTTCATTTTTTCATTTGTTTCGTTCTTTCGCTCTCATCTTGCGCGGAATATTCTCCTATACAAAGCGTCGTTCTTTACGTTAATTATACTGCGTGTTTGCAGTTATAATGTATATATATATATATATATATATATATATATATATATATAATATATATATATTGCAGTTGTGGCAGATTTTGGAGACATTTTATGCAAAGTCTGACACTATACAGTATATACTCTGGGCACTAGAATGCAGGTAAAGGCGTGGAAGGGGGGCACCAACACGGATATTCTTTTGTATGAAGTAAAGAGGAACACCTGATCTAAAATTGTCTTCCTGACCATAGATTGAACGCGTCTTTACCTGTACATTTCCAAGATTTGCAAAATTGAAATTTATATTTAATTTCAGCATTTATTGAGTTGTTCAGAATAGGATGTTATATATATTTATATATATATATATCATTAGTAGTGGTAATAATAATAATAATAATAGTAATAATGATGATGATAATAATAATAACAACTGATCGCGACAGGTACGTGCATATCACGACATTAGCAGTCTCGCGGCGGTTTATCTTTCTAAATGTTATCTTTTATAATGAAAAATGGGATACAATTAAGGTTAGGTTAGGTTAGATAAGATTTGGTTAAACTTATTGGCTTTTTTAAATGTCGCGATATAGAACTGAATGCGAAAATGTGTGAAGCTGTCGCGGCTTTGTAGAGTAGCCAAATGCGTGTTTGTGTGCGCACGCGCGTGTTAAATAAGGCTAAGAAATTATAGACACAAATGTTTGCGGCAAAAGTCTTTCTCTGGGGAACATTACTTAATTATAAGCAATTTAAGGACTGAAATATTAAAGAAACTGTAACACGAGATGTTTGTAGTTTGCTCGTTAGACAAAAGAGGGACAGTGTAAGTGTTTGTACCTCGCTAGAGTATGACGTCACAAATGTAAACATAACTTGTTATGCGACTTCTTTGAACGCCAAAAACAGTCATTTTGAGAGATGTTTGCGACACACACTTGGAATGGAAGTGACATTCATATTACAGATTGCCTTTTCTTTTCAACGATTTTACAATTTTACATTTTTAAATCCGATTTTTCTTGTGGTACTGTAAGAAATTTTACTTCATTCGGACGACCTTTAAAAAGAGACGATGCTTATCTTGCCTTAATCCCGCAGCTAGAAGCATTCGTTAACGCATAAAAGTATTGTAGAAATTTCACTCGGATTCTTTCCTCTTTGCTTCAAAATTTTCTCCTATCTCTAAATTTTCCTCTCTTTTTCAACCTACCTTCTTTGCTTTGCTTTAAAATGTTAATTTTTCCCTTAAATTTTCTTTCATCTTTTAACGTTCTTCCTTAAACAGACAGCCTCGTAGGGACCAGCCGGTCTCTTACTGTTTAGTGTCCTTTGTATTTACTATATAGTAAATTTTCCTCGGGTTACCACGAGAAAATTGCATTTCAAAATGTTGTATAGGCTCTGTAAAGCGTATAAACTTTTTAGTCTTTTCGCTTGAGGCAAGGTCGTTTTGAGGACATACCGTTGAACGCATTATAAATTTGGGGAAAAACTTTAGTTAAATACTGGGATCATTGTAGCGATGTAATTTTGTAAAAAATAGGTTTGTAACAATTTGTACGAGTTTCTTAAAAACTACAGACAACTGAAAACGAGACAGCCTCAAAATTCCGTCATGAACGAGGCCTTTGGACAAATGTTTTATACTTCTCACTTAACATGGTAAGGGCCCCAACCACAGTGCAGTACTTAAAAGATACCCGAAACAAAAAGAACAGCATCAGGTGTTGAAACTAACGAAATGGCCACCTGTCAGTTTACCTTAACCGCAATGAATTGTCGCAAAGTGGACTTGATGGAGGAGTAAAGAGGAAGGTGTCAATCAGTGTATATAAATTCCTAACTTCCAGAACGCAGACTTTAGTAAATTTCGAAATAAATTGTCGCACGTCAATTGGGAAAACGTAATGGGGAACTCCAACGCAAAACTAATATGGGAATCGTTCGAAACAGTATTTAGGACTATAAATGAGGAATGTGTACCGTAAAAAATTAAGCGTGCGAAAGTAAACAACAAGCCCTTGTGGTTTACTTCTAGAGTAGGAGACATTATAAAGAGTAGAGATAGGGCTTATAGGCTACATAAGTGGGATAAAGACAATTTGTGGTTACGAAACAACTATATATCTCTAAGGCGTGAAGCGAAAAGTGTAATAAAAAAGTCCAAGCGCTTGAAATCTCCATAGCTCGTGACTGTAAAGAAAACCCCAAGCGATTCTTTCAATACATCAACAATAAAAATCCAGTAAAAATTGTCTTGGGGCCGTTGAAAAATGTTAACGGAGATCTAGTTTCTGAAAACAAGGAAATGGCTACCTTGCTAAATGAATTTTTTACGTCAGTTTTTACTATAGAAGATGTAACGAATATCCTTACGGTCATAGACATAATACCTTTTGATAATGGTAATATTTTGGATAATATTGTGGTTAGTGAAGGGGAGGGAAAACGCGTAAATCACCGGGGCCGCATTCCATATATCCCATACAACTAAAAGAATTAAAAGATAGCATTGTTTTGCCGCTAACAAAGATTTTTAATGCGTCTATTTCTGAGGGGTGCGTACCATATAATTTCAAGTTAGCAACTGTAACACCTATCTTTAAGAAAGGCGATAAATGTGAGGCGTGAAATTATAGGCCAATCAGTTTAACGTCTGTTGTAGGTAAGCTACTGGAATCAGTAATTAGGGATCGTATAGTCGAACACTTAGAATTGCATAACCTACTTAGAAATACGCAGCACGGTTTTAGGCGAAATAAATCTTGCTTAACTAATCTTCTAGAATTTTTTCAAAGCGTGGTTGACGTTTACGACAGTCATCGGGCGGTTGATGGAGTGTATTTAGATTTTCAAAAGGCGTTTGACACCGTGCCGCAAAAAAGACTCATTGAAAAAACTAAGGCTCATAGAATCAGGGGTGTAGTAATAAATTGGATAGAAGAGTGGTTGCGAGGTAGGAAACAGAGGGTGGTCGTTGATGGAGTGGAGTCGTGTTGGGCTAATGTAGCGAGTGGCGTTCCTCAGGGTTCTGTATTGGGCCCCTTGCTTTTTCTTATATATATTAACGATTTAGATATCGGCGTAGTCAGTACAGTTTCAAAGTTTGCGGATGACACGAAGCTGGGTGGTAGGACTATTAATGACGAAGATAGAGGTAAAATCCAGGAAGATCTGAATAAAATCGTTGATTGGTCAGTCACATGGCAAATGAGATTTAACGTTGATAAGTGCAAAATTTTGCATAGAGGTTCGCGTAACGGTAATTTTGCGTATAGTATGTCAGGGAAAGATTTAACAAGCGTAGAGCAGGAAAAAGATTTAGGAGTTATAGTCACTGGTGATATAAAAGTAGCGAAACAAAGTACAGCAGCGGTCAATAAGGCGAACAAAGTGTTAGGTTTTATATCTCGAAATTTTGGGTATAAATCGCGCGATATTACAGTTCCACTTTATAAATCATTAGTTAGACCCCATTTGGAGTACGCGGTCCAATTTTGGAATCCCCATATGCGCAAATATATAGACAAAATCGAAAGAGTTCAAAGACGAGCAACTAAGATGATTCCGTCGCTTTGGTCAAAGTCGTACGAGGATAGGCTTAAGGAGTTAAAATTGACCACACTCGAGACTAGGAGGCTAAGGGGTGATCTAATCCAGGTTTTCAAAATTATGAATGGGTTCGATAACGTAGATAGAGATAGCTTTTTCGAAATATCTCAATATAATAGGACTAGAAATAAAGGGTGTAAGTTCACAAGTAGAAGGTTCGAGACAGCAGTTGCGAAAAACTTTTTTACGCATAGAATAGTAAATAGGTAGAATAGTTTGCCGGTAGAAGTAATTAGTATCACGTCTATAAACATGTTTAAAAATCGATTAGACGCATATGTTGATAGATTGGGTATAGTTTAAGGTAGTAAAATTAGGGGTTGGATAAGATAGATTTTGATTCTCTTTTCATCAAAGATCACAACAACCAGACTAGAGGTCATAGTATGAAATTATTTAAGCCAAGATGTAGAACAAATTTAAGAAAACATAGTTTTACAAGTGTTGTTGGATATAGGGAGGCAGCATCTTGGGTTAGGGGATACGCTCTGTCCTTACACACCCTATTTAAAGAAATTCCTCTGCCGAGCGGTGCCCCCCCATAGTACTGTGAGGTATTGAAAAACTCATGATCTTCACTTACCCCACAAACACCATGAAATGGGAGACCCAAAATGGGTGCACACACATTTCTACATTACTGTACAGTCTTTACAGCCACACCTACACTTTTCCTCCATATATATATATTGTAATGTATATGGTTGTAAATTTTGACTTGGTCCACAATCGATATGGACCGTGACTTATTTTTGGTTGGCAAGGTACTGGTATTGATGGGTACCGTAATGAAATTGACTGGATTCTTTGGATCTGATATATTTGCATGTCGGTTACAAATAGATATAGAGTGTAACATATTTGTGGATAGTAGTCTATTATGACTTGATCCACTGGATCCAGAGATTCTATCTTTAATTTTAAATTGATAATTAATTAGTCTTAAATTGATAATTATTTAGTTTTGTAAAAATTGGTCGTTGCCAATGTACAGGCAGTTTTTACATAAATTTCTTATGTTCTTGTGGTTCGGAACCCACGTAAAATTGTAGGTCCCCTCCGCCACCACGGAGGACAAACACAATACACAATTACGAACACAGTTAGGTAGACCAGCCATGAGTGGATCCTAGGGACTTTGTTGGTCTGAAACATTATAACATTATAACATTATATATTGTGGGATCCGTTGCAGAGTGGAGGGAACAAAGTCCGAAGTGAAATACTATTTAAATCCTGTGGCAGAATGCCCCTACAGTAGTGAGTGTTAATCAGGAAGGATATTTTGACGAAAAATTCTCCGCAGTAACCCTTCTGTTGAAACGTTTCTTTGCTTCCATTCTTGGATTCTGATGTAACTCCAAATAAACATTCGTATAACTCACATTTATATCAGTTGTTTCCTTTATTATTCGTTACAATTTCAATAATATTTTCAGCGTCTTCATACTGCCGTACTCTAATTATATATATATATATATATATATATATATATATGTGTAGGTGTGTGTGTGTGTGTGTGTGTGTGTGTGTGTGTGTGTGATAATAAATTTGTTAATTGACTAAAGAACACCAAAAATATCATAAGAAAAAATAAATTAG
This sequence comes from Bathynomus jamesi, assembly GCA_023014485.1. NCBI lineage: Eukaryota > Metazoa > Arthropoda > Malacostraca > Isopoda > Cirolanidae > Bathynomus > Bathynomus jamesi. The sequence continues at coordinate 967,391 of JAJOZX010001012.1, forward strand.
GCCTATCAATACCAACTAATTAATTAAATTTGGTTTAAACTTTAAAATTTAATAAACTACCAACTTAAAAATAGTATTATAACATACCTTTATTATTTTTATCCAATTTTTAAGTGATTGTGATTACACACAACAAAAATACAGTATATACTGTATATATATATAATATATTATATATATATATATATATATATAATATATATATATTTATTATACTAAGGACTAAGGTGCGCCAGTTAATTCGAATACATTTTTATAGTGACAGTAAGCTCCGCTTTAAGGTTTTAGTTTTAAAATGGAAAGCAATTATTTCGTTGATATAATTACAGTTATTACCCAATTAAATGCAGCGCCTTAAAAAAATCCGACATCTTCACTCTTAACTTCGATTCAAACCTGTTTAATTTAAAAATAAAAAATTCGTACACGCTTTGAAACTGTTCGAACAGTTTTAACTGCATCAAACATCGTATATAATGAAATGAACTTGAAATTTCACAGAATATTTCTAGTTAACTGTGAAAATAAAATTATATATATATATATAGGGTGGGGCACGGGAATCAAGTGTTTTTTGAATAGCTAGTAATCGGCCATTAGGAATGGGAGGGGCGTGCGGTAGGTAGCATTCCATTCCTGGGTTCATAGCATTTAACTTTAACTAACACTCACCTTTATCTTTCAGGTGCCATCATGGAGCAGTGGACGTTAGAACACCGCATGTTCGCGTATGATCATTTGTTAGGAGTGGCGAGTCAGTGACAGCAGTTCAGCGTGCGTTTTCGCCGCAGATTCAACATTCATCGAAATGACTCTGTTCCCGCTCGTGACACAATCTTACGTTGGGTTAACAATCTTCGAACAGGAGGCTCAATAATGAAAACAAAACCGAAGGGGCCGCAACGCACTGTGCGTACTCCAGAGAACGTTGAAAGGGTCAGACAAGCGATGTTGCAAAGCCCAGGCCGCTCTGCTCGGAGACATTCAGCTGCACTCGGAATCAGCAATCGTACTGTTAGACGGATTTTGCATGAAGAATTACATTTTCACCCATACAAGTTAGCGATGGTGCAGGAATTGAATGTAAACGATTGCCCCAACGACTGAATTTTGCACAGGAAATGCTTGCACTTTATGAGCAGAATGAAAACATGATGGTGGTAATGAGTTATGAAGCCCATTTCCACCTTAATGGGGCCGTCAACAATCAAAACTGTCGGTATTGGGCTGCTGAAAATCCGCGACAACTCCATGAAAAACCGCTGCATAGCCCTAAGGTTACAGTTTGGTGCGCGGTGGGAAAGTTTGTCGTCATCGGTCCCTATTTCTTCGAACAAAATGGGGTTACCGTTACCATAACATCTGGGCGTTACATTGAGATGGTGAACACCTTTTTCATCCCTGAGTTACGAAGAAGGCGTATTGCTCGTCGACATTTGTGGTTTCAGCAAGATGGGGCCACGCCACACACCGCCAGAGCGTCAATGGCTGTTCTTCGCCCCCTGTTTCCCAACCATCTCATTTCGAGATTTGGTGACATTGCATGGCCCCCTCGGTCCCTGACTTGTCCACATATGACTTCTTTCTATGGGGGTACCTCAAGTCACGTGTCTACGAGGACAAGCCCCGTACATTAGATGCATTGAAGGAAGCGATCCGTCAACAAATCATCCAAATCAACAGAGACCTGCTGGGAAGAGTGGAGGCCAATTTTCGTAAACGCCTTCAACAATGCGTCGACGGCCAAGGACATCATATGCCAGATATAATTTTCGGTACATGATTATTATGACATGAAATGCTATGTTCTTACGAATGTTGTTCTACCAATATATTTTCTTTACAAAAATAAATATCATTTTCCTGATTATTCCAAAAACACTTGGTTCCCGTGCCCCACCCTGTATATATATATATATATATGAAAATTATTTCACGAAGGTAACACGTGAAAAATATTTATGATGAATAAAACCACGAAGGAAAGGAAACACAAAATGGTGCTCAAGCGCTTTCGTCTAATGACATCCTCAGGAACATCCTGAGGATGTCATTAGACGAAAGCGCTTGAGCACCATTTTGTGTTTCCTTTCCTTCGTGGTTTTATTCATCATATATTAATATATATATATATATATATATATATATATACATATATATATGTGTGTGTGTGTGTGTGTGTGTGTGCACGAATTGCTCATTCGATTATTATATATATATTTTTTCTACAAATATTGTTATACATTTTGTATATTTTCAAAATAATTAATATATATACAAGCGCAGATGGGGTGAGAAGTTTGTGGATGGAATGAGGGAGGTGGGGAGATGACCGTGTGTTTTGATGGTATTTAGCAACTCTCCCTAATATAAATTAAAATATATGTTTGTATTTAGCAACCAAATGGCTGAATAATATAAGGAATAATTAAATAAATGTTGCTATCTGGCAACTCAGTCTTCTAGACTGATTAATATATGAATTACTTTAATAATTATTGCTATCTGGCAACTCAGCAGCCGATTGGCTGAATAATATATGAATTAATTTAATAAATAACGAATCTGGCAACTAGTTGAAGGAATAATTAAACACATTGAGCTATCTGGCAACTGGATGAAGGAATAATTAAACACATAGCGCTATCTGGCATCTCAGCCTTCTATTGGCTGATGAATTAAATACATGGCGCTATCTGGCAACCCAGCTGGCTATTTGGGACCCTATAAGAGGGCGGCGGGTAGCTGAAGAACTCATATGAGCTCGGCAATCAGCCGAGCAAGGATCCCTACTCTGGATCCTTTCTCTTTCTGGCTCTTTGGGGGTGATGTTTTCCCTTCTACCCCATAGAGGCCTCTTAGATTAGGTATGCCCCTTTGGGGGGTTCAGCTTGGGGGAGAACTCTGCCTCCAAGTTGCATACCCCTTGCAGTCCCATTTTGGGGTTGGCAACAAAGGTAGTAGGGGAATTTTTTCTTTTTTTCTTTTTTCTTTTTTTTCTCTTTTGCAACAAAAGGGGGGTGGGGGTTGGCAATCTTGCAACAAAGGGGGTGGGGGTTGGCAATCTTGAAACATTACTGTACGTAATATTTCTGCACTCTGGCATTTTGCGCCCATCCTACTGTTGATGTATTGGTGAGTTTATAAAATAAAATATTGGATATTATGAAAAAGCCGTGTTATTTATAATAATAATAATAATTATGTTTTAGGAGTTTATTAAGAACTCCAATATTTATAAATGGTACCCGTATGCTGTTTGTACTCAATAACGGGCGTAACTGGAGTAAAAAAGTTGATGGGGGGGAGACGAACACAATGATATTGTTAGAAGCACTCATTATCTATGGGAGTAATTATGAAAGTTAAGTTGTCCCGCCCTCCCCAACTTTTATAATTACTTCCATAGATAAAGAGTGCTTCTAGCAATAGGACAGTGTTCTTCCCTCCAACTTAGTTCCTCCAGTTACAACCCTGCTCAATTAGTTGGTTTTGGGATACTTGTACTTTATAATATAATTGTTTGTTTGATTCCATTGCCTACAACTTATGGTGGAGTTGCCAGATATTGCAATACAAATCTTGGCTTATATTTCTGCCCAGAATCGTGCAAATCTGCTCTTCGACTTGCCAAAATCCCATAATCAGACAAAAATGTGAAAAACCTACTCAGTTTTAATTATTCTCACTTTTTCTGACGCTTCTCCAACAACTTTTCTCCTACTTCCATATATCTCTGACTCTCGATCATCCTCCTTTCAGGATTTCGATGAAACCTTTGCTACTGCGCTAAGCATATCAAAAGTTCTTCATAGAGTCTAGCACAAATCTTTTAATTTCCAAACTGCCCTTCTTCGGTTTCTTCCTTCTATCTGTGCTTTCATCTCTGCTTTCCTTTCTGGCCGAGCTATAGCGGCGGTTGTAGACGGGGCACTGTTCTCCTCCTAAAGCCACTAACAGTGGTTTTTCTCAGCGTTCTGTCCTGCAACCCACTCTTTTCCTTTTATCTATCATTGATCTATTAAGTCGCATTTCCTGTCCTATGCCGATGATTCCACTCTTCACTTCTCCAACCGCTTCACAAAGCGTCCCTCTCAACAGACGCCCATTTCTTCGTGTGGGTCGTGGGTAGAATCTCTTGTTCTCGAGGCACTAATGACCCGTTGAATTGACTTCCACAATTTTCCATATCCAGTTTTCCTTTTGTGAAAAAAAAAATATATATATATATCTGCTACGGTTCTGGAGCCTTACCCTACCAGGACAAGAAACTACGTAACCTTGTCGAGGCGTAGCAGCTTAAACCGACTGGAATGTCTGCCTGGAAATCTGGAAGGAGATTTCTGTAACTTGCGGGGGGCAATGGGCATCCGGAAGGTACTAATTAGTAGTTTCGAACAAGTTAGGAAAGGCCTAGCAAGCCTCTGGTGGTTTTCTTTTGCTCAAGTACAACGCAGAGAGCCTCGGAACGGACGGACCACGGTTACGACTTTGGCGCGAAAACGGACTTTCTTTTGGATTGCTACAATAAATGTCGGAACACTTAGAGATAAATGCGAAGAAATAGTTGAGTTCATGGAATCGAAATCTATACATATTATGGGAATCGCAGAAACCAGATGGAGAGGTTAAGGAACCAAGGTACTGCACAATGATTATAAGTGCATATACAAGGGCAGAGAAGAGGATACCAGATCGGGTGTGGCAATTATACTATCCCCCCCGATTTTCTGAACATGTTGTTGGAGTGATAATAAAGAGTGAGAGATTGATGGAAGTGACCCTGAGCCTAAACGGGGAGAGACTATCGGTAATCCAGGCATATGCACCGCAGTGGAAAATCACAGGAGGAAAAGGAAAAATTTTATGAGGATCTTCAGGGAATGATAGATGGGCTGCCTTATGGACCAAGAATTTTGATGGGAGACCTAAATGGCCATGTGGGTGGAGATCGAAACGGAAATAAAGACGTGATCGGGGCATTTTGTGTGGGGGAGAGAAATTTGGAAGGGGAAATGCTGGTAAATTTTTGTGCAAGAAATGTTCTTAGTATAATGAACATATTTTTTAAGCACCAGGAATCACATCTCTATACGTGGTATGGATGGAATAGTAGAACCGGAAATTATAAGAAGTCTCAGATAGACTTTATTGTGGTGGATAAAAAGTCATTGTGAAAGATGTAAGAGTAGTACCATCTGTCTTTTGACTCGGACCATAGACTTGTTAAAACCAAAATTTTGCTTACAGTACCACAAAATATAAAAAAGCCTAGAAGGAGAAGAGTGTGCACGGAAAATATACCAGAAAAACTGGAAGAGATTAGAACTAGAACTGAGGAGGCTTTCAGACAAAGTGTAGCTACGGAAATAGTGGAGGAGGTTTGGGTTGAGTTTAGGAGAACGAAGGAAAGAATACAGCGAGGGGTGATTGGAGAAAGGGTAGTTGGTGAGTCAAAAAAGAAAAAGACGGCATGGTGGACCCAGGAGGTAAAGGAGGCAGTGACAAATAAGATGCGTGCTTTTAGGAGATGGCTTAAGGATAGAAATGAGCAAACAAGGCAAGAATATGTCCAAATGAGAAACCACACCAACGAGGTTAAAAGAAGAGCGAAACGCTCTGTGTGGGAGAAAATAGGTAGAGACTTAGAAGAGGATTTTCAATGCTCGAAGAAGTTACTGTACAGCATGGCTAAGAAGTATAAAAATGGAGAAAGCAAGAAAACAACAGTGGCGATTAAAAATGCACATGGTGAAGTCATCACTGATAAAAGCCAGGTGGCCGTACGTTGGAACGAATACTTTAGACAGCTTTTGAATAACGAGAACCAATATGATGAAGTGAGACGGGAGGAGCGGGTAACTCATGAGGAGCATGAGGGGGACAGAGAGATCACTAGAGAGGAGGTTAGTCAAGCACTAAAGAAGATGAAGAATAATAAATCTCCCGAGTAGTATGTGCGCGTTTAGGGAGACAAACATGGAACAATTTGAAAATTTCCCCCTTCACCCTCCTTCATGAGGATCCTTCACCGTCCTTCATAACGTTCCCTCTTTTATAAGGTGTCTTTCATGGTCTTAAAAAAAAATTCATCCTCGCCTTCCTCCTTGGAGAAAAAAAAAATTCATCCTCACCTTCCTCCTTAAAAAAAAAATTCATCCTCGCCTTCCTCGAAAAAAAAGATTCATCCTCGCCTTCCTCCTTGGAAAAAAAAGAAAAAAAGTGGTTCATCATCACCTTTCACGAAAAAAAAATCCTCCTGTCCTCTGGGGTTCTTTCAAGGTCTTTCATGAGACAAACAAACAAACACAGACAAAGACAGAGTTTGACACTCAATTTTGAGCTTATACCATTAAACATTAGAAATGAAAACTTAAAATAAATATCTGGAAAAAGGTTTAATAGACCTAACGAGAGTATCTACCGACCTCAAACCATATCATTATATCCTAATACCACATTACCTACTCCTTTGTAATTCCATTTTGACATGTTAACAAATTGCGAACATCACAAAATAGAAACTCAGACTAAACATATTTTAAATCATAAGCAATTTCTTTCATTAATATTTCTATTATATAAATTTAAATAAAAATATTAAATAAAATTAAAATAAAACATTTTATTTTCAATTATAGGGGTAACTTTTGCTTTTCCTAATTAAAATTTGTTTATGCTACACTAATATGAAATGAAGCGAAGTGAAACGAAATGAAAAGGCTTATTAGCAGACTATAGTCCATATGATAAACAGTGGTGGGCGCGGTACCAAAATTTGGGGGTGCGTTACGCGGTACTGCGGTACCTCAGCATGCCCAGTGCGTTACGCGGTACTGCGGTACTTTTTCAGGTCCCCCTGGTGCGTTCCGCGGTACTGCGGTACTGCGGTACTGCACACAAGAACAACACAAGTAATAGCACATATTTTCAGAAATTGCATATCGGCGATTTTGCACCTGAACTTTCTGCCATAATGGCTAAAAATCGATCTTTGTCACAGAAATGTAACACACGTGCAACCGGCTCAAAAGCAAGCACTGCACTGAGGCGTTGTGATAGGATGGCAACGTAACATGTTCTGAACGAAAACTTAACGTGTCTAGAGTTAGGCTGATGCAACACACGCAGCATTCGTCTTACTGTACTCCTGTAATAAGGTTTACTTCAAAAAAAGTGTTAATTTTTTGAAAAGTCGTGTTTGTCGGTATCGCGGAAAGTACCGCGGGAAATTTGAATGCGGTAGCGGTACTGCTGTACTTTCAGCGATCCTTTGCGGTACTGCGTTATGCGGTACCGGTTTGGTAGAGCGGTAGTACCGCAGTACCGCAGTACCGCAAAAAATACCGCAAGTGCCCAGCTTTGATGATAAAAACTATTAAGATACATTATGCAGTTTAGCAAACATAAATATTATTGTTTACCCTCAATAACCATCTTAAACAATGCTTTTAAAGAATGCTTTTAAAGTCAACTACATATCCGTCTTTATTTAGCCTGAGTTTTCTTGTGGGTCTATGCAATGATCCTTATCCTTTATGTAATAATTCTGGAGTACCCCGTTTCAACATCCACCTACTGTAGTTAATTCATTATTTTGGCGAACACCTAATTAATATTCCTTCAGTTATAATACGATATCCATTATACGATGAAATTAAAACACAAACATTTTTATAATGCATTTTATAATAGTGTGACACTAAATGTTGCAAAAGTCGTTTTCTACGCACATTTACAATAAAGAAAACGGAATTTTGGCTAATGAGAGGGATAGCCACAAATTAAATATATTTGTTTCGGATCATTCTATAAATTTAAAACATTACTTGTAAGCAATTAGCTCCACTGATTAATATAATTTCTTAACAATAGTTTACTAATCCACATTATCAGCAACTTTCCGGAATTATGCAAACCGGCAGGGATCGCGAAATTTCCATAACGTTATATTACATTATAATACGTTATAATACGTTTAAAAACGTCTGGAATATGAGTTGCTGGATATACATATTTGTATATTGAAGGAAGAGCCCTTAATTTTATCGTTGCAAAGATACATGACTGCATATATAAAAAGCATTCGTTTATCTCATTAACAAACTATGAAATCTGTTGGTAGGCGCATTAGCCAAATTACATAATGAAGTACACAACGAATTGAAATTATGGTGAAATATGGAAACTATCTGTGCATTGCAACACAGTGAGATGAAACTATTTAAGCCCATACTCTAATTGAAATCACTCTTCATGCAATCTTCACAGCAGAAAGTTTGTTAACACTTCACTTCCTTTACCAGTTTGTGAGTATTTTTAAACTTTTTTTAGCATGTTAACTGATAATCATTATTTTTTCAGGATAGGCTTTGAGTGAAATTCATTCTAGATGTTCGACTCCTTTTTTGTTCACGAATAATGACTACAATACATTGTATACATTTGGTTGGTAGTAAATGGATACCCCTCGGTAGACTAGTGATTAATACAGCGAGATGCTGGTGGGCGTGGTTAATATTCCACGTTGAACTGTGGATATAAGATTGAGGGACGAGCTTAACCTTCGTCAGAATGAACAATTCGACCGGTAGCTAAACTAGGGTTAATAAGGATATATATATATATATATATATATATATATAATATATATATATTAATATATATATATATATATATATATATATATATATATATATACACTGTTGTTCGCGTTGATTTTATTTTATTAAAACATTTCAAATTCATTGTAATGAACTTGCTAAAGGATATCTAGCCACAAATCTCGGCTTATATTTAAGTCATTGGTTTAAGTAGGACCTACTACTACAGACAGAACGATGCCACGTCAAGATAGTCATTCACAATAATTCTATTTCATTTAACACGTATCAAATTCATCACGATAAAAACTGATGTATGATGCAGTTATCTACTAAATCTCGGCACTATATTTAGACTCATTTTGATTATTACATAATACTATAGTGCCATACTACATAAAAATTTTGTCTCTCTTCAGCAAACAGTCGCTCGGAGTTTAGAAACGGATTCATTTTTAGAGAAATTAAAAACTTGTAATGTTTCAACTCACATCACTTTCAATGGTAATTTGCAAATATTTACAATAATCCGACTTAATTTCGTGTCTGACGTTTTAAATAAGCTGCAGATATTTTCTACAGTTAAATTATTACATTGTCAACCTCCATTGCCTTTGGTGGATTTCCAAAATAAAAACCTGATCAAACTGTATGTTCGTGACAAGGTAATTTGAAGAATATTAGCTAAAAAGTTGCAGATTAACTGTATAACGCAACAAAATAAACTTTATATCTTGAAATTACATAGGAACAATCCCTGAACTATAAACTATATATATATATAATGGGAAATAAGAGAACGAGACTCCAAGTCACCGCCTATCCAACGTCGGGGAAATGTAAGTATGCTTTACTTTAGTAATATATATATTACAGTATATATATATACAGCCATTTCTACCATTCCTTTATAACATGTCCCCCTGTTTACAAAGGTGAGTATTCTTTCTGTTCTTTCAGCCAGTTCTCCATCAGTTTTATTTCTATTTGTCATTCAGATAATTCCATTTACAGTCTTTTTTCCTGATAAAGCTTAAAACCGATGCTCATACCTGGGCACTGTCTGCTGAAGAGAGACAAAATTTTTGTAGTATGGCACTATAGTATTAAGTAATAATCAGAATATAAGTCTAAATATAATGCCGAGATTTTGTAGATAACTGCATCATACATCAGTTTTCATCGGGATGAATTTGACACGTGTTAAATGAAACAGAATTATCGTGAATGACTATCTTGACGTGGCATGGTTCTGTCTGTAGTAATAGGTCCTACTTAAACCAATGACTTAAATATAAGCAGAGATTTGTGGATAGATATCCTTTAGCAAGTTCATTACAATGAATTTGAAATGTTTTAATAAAATAAAATCAACGCGAACAGTGTGTGTGCATATATATACAGGGTGTCCCATAAGTCAGGCATCATAGGAAAAATAATAAAAAAAGGCAAAACAAAAGCTTTTATTTACAGAACGTGCTCATTTTGTCCACCATTGTTTTCAATACACAAATTCAGACGTGATACCCAGTCAGCAAGCACACGGTGAATGATGTCAGGAGTAATGGTGTTACATGCCCCAATAATGCGCTGTCGCAAATGTTCAACACTCCTAATTTTCTCTGCGTATACCAGCGCTTTCAAGTGGCCCCAGAGATAAAAATCTAGTGGAGTGAGATCCGGGTTTCTAGCTGGCCATTCCACAGGCCCTCGACGTCCTATCCAATGACCAGGAAATTGTTAGTACAGGTATTCCCTTACTTGGGTGCTGTAATGTGCAGGAACGCCGTCTTGCTGGAACCATGTTGGGAAATTTCTTTCTTCGTTCAAGACAATGGGAAATGCTTCTTCTTTGAGCATACATAGGAAGGTGCCTCCAGTGATATGTTCATCGAAAAAGAGGGGGCCTATGATGCGATCCTTCCAAATGCCACACCATACCATCACCCGAGATGCACCTTCTTCCTTTGAAGAGGTATACCAGTGAGGGTTGTTTTGAGATCAGTAGCGGGTGTTCTGTCGATTTACCTCACCATTTCCATAAAAAACAGCCTCGTCACTAAACAGAATGGTGGACGGGAAATTGGCATCCCAAGCATATTGTTCCGTAGCCCATTCACAAAATTCCATCCGCCGGTCGGGATCATCTTCGCTTAATTTCTGTAGGATCTGAAGTTTATATGGATGCCATTTGTGAGCCTGAAGAATGCGATGGATGCTACTTTTCGATACGCCTGTCTCGGCGGACAATCGCCGAAGAGACTTATTGGGACTTCTGTTAAAATGAGCCAGGATAGCAGTGGCTGTATCATCGTCAGTTGACCTCCTTGAAGGTCCACTGCGTGGTTTATCTTCTATGGATCCTGTTTCCTTAAACTTTGCAACAAGTCTGCTGACACAACTCTGTGTTATTGGCTCGCGGTCTGCATGCAGTCTGTTAAATTCAGCAGTGGTCTCTCTTTGACTCCGATTTCCTATGAGTAGAATTATCTGGATTCGTTCTTCCTTCCTCACAGACATTACGGCCCGTAGAAAGAGAAAAATATGAATCATGGTTTGTAGAAATAGAAAAATATGAATTTCTCCTATGATGCCGGACTTATGGGACACCCTGTATATATATATATATATATATATATACAGGTATATATATATATATATATATATATATATATATATATATTATAATATATATATCCTTGATTAACTTTGGTTTAGCTACCGGTCGAATTGTTCATTCTGACGAAGGTTAAGCTTGTCCCTCAATCTTATATCCACAGTTCAACGTGGAATATTAACCACGCCCACCAGCATCTCGCTGTATTAGTCACTAGTCTACCCAGGGGTATCCATTTACTACCAACCAAATGTATACAATGTATTGTATTCATTATTCGTGAACAAAAAAGAAGTCGAACATCCAGAATGAATTTCACTCAAAGCCTATCCTGAAAAAATAATGATTATCAGTTAACATGCTAAAAAAAGTTTAAAAATACTCACAAACTGGTAAAGGAAGCGAAGTGTTAAACTTTCTGCTGTGAAAATTGCATGAATAGTGAGGATTTCGATTAGAGTATGGGCTTAAATAGCTTCATCTCAATGTGTTGCAATGCACAAACAGTTTCCGTATTTCAGTATTCGTTGTGTACTTCATTATGTAATTTGGCTAATGCCTACCAACAGATTTCATAGTTTGTTAATGAGAAAAACGAATGCTTTATACCTATGCAGTCATGTATCTTTGCAACGATAAAATTAAGGGCTCTTCCTTCAATATACAAATATGTATATCTAGCAACTCCTATTCCAGACGTTTTTAAATGTATTATTGCGTATTATAATGTAATATAACGTTATGAAAATTTCGCAATCCCTGCCGGTTTGCATAATTCCGGAAAGTTGCTGAAAATATGGATTAGTAAACTACTGTTAAGAAATTATATTAATCAGTGGAGCTAATTGCTTACAAGTAATGTTTTAAATTTATAGAATGATCCGAAACAAATAAATTTAATTTGTGGCTATCCCTCTCATTAACCAAAATTCCGTTTTCTGTATTGTAAATGTGCGTAGAAAACGACTTTTGCAACATTTAGTGTAACGCTATTATAAAATGCATTATAAAAATGTTTGTGTTTTAATTTCATCGTATAATGGATATCGTATTATAACTGAAGGAATATTAATTAGGTGTTCGCCAAAATAATGAATTAACTACAGTAGGTGGATGTTGAAACGGGGTACTCCAGAATTATTACATAAAGGATAAGGATCATTGCATAGACCCACAAGAAAACTCAGGCTAAATAAAGACGGATATGTAGTTGACTTTAATAGCATTCTTTCTTTTTACAGTTGTTTGTATTCATAATTAGCATAACAAAACGAAATAGGTAAATTGAAATAAATAATATTTATTTATGTAGCTCCTTTTCCGTTCCAGTTTGCAGAAAATCCTTACGCGATAGAAAAATGGATACCTTATTTGAAATCAGAATAATTGATTTATATAAATCAACTAATAGTAAGAAAACATCTCTTACAAATTTCTTATTCGCAGGCCTTTGTAGTTTATAGCCAAAAGTTGGTAACAATAATAATTAACTATTTCTCGTTACAGTTAAATTACTAGAAAAAATTACATACGTTTAAAATTGATTATTATTAATTAGTCTGGAAAATCTGGCAAGATTGTGAACTGAGTTGCCTATTATAATTAATGTACTTAGCCAAGAATTATGCAAATAATGTACATTAAATCACTCGTTTCACGTGCTTAATTGTGAAATTCATATATATATATATATATATATATATATATTTATTTGCAGCATCCACTCGTTTCACGTGCTTAATTGTGAAATTCATATATATATATATATATATATATACTGTATATATATATATACATATATATATATACAGGGGTTAGACAAAATAATATGAACACCCGACGATTTCACCGGTTATCTTTACGGACTGCTCAGACACAAAGTAAACGGTCAAATGACTGGCAAACCTATTTAAATGCGTAACAGAGAGTGTATACGTCATGTTATAACCCTCACGTTGTTTTTACAGATCTGAGTGAATTATGAATTAGCAGTTATGAAAGACCTGTCAGACTTCCAAAGAGGGCAAATTGTCGGAGCGCGGATGGCTGGTGCATCGGTGACGAAAACCGCTCAGATGTTCAATGTATCCAGAGGAACTGTCTCTATGGTCATGTCTGCTTACCAAAACCATGGAAAGACAAGCACCGACAAATGCAATAGTGGACGCAAGAAGAAGCTGTGTGATCGAGACCGCCGGGTGCTAAAGCGCATTGTGACAAAGAACCATAAGACCACAGCTCCAAAAGTGACTGCAGAGCTTAACCAGCATCTTGCAAGCCCGGTATCGACCAGAACTGTACGTCGCGAGCTCCATGGGGCTGGATACCATGGGAGGGCTGCAATTGCCAAACCCTTCCTTTCGCACATCAACATTGAGCGGCGCAGAAAATGGTGTAATGACCGTAAGAATTGGTCAATGGACCGGTGGAAGAATGTAGTCTACTCCGACGAATCCTCCTTTACGCTATTTCCATGTTCCGGTCGAGTTTACGTCTGGAGACAGCTTAAAGATGCTTATGACCCCGACTGCCTGATCCCAACCGTTAAGCATGGAGGCGGATCTGTGATGGTTTGGGCAGCAATATCGTGGAATACTCTTGGCCCAGCTGTAGTACTGCATGGTAGGGTTAACGCCCAGGTCTATCTGTCAATATTGGCTGACCAGGTCTCCATCCCATGGTCCAAACGCTGTTTCCCAATGGCGGCGCCGTCTTCCAGGATGATAATGTACCAATCCACACCGCTGGGGTCGTTAAAAACTGGTTTAAAGAGCATGTTAGTGAAGTAGAACGCTTGGATTGGCCTCCACAATCCCCGGATCTTAACATTATCGAGCATCTGTGGTGTCAGTTGGAGCAGCTGGTCAGAAGCCGATTCCCACTGCCGGCGTCTTTGGAGGAACTGGAGCAGGGTTTGCTCGAAGAATGGCTCAGGATTCCTCTAGCCACTGTCCAAAAGCTGTATGAATCAATTCCCCGACGCATTGCAGCTGTTATTGCCGCTAAAGGAGGACCAACTCCATACTAAGAATAAAAACCGCCATTTATCAAGGTGTTCATATTATTTTGTCCAACCCCTGTATATATATATATATATATATATATATATATATAGGGTGGGCGGAATGTAGCTCCCTAATTTAAATTACATATAAATTATGTATAAATTGTGATTGTATTGTTATATTGTTATGGTGTGTTCTCTAAAGTGGTACAATTGTAACGGTAATCTTTTTTTCTCTAAAGTGTTCTCTTTGTGTTCTCTAAAGTGGTACAATTGTAACGTTCATTTTTTTTTTCATTTCAGATTGAAGGGTAACATGGCTGAGCGTTTAACACTGCAGGAGCGTGCCCAGTTGGCGGCACGGTACGAAGTTTGGCAATCTGTCGTTCGAGTTCAAAGATGGTGGCGGGCCATTCACGGACCACGTGCCCAAGTGGACCCGAAAACAATCAAGAACTGCCACGCGAAGCTCATGACCACGGGGTCTGTGGCAGATGTTCGAAGATGTGGTCGCCCTTCGACATCCAGGGCCCAGGAGACGGTGCAGGCAGTTCAAGAAATGTTCGCACGGAGTCCACGAAAGTCAACTCGCCAGGCAGCTCGGGAAAGTGGACTCTCCCGCTACTCAGTGCGAACTGTGCTGAAGAAGGAGCTGAACTGGCGTGCGTGGAAGCCGCATTACTGCCAATCTCTCTCGGACGAGGACTGCGACATTCGCATGGAGTTCGGGGAAATCATGCTGGCTTGGCATGAAGACTGGCCCCATCTCTTCCGCAACATCCTCTGGAGCGACGAGGCGGTGTTCCACGTCGGAGGCTTTGTCAACCGCCACAATTGCCACTACTGGGCAGGAGAGGATCCCATGGTTACCGCTGAAAAACGGCAGAATCGGTTCAGTGTAACGGTGTGGTGTGGTATGACCTCAGATCAGGTTGTGGGCCCGTTCCTTCTGCGCAACACCATGAATGCTGAGCGGTACCTTGCTATGTTGCGAAACGAGGTCTGGCCGGTTGTCAGCACATGGGAGAACATCGACGATCTGATATTTATGCAAGATGGCGCCCCTCCGCACTTCGCTCTTGTTGTCCGTGAGTGGCTGGATGCCCACTTCCCTGGGCGTTGGATGGGTCGTCGTGGTCCATATCAATGGCCAGCCAGGAGCCCCGACTTGACACCGTGCGACTTCTTTCTTTGGGGGTGGGTAAAGGAAGAAGTCTACCGCACCAAACCGAGGACATTGGGAGAACTGGAGGACCGAATTCGGGAAGTCATGTCCTCCATCCCGCCGGAGTTCCTGCTAAAGTCAGTGGACGCCATTCCTGGGCGGCTCCAGAAGCTGGTGGAAAGAGTTGGAGCCCACATTGAATTTTAGAGAAAACCTACCATGTATGCCTACCTTTTCATATTATTTCTTCTGAAATAAATGGATAATATACGTATTTTTTTACCAATCCATAATAGGGAGCTACTTTCCGCCCACCCGTATATATATATATATACGATAAACAAATAATATTGTTTAAGATGGTTATTGAGGGTAAATAATATTTATGTTGGCTAAACTACATAATGTATCTTAATAGTTTTTATCATATGGACTATAGTTTGCTAATTAGCCTTTTCAATTCATTTCACTTCGCTTCATTTCATATTAATGAAGAATAAACAAATTTTAATTAGGAAAAGCAAAAGTTACCCCTATAATTGAAAATAAAATGTTTTATTTTAATTTTATTTAATTTTTTTATTTAAATTTATATAATACAAATATTAACCAAAGAAATTGCTTATGATTTAAAATATGTTTAGTCTGAGTTTCTATTTTGTGATGTTCGCAATTTGTTAACATGTGAAAATGGAATTACAAAGGAATAGGTAATGTAGTATTAGGATATAATAATATGGTTTGAGGTCGGTAGATACTCTCGTTAAGTCTATTAAACCTTTTTTCAGATATTTATTTTAATTTTTTATTTCTAATGTTTAAGGGTATTGTGTGTCAAACTCTGTCTTTGTCTGTGTTTGTTTGTTTGTCTCATGAAAGACCTTGAAAGAACCTCACGGGACAGGAAGATTTTTTTCTTGTTAAAGAAGGCGATGATGAACCCCATTTTTTTTCCAAGGAGGAAGGTGAAGATGATTTTTTTTTTTCCCCAAGGAGGAAGGCGAGGATGAATTCTTTTTTTTAAAGACCATGAAAGACACCTTATAAAGGAGAGGCCGTCATGAAGGACGGCGAAGGATCCTCATGAAGGACGGTGAGGGGGGGAAATTTTTAAATTGATCCATGTCTGTCTCCCCAATCGCGCCCATACTACTCTCCCGGGCCTGATGCAATTATCACAGAAACACTAAAAGCAGCTGGTGATCCTGCTGTGGACTGGTGCTGAGCATTTTCCGGGTGGTGTGGTCGCAGGGAATTGTACCGGTAGAATGGGGCAGAGCAATTATATATCCTATATATGAAACGAAGGGAAGTGAGCAGGAATGTCAAAAGTACCGTGCATATCTTTGATGTGTCATGTGGAGAAAATATATGAAAGGATTTTGGAATATAGAATACGAAACATACAGGAACCTGGGTTACTGGAGTGTCAATGCGGCTTTCGTGCAGGCCGGAGTACTATAGATCAAATTTCAGCCATAAGACAATATCTTGAGAAGAGCCGAGAATTCAATTTGGACCGCTTCATATGTTTTTTTGATCTGGAGAAGGCATTTGATATTGTGCCCAGGGAGAAGCTGTGGGTGGTTTTGAGTGAGAGAATGCCACCCGAAGCTTCTGAGAGCAGTAATGAGCACCTATAAGGTCTCCCAGATACGGTGGTGGGATCGGAGGAGTGGTTTGATGTAAGTACAGGAGTTAAACAAGGCAGTGCTCTGTCACCCATTTTATTTATTGCCTACATCAACATGGTTATGGAACACATAACTGAGGAAATTGAAGAGGAAATAGAAATTTTTGGATATGCTGATGATGTGGCTGTTGGGACTAACACAGAACAATCCCTGGAGGGAATTATGCAGAGGTGGGATGAGAGATTGAGGGAGTATAGACTGAAACTGAATTATGATAAAATTGAATATATGGTGGTAACGAGGGGAGCGAACGAGGATGGAATCTTTGTTAGGGAAAGGAAATGAAAAAGACGGACACATTTAAATACCTTGGTAGTGTGATAGCAAATGATGCGGGTATGGATGCAGAGGTGAATGAAAGAATTGCTAAATATAGCAGAAATATTTCCTTCCTGTACCCCCTATTGAAAGATCGAAACATCCCCAAAAAGGTAAAGACGCATATATACTCAACAATATTGAAACCAATCTTACTATACGGCAGCGAGACTTGGGCCCTAACCACAAGGACGAGGGAAAAACTGCAA
>JAJOZX010001012.1:987500-1063922 GCA_023014485.1 Bathynomus jamesi
AGCGAGTTTGGATAGAATTTCGATTTTTGCTTTCTATTTTTTTCAGTGTCACAACCATGCGACCTACCATTTCTATGGTTTAGTCGTATCCATATTTCCATTTTTCATTTTTTAGAGAATTTATTATAATTAATTATGGTTGTCTTGCAGCTAACCCTCATCCCTAAACTTTATTAGATTATGCATACACACTGCATATGGCATGATTGGAACCCTTATTTGTACTTCTTTATTCATTACTGTATTCCTCTAATTCATCTTTTTCTAAATTCTCCCAATAATGACTGGTACTGTACGTACAAATTAAATAACTATGACGTCATAAAGTAGCTTAATTCCCTTTACATTTTCCCGTCATTAATTTCCTTTCATCATATCTCTAGTATACAATGTATGGAAATTCTTCAACATAATAATAAAAATTGTACACTCGATACGTCATTATTTATATGTTATGGCCTGTCTGGTATGATGCAATATACCAGATGTGTACAATATACCAGATGTGTGCAAAACGTTATGCATCCGTACCTGTTCTTTCAAAGTCGTGCAAATACGTTCGCATGTATTATTTTTTCTTTTTCTTTTAAGTGCGTTCACCTCTCGCAAGCTGCTCATTCATACTGATTCAAGTTGTTCGAATTCCGATGATGTCGCCAAAAGCAAGCATCGGAATTCGAAATCTTCTCTCTTGCTTCTGCTACCAATTTATAACGTTAAGATGTTATGTTATATTATTATAATATACTGTATTGTTTCCCTGCCTGGCCACTAGTTAGTTATCGGCTTACGTCACATAGTTATCCCCGTTGTCATTACTTGTACTTACTATTTCTACATAATTGTCATTCAAATTCTATTTACTTATGTATTACGTTATCATAAATGTCCGTGTACTTCCAATGAAAAGTACACCGTATTTTTCTCCGCTTTCCTCATCGCTGGCTAATTAGACTTTCAAACTCTGATAACCAACCAGGTTCTAATAATATTTGACAAAATTTGGCGTAATTATTGTTAACTATAAATATATAACATTGCTGTTAATCCCCTTTAAATTATAGAACAACGGATAACTCAACTTCATTATATAAATTGTATCACGTATTTAGATTACTTCAGTAGTAGATATGTCAATTAACAATTTGCTAAAATTGTAATTAAATGTAATAATTTAATATAATGTAATTAATGTACTTTAATGAAACTGTAATTAACGATAATAAGTGAATGTGAATTAATAGATAATTATAATCATAATTGTTGTAAACCATAATTACAATGTACTCAGTGATGTACTTCGATTGTACTCAATGTACTAACGAAATTATGTCGCCCTTTAGAAATGAATACTCTGCGAAAATACGATTATTTTTTATTATTTTTTTAAATTTTTATTTGGAAACTTTGAAAAATCTGATCATGTGTTTAAATGGGGGAACTTAACCTTCAACTGCACTCCCCCAAAATTTAGACTTATATGCTACTTGTATCTGTAAATTAAGAGACACTCCCTTGCTAGCAGCCTCTCAGCGAGAAGGGGGCAGAGACCCCTTGCCTCCTTAATTTTTAGATTCCAGCCATGGTCGAAAGAGGTCGAACCTCTACACTTGTAAATTCAGAGCACTACCTGTACATTTCTAGTAGTAAATTATCGTGAAAGAAAGTTTTTTATCTTTTCCTTCGAGCCGTGCTCTCGTCCGAGAACTCAGTTAATAAAGTCGATAAGTTATAAAAAGAAAATCGGCGAACCAAGAGAAAGTATCAGAGTATTATAGAAAGAGAAGAATTAACAACTGTCGACCGTATAGCGAGAGAAAAAATTAGGACGTTATAGAAGAAACTACTGCAAGTAACAGATCCGTTGTACCCCCTTCCCAGAACTCCCGTCGACTTCGAAACAACCCAGGCCATAGAGCATAGACGGAGGGGGTTAACATATATATATATAATATATATATATATATATATTTGTGGTGGACCGGATATCCGCATCCGCAATTCTGACTGCGGATATTACCTCTAATAAATTATGCAATTTACAATTAAATTAGCGTATAAAGTAGCTTATAATGCCCAGTCATACACATTTCATGTAAAGTATTAATTATTAATGAACAAACAAATATATAAACCTGAAAATATAAATACCTGGTAACACAAAAAATTGAATGAAACTTGGTGGCTGAAACTCTTGAGAACGTTATTTTTATTATAATGAAAACATTAATATTAATTTTAATTCTTATGCATCGCCTGCCATAATAGTAATATCACGAAATTTGAAAAATTATGTCATATATTCATAATTATATATTATATTGATAGATTAACTAAATATCCGCATCCGCATCCGAAGATGTTCAAAAACTGACATCCGGTCCACCACTAAATTATATATATATATATATATAAAAGTTGTATATATGTGGGTGTGTTTCCATGTGGGTTTGTACAGAAAAGACAAAAATTATTTTTTATATATCGTATATATGAATAATATATATGCAGTATGTAGCGGAGGACCGGGATTAGACCCTCCAAAGGTGGGTAACCTAAAATAAAACATAAGAAGAAGAAGAGAGAGAGAGTAGATCCATCCATTCGTTCGTGTCCATGGCGCATCGCATAATGGTGTCTTCAGCATTACAGCCATCTGGCATTGAAGGCAGCCAATCGTAAACTCCTCAGAGCCAGTCGTATAGGACGTACACAGCTATTTCCTTGCACGTACATAACGGAGAATTAGCATCACTTTACTCAAAAAACACACAAGCACAGCGTATATGCCAGTAGTGTGGGCGAAAAATGGACGAGTGCAATGCAATTGCAAACGTTGATCAATGTTGCAAAGGAAATGTTGCATAAGTTATGCAACAAGTGAAAGACGTTGCAAGTTGCTATGCAACAAGGGGAATGTTGCAAGTTATGTGACAAGGTGGATGTTGCAAGTTGTTATGCAACAAAGGGGAGGGAGGATGTTGCAAAAGCTACAAGGGGTTATGCAACTTGGAGGCAGAATTATCCCACAAGAGAGACAAAGAGGAGAAGGAGAGAAAGGAAGAGGAGAGGTGTTCGCCTGGCAAGAGCCAAGCACATATTAAGATTTCAGCCGAGCTGCCGTTGTCTTAAGATGTTCCTAATCAGCCAGTTGGCTTATCTGGCTGAGTTCTCAGATTGCGCAATTTTTTTAATTAAAGCATATATTCTGGCTTAATCCGCCAGTTGGCTTAGAAGGCTGAGTTGCCAGTTTGCACTATTTATTTAATTAAAGCATATATTCTGGCTTAATCCAACAGTTGGCGTATCTGGTTGAGTTGCAAGTTTGTGCTATTTATTTAATTAAAGCATATATTCTGACTTAACCCACCAGTTGGCTTAGAAGGTCTAACCAGCCATTTGGTATAATTAGATAATAATAGTAATAACGTTTATATATACACAACCAAAAGAATTAAATAAAACACCACCACATCACTCTTTATTTAGACGAACTATTGGATTGGCATAATCTGTCAGCTGGCTTAATCCACCAGTTGACTTAGAAGACCTAACCAGCCATTTGGTATAATTAAATAATAATAATAACGTTTATATATACATCCAAAAGAATTAAATAAAACACCATTACATCATTGCTTATTTAGACAAATTATTGGTTCCAATTTCATGAAATATATTGAAAATAAATATACGTTCCTATACATGCGAAGGAATATATGCAATCAAAAATAATAATAGCATAAGAACTACGAGCGAGAAGACTATATATATATATGTAATAAAAAATAATAATATACAAACCCGGACCTATCCAAATTGTTCATTCTAACGAAGGTCAAGCGTGTCACTCCACCTTAGACCTACAGTTTAACGTTGAATCCGAACCACGTCTAAAATAAAATGTTAAAACACTCCTTAACAGAATAAAATCTAATTTCAGAACAAAAAAAAAATTTAAACAGCCTAACCATACAAAATATCGCTCGGGAGCGGAATAAGATGGTTTATCGAGAATAAAAGAATCACCTTGTGAAAATATTATTTATCATTTACTACAGAAATGCTCACTCCGTCGAAGGTCAAGCTTTTCACCACGTCCTAGACCTACAGTTTAACGGGGGATACTACTAAAATAGATCTAGTTGGCCTGGTGAAGTAGTGAGTTGACTTCTTTTACTCTCCATCTCTCAGGTACACCCGGATCATCGTGGATATTTCTTTCTATTCCATGGAATTTTAGATCATCCCCTTTCCGTACCGTAACAGTTGAATTTTATCAGTGTTAAACTTCATATAAAAACTATGCAACGTCGCCTAAAACTTACTATATCATTGCCCCTAGCCAGTCCTTCATGCATTAAAAAACTTCTACTTTATCGGCAAGCGTGTCACTCCACCTTAGACCTACAGTTTAACGTTGAATTCGAACCACGTCTAAAATAAAATGTTAAAACACTCTTCAACACAATAAAATCTAATTTCAGAATAAAATAAAATTTAAACAGCCTAACCATACAAAACAGTCTGAATTCTCCTGAAAATGAAAGAAAACAAATTAATTTATCAAAAGAATTTACGAAAACAATTTCCCTATTTTAATTAAACCAATTTTTTATATTTTTATAACAAATTTTGCTTATTTTGAAGTCTCATACAATTTATATACGGCAAGCATAATAAACTTCAACAGTCCGAATTTGGCCCTGAATAAATTAGTGTCCTTACGATTATATTTCGACTTTAAACCTTTAAATTAACTTAAAATTATAAAGCGAACTAAAACTACAAAGCGATGCCTGTAAATCTATTATTTACATCGAATCAAAATATAATCTTAAAAACTCGAATAGATTCTGGAAAATTTTGCTACTTCTTCATTGAATCTCTTAGAATGCACTACGATATATTACATATATATATAATATATATATATATATATATATATACAGGGTGTTTCAAAAGTCCCTCATTATTTTTAAAATTTTATTAAAATAGCAATTACAAGAGGAACAAAATGACAATTTGGTTGCTGAGTCTACAATTCATGAGAATTTTGGTGGCATCAAACTTGGCTTCACAAGTCTACTGGAAAGTCACTGGTACACCTCAACGTGGGCACCGTCTTTTTCGAAACAAGCGAGCCACCGTTTTACGCATTCTTGGCCGACATTGGACAGCATTTCGGGAGTAACAGAAGCACACGCATTCCTGATCCGTTCTTCTAGTGTGGGGAGGACTCGCGGCTTGGTGGCGTACACTTTGCTCTTAATGTAGCCCCCCACAAAAAGAAGTCGCATGGGGTAAGATCAGGCGAGCGAGCAGCCCATTCGATGGGACCACGGCGACCAATCCACCGATCCGGGAACTGCTTATTCAGAAATGAGCGAACCTCACGCGAGTAATGAGCAGGGGCACCGTCTTGCTGGAAAATGACTTCTTGCATGTCAGCTACAGCTGACAGTTGGGGGATGCAGAACTCCTGAAGCATACGAAGGTAATTGTCTCCGTTGACGTTCACGGAATTTCCATCTTGATCCCGGAAGAAGAACGGACCAATCAGCCCAGCTGAGGAGATGGCACACCAGACGACCAATTTCGGCGTGTCCCTTTCATGTTCACGGATCTCCGCAGGATTGTGAGTTCCCCAGATGCGGGTGTTGTGCCGATTGACGCGACCAGAAAGGTGGAAGAGAGCTTCGTCGCTGAACCACATGTGCTCCAGGATTGATGGGTCTCTTTTGTAGTGATGCAGCAGTGTCTCACACATCTCCACCCGGCAATCGTAGTCTTGAGGTTCCTGCTTCTGAACCACCTGGATCTTGTACGGATACAGCTTGAGACCACGCCGCAAAATCCGTTGGATAGATGTCGCGCTGATGTTCAGTTCCGCAGCAGCTCGCCGAATGGACTTTCCTTGACTCTGAGTAAACGCCTCACGGACAGTTTCGACATTCTCCTCACTCCGCCCACTTCGAGGTCTTCCTGATCGTGGTTTGTCCTTTACGGATCCGGTCTCCATAAACTTCCGGTGGGTGGCGACGATGGTGTTCCTATCCGGTGCATAATGCTGTCCGTAGACTGCCAGGAATCGTCGCTGCACTTCGACCACAGATTGAAAAACCTCCTGCCAAGCAGCGATTTTACACCTCTGCTCTAGAGTCAGCATGGTAGCAGAAGAAAACGGAGCAAAACTTCAAATATAGACTCAAAAAAAATTCTCAACTACTGAGTAAGAGTTTACCACAAGATGAACGTCGTTGGTCGATTAGCTGCAAAGAAAATTGAAAATCAAATTAGTGAGGGACTTTTGAAACACCCGTATATATATATATATATTTTTTTTTATTACCTAAAAATGCGTCACCATACATTCAAACATGTTAAACCTTGCCGTATGAAAGTCAACGCGAAAAGGAAACAAACAACTCGAATTCCGACTCTAATTTTGACTCCACATTATTACGGCTTCGACAAGACTACTCAGATAAATTTTGAGTCAAAGCGGTTCGGAAATCTAGACTCCAACAAGAAGAGAACAAAATTTTTTTTGACCGCGAAAATTACGAAAATGCTCGCTATGAGAAGAAATTTTGAAAATGATGGGCGCCATCTTGAAAAACATTTACAATGATTGTTAAGGAATGAGAATCGAAATTTGCTTGCAAATGGGATAACACAATGCATGTTGCTATTTAAATAATCGAACCAGAATATTTATTAATGCTATAATACGGGTAGCAACAATTTTTACCGAAATATAAGGCGACATGGGAAAGTCCTTATCTATATATATATATATATATATATAATATAATATTATATATATATATATATAAAGGAGTAGCGACCAAAAAGTGTCCGTCTGTCTGTCCGTCTGTCACGGGGAGGGTAATTGGGGTAATGGGGGAGAGGGATGGGGTAAATGGGGGAGAGGGGTGGGGGTAATTAGGAGGTGTGGGGGAATGGGGGAGAGGGGTGGGGGTAAATGGGGGAGAGGGATGAGGTGGTAATTGGGGTAGAGTAGGGGGTTATGGGGGAGAGGGGTGGGGGTAATGGGAGAGAGGGTTTTCCCCCAAGTGGTATAAAGGGGGGTGAGGGGTTTTGGTGGAGAGGGAGAATGACCTCCCCCAAAGGGGTAACTCAGGCACCTCGGCGTAGACGAAAAAAATAAATAAATTGAATAATTAAAATTTAATACAATCAGCCCACCCGAAGCAAGTGATGAGGATAATAACAGATAGAAAACTCTACAACTTGGGGGGTAAATGAGGAGAAGGGGTGGGGATAATTGGGGAGAAGGTGGGGGTTGATGGTGGAGAGTGGTGGTGGGGGATTCTTAGCGAAGCCAAGCTGCCGATAGCTAGTATTTATATAAAGGAACACCGCGTAGCCACCAAAATGTTGTGTTTAATTTCTTTAAGGGCCCATTCCTTCATTATTATATTTCATTATTTACTCTACTTTCTATTCATTTTCTCTCTATCTTTCATTTAGCGTTCTCTCTACTCTCGTTTCGCTGTGCTTTATAAATACAGGTAGCACGTGGCAGAGTTTGAAAAGCCATTATGATTCGAACAATGCAAAGGAAACCGGAGAATTGATTATACACTACACTTTACTAACTTTTATTTATGCAATACGCTTTTAGATAAGCGGGGTACTGCGAGGGGGTGGGGGTAGTAACGTTAACATTTTAAGTCGGAGAGCGACGTAATACTATTCTAAATTTACAACTACATCGTAACACACAAAAACACCTTAACCCCAAGGCCGACCGATGACTGAAGGGCATTTCTGCCCAGATAAAAGTTTTCACGAGCTAAACACATTTTTATTCACACTCCGTCTAATTGTGCGTAATGTCAAAAACATTTCAAAACGTAGAAGATTGGGATCTATCCAACAATATGGTTTTATTCATCATAAATATTTTTCATGTGTTACTTTCGTGAAATAATTTTCATATTATATATATATATATATATATATATAAGATCTACAAAGTCCTTTTTAATCCGGTAGTTAAAAGAATACATTCATTTTCACCTGTTCAGTCTCATTTGTTTAAGGTTCAAAATTGAGTGTTAAACGCGTTGCAAGAGAGCATTTCCGTCCTCCACCATGCGGTCATGTGTGGCGGAGAGCGCAAGAGAGCAACTCGCTCCTCCATCAAGACAGGTCTAGAGGGGGGACCACCTGCTTGACCCGGTGTGAAAAGTGGACACCGGAGGGGGACATTAACAAAGAGTCAGAAGACAGCAATAGAGTATTTAACACCGAGAAATTTCAACTCTTGAGATATGGAAGAAATGAAGAAATTAGACTGCATATTAGGCCACATGAGCAGGGTGTACATGACTATGTGCGGTGGAGAGCGCGAGAGAGCAACTCGCTCCTCCACCAAACGGTCATGTGTGGCGGAGAGCGGAAGAGAACGGCTCACTCCTTCACCAAGCCAATCCTAGAGGCAGGGACCACCAGCTTCGATCTTCGTCTGAAGAGAGACCGGCACGTGAAAACGCATCGTGGCACACACACACACACACATTTTATTCATGTAGTTAACCGTGAATCACTGTCGTCGAGTTAACATGACCTACTAATTGTCACCATCATGCATTTATCCGTGATCGTGGCATGGAGCTAACCTCGACTTGGAGGTATTTGCATTCGCGCATTACCCCCTTATCTAAAAGCGTATCGGCATAAATAAAGGTTAGTAAAGTGTAGTGTATAATCAATCCCCCGGTTTCCTTTGCATTGTTCGAATCATAATGGCTTCTCAAACTCGGCCACGTGCTACCTGTATTTATAAAGCACAGCGAAACGAGAGTAAAGATAACGATAAATGAAAGATAGAGAAAATGAATAGAAAGTGGAGTAAATAATGAAATATAATAATGAAGGAATGGGCCCTTAAAGAAATTAAAGACAACATTTTGGTGGCTACGCGGTGTTCCTTTATATAAATATTAGGGCTTTCCCACGTCGCCTTATATTTCTGTCAAAATTGATGCTCCTCGTATTATAGCATTAATAAATATTCTGGTTCGATTATTTAAATAGCAACATGCATTGTGTTATCCCATTTGCAAGCAAATTTTGATTTTCATTCCTTAACAATCATTGTAAATGTTTTTCAAGATGGCGCCCATCATTTTCAAAATTTCTTCTCATAGCGAGCATTTTCGTAATTTTCGCGGTCAAAATTTTTTTTTCTCTTCTCGTTGGAGTCTAGATTTCCGAACCGCTTTGACTCAAAAATTATCTGTCTTGCCGAAGCCGTAATAATGTGGAGTCAAAATTAGAGTCGGAATTCGAGAGTTGTTTGTTTCTTTTTCGCGTTGACTTTCATACGGCAAGGTTTAAAATGGGTTTAAAATGGTAAATAATGGGTTTACAGGCATCGCTTTATAGTTTTAGTTCGCTTTATAATTTTAAGTTAATTTAAAGGTTTAAAGTCGAAAAATAATCGTTAAAGACACTAATTTATACTGGGCCAACTTACGACTGTTTAAGTTTATTATGCTTGCCGTATATAAATTGTATGAGACTTCAAAATAAGCAAAATTTGTTATAAAAATATAAAAAATTGGTTTAATTGAAATAGAGAAATTAATTAATTTGTTTTTTACTTTTTATATATTCATAAATTTTTATATTTTTATAGGTGAACTGATTGTTGTTTATTTTTTTCTTTCTTTCATTTTCAGGACAGTTCAGACTGATGTTTTGTATGGTTAGGCTGTTTAAATTTTTTTTTATTCTGAAATTAGATTTTATTGTGTTAGGGAGCATTTTAACATTTTATTTTAGACGTGGTTCGAATTTAACGTTAAACTGTAGGTCTAAGGTGTAGTGACACGCTTGACCTTCGCTGGAATGAGCAATCAGGAGGGATGTTAAACAAAGATTGCCGATAAAGTAGAAGTTTTGTAATGCATGAAGGACGGGCTAGGGGCAATGATGTAAGTTTTAGGCGATGTTGCATAGTTTTTATATGAAGTTTAACACTGATAAAATTCAACTGTTACCGTACGGAAAGGGGATGATCTAAAATTCCATGGAATAGAAAAAAATATCCACGATGATCCGGGTGTACCTGAGAGATGGAGAGTAAAAGAAGTCAACTCACTACTTCACCAGGCCAACTAGATCTATTGTAGTAGTATCCCCCGTTAAACTATAGGTCTAGGACGTGGTGAAAAGCTTGACCTTCGACGGAGTGAGAATTTTTGTAGTAAATGATAAATATTATTTTCACAAGGTGATTCTGCTATTCTCGGTAAACCATCTTATTCCGCTCCCGAGTGATATTTTGTATGGTTAGGCTGTTTAAAATTTTTTTAGCCTGAAATTAGATTTTATTGTGTTAAGGAGTGTTTTAGCATTTTATTTTAGACGTGGTTCGGATTCAACGTTAAACTGTAGGTCTAAGGTGGAGTGACACGCTTGACCTTCGTTAGAATGAACAATTTGGATATGTCCGGGTTTGTATATTATTATTTTTTTATTACGTATATATATACTCCTCGCTCGTAGTTCTTATGCTATTATTATTTTTGATTGCATATATTCCTTCGCTTGTATAGGAATGTATATTTATTTTCAATATATTTCGTGAAATTGGAACCAATAATTTGTCTAAATAAGCAGAGTGATGTGATGGTGTTTCATTTAATTCTTTTGGATGTATATATAAACGCTATTATTATTATTATTTTATTATACCAAATGGCTGGTTAGGCCTTCTAAGTCAACTGGCGGGTTAAGCTACTGACGGATTATGCCAATCCAATAGTTCGTCTAAATTAAGAGTGATGTGGTGGTGTTTTATTTAATTCTTTTGGTTGTATATATAAACGTTATTATTATTATTTTTTAATTATACCAAATGGCTGGTTAGACCTCGTAAGCCAACTGGCAGGTTAAGTCAGAATATATGCTTTAATTAAATAAATAGCGCAAACTGGCAACTCAACCTTCTAAGCCAACTGGCTGATTAAGCCAGAATATATGCCTTAATTAAATAAATAGTGCAATCTGGCAACTCAGCCATATAAGCCAAATGGCTGATTAGGAACATATTAAGACAACGGCCGCTCGGCTGAAGTCTTAATATGCGCTTGGCTCCTGCCAGGCGAACACCTCTCCTCTTCCTTTCTCTCCTTCTCCTCTCTCTTTCACTTGGGAGATAACTCCACCTCCACGTTGCATAACCCCTTTTTGCTCTTGCAACATTCCCCCTTCCCCTTTGTTGCATAACAACTTGCAACATTCCCCTGGCTGCATAACAACTTGCAACATTCCCCCTTGTTGCGTAACAACTTGCATCATCTCCCCCTTGTTGCATAACATATGCAACATTGATCAACATTTGCACTTGCATTGCACTCGTCCATTTTTAGCCCATACTACTTATGACGTATACATGTAAAGGAGAATTAACACAGTTCTATCCCCAAAAAATACACGCGACCAAGCCTTCCTTAGAATACCTCACAATTCACTTCACACATAGACCCATCAAATAACCAAACACACCCAAATAACTTAATCGTACACACGTAAAGGAGAATTAAACCAGTTGTATCATAACAAAATAGATGCGAACAAGCATTCCTTAGAATACCTCGCAAGCCCTTAGTACCTATCCCCATCTCAAAAATAACAAAATACACGCGAACAAGCTTTCCTTAGACTACCTCAGAATCCCCTTCACACATATGCCCGTCTCAAAAAATAACAAAATACATGCGCGCATGCCATACCTCCCAACTATCGGCAGTATTACAGCACCACCACCATCCATTAGACCAGAAAGGTCTTTACTTTACTACCTTCTCCCTTCTCGAAATCATATAGATGTAAAATAAAGAGTAATAGGGATCCCTGTTGTACATCACTTTTCACTTTCTGCCACCCAGATTCATGACCATTCAGAATCACTCTATTCTCTGTCTTCTAAACATTCTTCTACCCAATTTATAACTGACATCAATATCACATGAGCTTTTAATTTATATAGAAGGATCATATGTGGAACCTTGCCAAATTCCTTACTAAAATCTACATAAATAACATCTACATGATTATCTACCTGAGCAGCTACAAACTCTAAAAATACCTTGATTTTGGCCCTTCTTCCTGTATGGGAGGTTCTTTTTTTTGTAGGCATTCGCCTTTGGCCCCTCCTTCCAGTATAAAAACCACTGGTAAATATGTTATAATTAATTTTTATAAAGAGACAGGGCCTACTAACCCTACCAGGCAAAATATTTGGATTTATCAGAACTGCTTAAATTATTGTTTGACTGCATAAATTATAAATACTGAATCAAAACATTCTCTGAACGGAGGATTCAAATCTTTATAAAAGAGTGTAATAGATGGAACTGTAAATATAATTGATCACTTTAATGTACGCCAGTCTAGATTATGAGAACGTTAAGGGATATATATATGTGTGTGTGTGTGTGTGTGTGTGTGTGTGTGCACTTATTTGATGAGCTTTCACATCGTAGGGTTATTGAATAAGTTGCTAGCAGCTTTCTGTAGGTAAAATTTAGTCAATTTTAGCAGTCCATGTATCTAAAATGATTTGGTACGTTTACATAAATTCATTAACATATTTTGAGAAGCACCGTTATAAAATACGTTTAGGTAATATTATTGGTTTAAAGGTCTCGCTGGCAACTTTCTCACCAACTAGTATGTTCTGGTATATATATATATGGTACTTACGTATTATCGAGACTACCAAACTGTTTATTATGTATTTTTTCTCTCGTAATTTTCGTTTAAACTAACGAAAATATCACAACAACCTAACCAATCATCAAGGGCGTACAGTTGACCTAACCGGGCATTCAATTAACCTAACCTGGCATTCAGTTGACCTAACCGGGCATTCAGTTGACCTAACCGGGCATTTTCATACAAGACGAAGGAACTGAATGATGCTGGTTTCGAACATTTCAAGGTCAATCATAAGTACAACTTCATTGACCCCGACACGGGAGCACACACACACAACGCATTGAGAGGATTTGGGGGTCTGTGTGGAGGAATAAGAAGCACCGTGGGACTGCCCGCCCTCAATTGGAGTCCTATCTAGTGGAGTTTATTTAGGAGTTAGGTCAACTGAATGCCCAGTTAGGTCAACTGAATGCCAAGTTAGGTCAAATGAATGCCCGGTTAGGTCAACTGAATGTCCAATAAGGTCAACTGTACGCCCTTGATGATTGGTTAGGTTAAGTTGTGATATTTTCGTTAGTTTAAACGAAAATTACGTTTGGTAGTCCCGATAATACGTAAGTACCATATATATATATATATATATATATATATATATATATATATATATATATCATATATATATATATATATATAGAGAGAGAGAGAGAGAGAGAGAGAGAGAGAGAGAGAGAGAGAGAGAATATTACACTTTGCGTAAATAACTACATAATAAATAAAATTATTAGATGGGGACTGTCTTGATGTAACTGGCAACTTTTCCGCCAGCTGATGGGAAACTGCTTAAAGGTAAATTATAGCGACCCATGTATCTAAATGATTTGATAGATTTACATAAATTCATTAACATATTTCCAGTAGGGTCTTTATAAAGAAAGTTTATATTTTGTCTTAAATGGCAACGCTGGCAACTGCTTAAAGAATGTAATATAAACTAAACCTCCAGTAAATAGGAAAATTATAGCCACCCACGTATCTAAAATGATTTACATAAATTCGTTAACATATTTTGAGAACCATCTTTATAAAATACGTTTAGAAAAATATTTTTTGTCTTAAAGGACAACGCTGGTAACTTTCTCACCAGCTGCTGAAAAGGTTACCAGATTTGCCAGGTAAAAGATTGGACAGTTAATATTCTGTTGTTACCTGTCATAGCTTGCTGAATGTTACGGAAATTTACTTATCCTTAGATACATCCTCTTCACCTCCAAGGGGGGGCAAATTCCCCCTTTGCCCCCTTATGGATACGCTACTGCACGGATATATATATATAAGACAAATGTATACAGGGAAAATATATAAATACATTTCTTTAATTTCTTTAGTACAGTAGGTTGCATCACGAATGCAAGTAGGTTTATTTTGTCGTTAATTAATTGTGTGATTAATTAATCCGTGCCCCATTTGCCCCCCCTCTGGATACGCTAATGTATCCGTGTATTTATTTCTGGTTTATGAAATTAATTGTCTGCTACTTGCCGACTTTTTATATAGTAAAACACAGGCTCCGTCCAAAAATAGGATAATTTTGTGAAAAATAAATAAGTTAGCCCTAAAACTAAAAGCTGGTTTAAAATTAAATGAATATTTTTTATAATATGCTTAGAAGATATATTTGTGTTAAAACAGAAATTTTTTTTTAAATAATTCTTCTTTAATGCGTGGTAAAATGAGGAAAATAAATAAGTTACCCTAAAAATAAAATCTAGATTTACTATAAAATTATATTAATATTTTTTTATAATAAGATTTAAAGATATATTTCTAGAATGAGACAAAAATTTTGTTTTTGCTTTAAATTTTGTTTACCGTGTTTCAGTTTTGGTTTGAAAGAACAGACAGCATTCCAATACATCACAATCCTGGCCTCGTTATGGCATTCCGTCTGAGTAGATCCATAGCTTTATCTATTATATACTGTATGCAGTTTTTTGAGATCTTTATGGTCTAATGAGTGGTGGTGGTGGTGGTGGTGCTATAATACTGCCGATGGTTGGGGATGAGTATGGCATGCTCGGATGTATTTTGTTATTTTTTGAGACGGGCTTATGCGTGAAGGGGCTTTTGAGGTAGTCAAAGGAAGGCTTCTTCGCGTGTATTTTGTTATTTTTGAGATGGGGCTATGTATGAAGGGCTTGTGAGGTATTTTAAGAATGCGTGTTCGCATCTATTTTGTTATGACAGAAATTAATTCTCCTTTCCTTGTGTACGAGTAAGTTATATGCGTGTGTTTTGTTATTTTTTTGAGATGGGTCTATGTGTGAAGGGAATTGTGGGGTATTCTAAGGAAGGCTTGGTCGCGTGTATTTTTTGGGGATAGAACTGTGTTAATTCTCCTTTACATGTGTATGTCATATACGATGTGCGTGTGTTTTGTGAGTCAAAGCGATGCTAATTCTCCTTTATATGTACGTGCAAGGAAATAGCTGTGTATGTTTTATACGACTGGCTGTCGGGCGTTTACGATTGGCTGCCTTCTATGCCAGATGGCTGTGATACTGAAGACACCATTATGCAATGCGCTTTGGCCACGAACGAATGGATGGATCTTCTCTCTCTCTCTCTCTTCTCCTTCTTGTGTTTTATTTTAAGTTACCCACCTTTGGAGGGTCTAACCCCGGTCCTCCGCTACATATTGTATATATATTCATATATACGTTGTATATAAAAGAAGTTTTGTCTTTTCTGTGCAAACCTACATGCAAACACACCCATATATATACTGTATATACAACTCATATATATATAATTTGGGGGGTTAAAGCAGTCTCTCTTGTTACATGCATTGTTGCAATATTGCAAATGTTGCACGGCGCAACCCGCACTCACATTTTGCGGGTATACTCTTAATACTGGTACAAATAATGTGTGATGTTTATATTTATATATTTTGAAACTATGGTCGTTGTAATCTCTGAGCTGCGTTTTGTATTTGTATAGTTTTTGTGAATATTATACCAAATTATTCATAGTTTTCAAACTGTAAGTCTAAATTATACAATCGGCGAAAGGAAAAACCGTTACTCATAAACGACAGCTGGCGTTTTCATACGTTTAACATCGTTTTATAACGCTCATTGAGAGTTGCCAGGTATTACAGTATGATTTCACTAAGAGTAATTGGGCCCCATTTTGAGAAATCTTGTAAATAGATGAGATTTTTGTACAACTAAATTACTCATTAGCCTACATATGCGTTTATTAAAAAGTTATTTTTGTACATTGCGTTCGAAAAGTCTCTCCGCAGTCAACCAACACTTTAAAAAAAGTGTTTGACAACAAGTGTAGACGAGTTGCTCTGTGCCTGCAAAATGGTGGAAAAAACTTTCAACACATGCTGTACAATCAAAAGGTTATGTAATAAAATCACTAAATCATGGTTAAATGAAAACATTGCAGTTTTTCAATTTCCTATGCGTTTAACATAGCACTGCGGAGAGACTTTTCGAACGCACTGTACTTTTGATAGTAAAAAGGTGGTAATGGAAGTTTACTGAAATATTTTATTATATTGATCAGACAGAGCGCATGAGAAAATGTAAAGATAGCATCATTCATTAAGTGATTTGTGAACAGCCGTTAATTTAGAGTAAAAATTTGTTTACTATGCATACATTAACAATTCTTTATTTAATTCTTTATTTAATACTTTTAACTAGTGCTTTTAATTAATTTAATTAATTCTTTTCTATATGGGCATGGTACGACCGAGCAGTATTCCAATTTGTATATAATCAGTATTTTCAATAGAGGAATCATTATATTCCTATCCCTTGTTTAAAGGTTCTCAATATCTGCCCAGTTACTCTCTTTGCTGTGTTTACTGCTATCTTGTTGTTTCAAATTTCGCATCGTCAGTCATTACAGTACAACTCCTAAATTTTTTGTTTTAGAATTTCTCTGAATTTCTTGTACATTTCGAGAATAGCATTCGATGGATTTTAGGTCCTCCCTTTTTCTGTACCATAATAGTTGAAATTTCTGTGTTAAACTTCGTATTGTTGTCTTCCATCCACTTGTAGATTTTGTTCATGTCTGTTTGTAGAGATCCTATATCCTCTGGGTTTCTCATTTTTCTACTAATTTTTGTATCATTGGCAATGGATGTTACTGTGCTGTCCCTGGTAACGTCCTCATGTATGTCAGTTAGCATGATTATGAAGAGTAGTAGAGCTAATACTGGTCCTTGTGGTACTGAGCTGAGGACCTCTGATTCTAATGAAGATATTCCTTGTATTGTAACGACTTGCCGCCGTTCACTAAGGAAATTATATATCCATTTCCCTACTTTTCCTGTTATTCCCATATATTTCAGTTTATGTATTATGATTCCATGGTCACACTTGTCGAACCCTTTGGCAAAGTCTGTGTATATTACATCATAGTTTTCATTACTTTCAAGTGCATCAATAATGTTATTATAGTGTTCCATTAGTTGTAATAGGTACGATCTGCCTGACCGAAACCCATGTTGGTTATCATTTAATTTTTTCTGAGTTTCCAAAAAGCCATAGATTTTCTGTCCAACTATTCTTTCAAATATTTTAGTGAGATGAGATGTAAGCGACACTGGCCTATAGTTTTTGGCCTCGGATCGATCTCCTCCTTTATATATTGGGACTATGTTCGCGCTCTTCAGGATGCCCGGTATTTCTCCCGTGTCTAGTGATCGTCTTCATATCCAATATAAGGGCTCAGCGATTGCATTCTCGCAGTTTCTAATCAGTGTGGCATTCCATTTATCCGGTCCTGCCGCTGAGTGTGCTTTTAGTTTCCATATAGCTTCTGTAATATCACCTGTTGTAAAGTCGAAGTCCGTTATACTTTCCCCTTGTAGTTCTTCTTCAAAGAACACGTTTCTATCGCGTATCAGTTTGTCAGTTTTTGGGATACTGAAAGATGATTCGTACTGAGCTTCTAATATTTCAGATACTTCTGTAGATCATCAGATAAAGCACTGTTTCCGTTTTTCAAAGGTCCGATAATGGTATGGTTTTTTGACTTCCTTTTTGCAAAATTGTAGAAGTACTTTGAGTTAACCTTTATCGCTTCTATAGCTTCGTCGTCTTCTTTTTCTGTGTGCTTCTCAATTAGTTCCTGTATGACGCAATCGATACTCTGCAGTTTATCATTTAATATTTTTCTGATGTTGTTATCTTTACGGTTACTTAATTTTGCAGTCACTCTTTTTCTCTTTCGGAACAATGACCTCTTTTGTCTCTGGAACTTGCTTCTCTTTCCTCGTTGTAATTTTGGGACATGTCTTTCCACAATTTCCAACGAACGACTTCTCCTCTAAGGTCATTTGCATCTCTTCTATTGTGTTGGCCTCGAAGTTGATTTTCCAATCTATTACTTCCGTGCTGGATGCAACACCTTCCCAGTTTATAGCTTTGGAGTGAAAATTTAAAATTTCGAATTTGCTTCTTTCTGCTGTTCGTGTTCTTTTCTTTCTTATCGCCTTTATATTGGTTATTTCAATAATGTTGTGATCCGATATTATAGTTCGGGATATTTCTTCGTTTTCAATTAGGTTGCTGTTGTTTGTGAATACCAAACCTAGGCAGTTGTTTTTTCTTGTGTTTTCTGTTCTTTCTTGTGTTAACATAAATTCATCAGCTAGACCTAGTAGCATTTTTATCTGCTCCTGGTATTCCCGTGTGCCCCCCTTATCCTGGTGTATACATATATTTTTTCCTATCTTTTTATATTTCATGAATGGAAAATTAAAATCACCACAGAGAAAAATATTTGGGGTTGGAAAATGTAGATCTTTCCCCAGTTTCTTATTTTGAGGTTGGCATATTCGGGGATCTGTACATTACAATTAGTGCCATATTTAATTTTTCAACTTTTGCTGCTACACATTTTACGAAGCTGTTTGAAATACTTATAGTCATTTCCGCCATATGCCTTTAGTGTGTGTAAATAGCACATCCTCCTTTACGTCTCACTGTTCTGTCAGCTCGGAGGATGTTATAGTTGTCAATTTGTATTTCTTTTTTGTCACCACAGAACTCTCAGTTTTCACAGTTCGCTTGGCAGTCCTTTAGATGGGTTTCCGTGAGGCAGGCAAAATTTGCTCCGGTTTCTTGCATGAGTCCTTTCAGGTATAAAACTTTGTCCGGGGAATGGTTTGATTTTAGGCCCTGAATGTTGACTAGGATTATTTTTATTTTTTCCCTTTCGTTTTTACATACTTGTGTTTCCGATTCGTTTTCCAATGGTGCTGTCGGTTTTGTTGCCTTGTGATCCTCCGAGAATTTTCCTCTCTTTATGTTTCGATACTCGTTGTCCCGATATCGCATGTAATGTCTTTCTGTATGTCTTCTGTATGGCTCTCGGATCCCTGTATTTATAAGTTGGCTTTGTATTTGCTGGATGGTATTCAATAGTCGAATTGTGTGGGCTACATCTAAAAAATTGGTATCCCTCTTTGTTGCTGGTTTCGTCTGCTCACGTGTCGGTTCCTTTGAGGGTAGTGGTAACGGCATTTTTCTCCATATTTGCATCTCCCATATCTTGCATAGATGTTGCAGACAGTAAGATGGTGGAACTTGCACTTTTTTCAAATTTGCAGTATCCTCTTGTGTAATATGTGTTACATAACGTGGGATGTGCATAGATGCATTGCCAATCCCGATATCTGCAGTACCCTTCAGCGTAGTATTTACAGACGGTATTTTCTACGGTTCTATTTCTTGTTATCTGATTATTTTCTATGTTCTTAATTTTGATATTATCATTATTTTTCTTCGGCTGTTTATTTCCTACGTTTTTAGTTTTTATCTTTTTATCATTTTGCTCGTTGGGCAGTTTTACTACATCACAACTTTTACTTATCTCTTTTCTTTCTTTAATGTCTTCATTCCGTATTATATTGTTATTCGTTATTTCCTCTTCTCTCTCATCCACCCGAATTTTTATTGGGACATTTCGGGACTCTTGTTTCCCCATTATTCCATGCTTTTCTGTAACACTCGAGTTCGCTTTCTCCATTTCTTTAAATACCGCAAAGGAGTTTACAGTCTGTGTACATGCATCACACAGAAATTTGACTCCCGCTATCTATTTTGCTTTCGAAACGAAAGATATTTTCCTATCATCCCAATTCATGCAGGTAAAGTCGTGCAGTTTTAGATAGAAATCACATCTTATTGCTGCATTTTCAGTTGTTTCTAGATTACACAAATTGCAGATTAAGAGAGAATTCGGACCCATGCTCCTGCTATTCATTAATTATCGTAAAAAGAAATACACACAATTGTTTTTTCTTTCTTTTTCTTTCCTTTCCTTTCGATGGTCACGAGGGTTTATGACCATTGCGTTTTATGACCTTTACCCTGCTTTGTTTCAAACTTGTGTCGAATGCCAACCGTATTAATCTAAATATATACGTTAAGCTGGTGATAATTCATATATATGCTTATGTGTATATGTATATATATATATATATATATATATATATATATATATATATATATATATATATATCGGCTATTGATTGGTGGCGCGGAAAACGCAGTTTAATAATAAACAGGAACAACAGAGAAAATACAAACATCCTTCAAGGTTTAATAGTACCAACGTTTCGGAATGCACTAATTCCATCTTCAGGGCTAAAACAATAAAATTCCAAATCACATACAAAATACAAATTGCTTAATAACAATTTAAAATAAACTTAAAAAACTATAAAAAGTAGCTAAGAAAATGTAAAACATTAAAACTAAAAGGTAAATAAATGTGAAGTTAAAAAGTTAGAATTATAAAAAAGTGAAAGCATTAAAACTGAAATGTAAATAAAATAAACTAGTACCTTAACCAAAACATAGCAGATCTATCGATGATTCGTCAGAATTTAGGTCTGGTTTTAGTTTATAAATAAACAAAGACCCCATAATTTTAAGCTTAAGGTCAGAGCTTCCGGCAGCAAGTACGGTGAAATTAGACTGTGAAATTGGGTGGTTATTGTTGTGCGAGTGATTACGTATGAGAGAATTAGGTGGTTTGCCAAGGGGTAAATTTGTACGGACCGATTTACCGGGATGTTCGTAAATACGAGATTTTAAATGTCTTTTAGTTTTATCTATATATGACCCCATACAGTGGTCACACTTGTATTGATAAACTATAGATGACTTAAGAAGTGTAGGAATAACATCCTTGTATTTAAATAAATGGTAAATCGATTTAGACGGGGTGAATATAATTTTTATACACAGTTGTGGGTAGAATTCCTTGAGCAATTTTAAAAGTTTGTTTCTGCCTGTTGCAGAAACTATTGATATATGTATTGACAATCTTTTTAATAATACTGATACTGTGCAGGGTTTTAATAGAGGCCAAATGAAAGAACTACTAAAATTTTCCGTGGAAGACCTTATATTTATATTCAACGGTGAATATTTTAAACAGACTGAAGGTGTTCAAATGGGTCTGCCTCTTGGTCCCACCTTAGCTAACGCGTTTCTGTGTCATCATGAAGTCAAATGGTTGAATGAGTGTCCTTCCAACTTTAAACCGGTTTTTTATAGAAGATATATTGATGACACTTTTCTCCTGTTTAAATCACCAGACCATATCCCTTTGTTTCGTAATTACCTTAATTCTAAGCACCCTAACATTCAATTTACTTCAGAAGTTGAATCTAATAGCTCTCTGTCCTTTTTGGACATTAAGATAATAAAAACTAATTCCTCTTTTGAAACTTCCGTTTACCGAAAGCCGACATTCACCAATCTTACTACGAACTTTTCTTCCTTTATCCCTTTAGGTTTCAAACGAAATTTAATCTCGACTCTGACCAATAGAGCTTTCAATATCTGTTCAGATTACTTCAAACTACACGATGAACTAGATTTCATCCGAAAACTCCTTGCCAAGAATAATTTCCCTTCTAGACTGGTGGAGACTACAATAGGCAGAACCTTAAATAGACTAATAAGCCCTACAACTAGAGACTTAATTACAGTCCCCAAAGATATCCTGTATTTCACTTTGCCCTATATGGGAACCTCAAATTTTAACATTAGAAACAAACTTTTAAAATTGCTCAAGGAATTCTACCCACAACTGTGTATAAAAATTATATTCACCCGTCTAAATCGATTTACCATTTATTTAAATACAAGGATGTTATTCCTACACTTCTTAAGTCATCTATAGTTTATCAATACAAGTGTGACCACTGTATGGGGTCATATATAGGTAAAACTAAAAGACATTTAAAATCTCGTATTTACGAACATCTCGGTAAATCGGTCCGTACAAATTTACCCCTTGGCAAACCACCTAATTCTCTCATACGTAATCACTCGCACAACAATAACCACCCAATTTCACAGTCTAATTTCACCGTACTTGCTGCCGGAAGCTCTGACCTTAAGCTTAAAATTATGGAGTCTTTGTTTATTTATAAACTAAAACCAGACCTAAATTCTGACGAATCATCGATAGATCTGCTATGTTTTGGTTAAGGTACTAGTTTATTTTATTTACATTTCAGTTTTAATGCTTTCACTTTTTTATAATTCTAACTTTTTAACTTCACATTTATTTACCTTTTAGTTTTAATGTTTTACATTTTCTTAGCTACTTTTTATAATTTTTTAAGTTTATTTTAAATTGTTATTAAGCAATTTGTATTTTGTATGTGATTTGGAATTTTATTGTTTTAGCCCTGAAGATGGAATTAGTGCATTCCGAAACGTTGGTACTATTAAACCTTGAAGGATGTTTGTATTTTCTCTGTGATTTTAGTGCGTATATATATATATATATATATATATATGTGTGTGTGTGTGTGTGTGTGAAAATGAACAATGAATAATTCCTATATTCCTATATTTTTATATTCATATAATTCTTATATTCATATATATTTATATTCATATAATACTTATACTCATATGTATGTACGTTCTTATATTAATTTTTACATATAGAGCCCAAATTCGCATAACGCTGACGAAGTTCAGATAAAATTTTTCATTCACTTTCTATTTTATTTCTGCTGAATAATTGGTGAATTATTTCTTTTTAAATTACTTAATCATTTTTTTAGATTTAGCTTAATAATGTAATCTTGTTAAATTCTGCAATGTTCGTTTTCTGTATACATTCTCTCTTCGTTGTAAAAGATGAAGTCATGTCTTGATTAACGTTTAATTTTAAATCTTAAGCATTCATTTTTTGCTCAGATGCATGATTAATTGTAATTCATAATAAAATGCATATTTCAATTTCCATTTTTAGTTAACTCGGCAGATCATGATAACATCAGATCCGTCAATATGCAGTTTAAAATAAAAATATGGCTTCACCTCACAAATATCTTGCTTATCACTCTAGACATTGCTACAGCTAAAATATTCACCTTATCTTTAAATATTTTGCAAAATAAATCAGCCTATTAAGAATAAATAAAAAAACAGATCAGCATTATATAATAATGATGTCATCAAAAATTTCACTATATAACCCGTAAAATTTCTCCACTGTTCATTCTGATTGTCTGATCTAACTTAGGGGCTGAGCATTACCTGTAACATTTTAGCAGTAAACTACAGTAAGAGAATATCTTTGTCTTCTCCTTCAAGCCTTGCTCTCTTCAGAGAACTTAGTCTTAAAAAGAGAGAAATAATTTCCCAATACGTTACAAGAAGAATCGGGGAACCTTCAGAGAATTTAGTAAGCTCCACAGAATCCTCCGATCCACTACAAGAAGAAATCGGGGAGTAGTATAAGAGAAACTTCTGCGATTCCCTATGCGGTACCAGATACTCCAGAGTAACAAATCCGTTGCTGCCACTTAACCAAAACCCCCGTCAACTTCGAACCGCCCAAGGTCATAGACGG
Organism: Bathynomus jamesi; assembly: GCA_023014485.1. Lineage (NCBI taxonomy): Eukaryota > Metazoa > Arthropoda > Malacostraca > Isopoda > Cirolanidae > Bathynomus > Bathynomus jamesi. The sequence continues at coordinate 1,011,123 of JAJOZX010001012.1, forward strand.
GGGGGTTAACATATATATATATATATATATATATATATATATGCTTGTGTTATATAATGTAATGTTATAATGTTTCAGACCAACAAGGACCCTAGGATCCACTCATGGCCGGTCTACCTAACTATGGGTGTAGTTGTGCATTGCGCATGTCCTCTGTGGTGGTGGAGGGGACCTACAACTTTACGTGGGTTCCGAACCACAAAAACCTTAATTTTACTACCTTAAACTATACCCAATCTATCAACAAAAGCTAATAGGATGTTAGGCTTCATAGCGCGTAATTTCGAATATAAATCAAAGAATATTATATTGCCCTTTTACAAGTCCCTAGTCAGGCCTCATTTAGAATATGCCGTTCAGTTTTGGTGCCCGTATTTGCCTGAGGATATTGATAGGTTAGAAAGGGTTCAGCGTCGTGCCACGAAACTAATTCCGTCGTTGCGCAACAAGTCTTACGAAGATAGGATTAAAGAGTTAGACTTGCATTCACTCGAAACTAGGAGATGAATCTGTTGACGATTAATGCCAGCTTGTGACATGCCAGCGTGTGATGCCAGCAATAAAATTATTAAAAAAAGAAATTAGACTAACAAGAACGTAGATGTAGCTTGTGGCGTAAACTTGCCCACTTTTTGTTATACTATACCTACTTTTTTTCCTTTCTTATCCTCTCCTTACTTGCATGTCTGTAACTCTCTTTACTTGGATGACTGTAGTTTGCATGGTATGACAGTGAGTTAAGACTGTGTTTGCATGGTTTGTAAGTGTTCTTATTTTACTTCTTTTCATCTTTCACCCCTTTCCTATTCTCTTCGACTATTTTTCCGACTTGTCGTCAGTGGCCGGCAGATGATGATGATGAGTCTTTGTTTCTCTTTTTCTGAATGAATGTCAACCCACGAATGATAGGTTTTGCTACTTACTTAACCCCTTATTCTCCTCTTTTAACCCCCTCCTCTTTCCTTTCCCTCGGGCTAACCTTAGAGTGGATCTTAGGGTCTTTGTTAGCCTCAGCTTCTATAGATCTGTAGAACATATGCGTCTAATCGATTTTTAAATGTGTTTATAGACGTGCTACTAATTATTTCTGCCGGCAAACTATTCCAGCTATTTACTATTCTATGCGTAAAATAGTTTTTGGTAACTGCTCTCTCGAACCTTCTACTTGTCAACTTACACCCGTTATTTCTAGTGCTATTATATTGTGATATTTCGAAAAAGCTATCTCTATTTACGTTGTCGAACCCAGTCATAATTTTAAAAACTTGGATTAGATCACCCCTTAGCCTCCTAGTGTCGAGTGTAGTCAATTTTAAATCCTTAAGCCTATCCTCGTAGGCTTTAGTTGCTAGTCTTTGAACTCTCGATTTTGTTTATATCTTTGCGCATATGCGGATTCCAAAATTGGATCGCGTACTCCAAATGGGGCCTAACCAATGATTTATAAAGAGGAACAATAATATCGCGCAATTTGTTCTCAAAATTCCTAGCTATAAAACCTAGCACCTTGTTCGCCTTATTGACCGCTGCTGTACTTTGTTTCGCCACTTTTAAATCACCAGTGACGAAAACTCCTAAATCTTTTTCCTGTTCTACGCTTTTCAACTCCTTCCCTGACATACTATACGCAAACTTAGCATTATGCGAACCTATATGTTAAATTTTGCACTTATCGACGTTAAATCTCATTTGCCATGTGATTGATCAATCAACGATTTTGTTCAGATCTTCCTGGATTTTACCTCCATCTTCATCATTAATTTCCCTACCACCCAACTTCGTTTCATCCGCAAACTTTGAAGCTGTACTGACTAGGCAGACATCTAAATCGTTAATATATATAAGAAAAAGGATGGGGCCCAATACAGAACCCTCAGGAATGCCGCTTGCTACATTAGCCCAACACGACTCCGCTCCATCAACGACCACCCTCTGTTTCCTACCTCGCAACCACTCTTCTATCCAATTTATTACTACACCCCTGATTCCATGACCCTTAGTTTTTTTCAATGAGTCTTTTGTGCGGTACAGTATCAAACGCTTTTTGAAATTCTAAATGCACTACATCTATCACCCGATGACTATCGTAAACTTCAACCACGCTTTGAAAAAATTCTTAAAGATTAGTTAAGCAAGAGTTGTTTCGCCTAAAGCCGTGCTATGTATTTCTAATAAAGTTATGCAATTCCAAGTGTTCGACTATACGATCCCTAATTATTGATTCCAGTAACTTACCTACAACAGAATTAAACTGATTGGCCTATAATTTTCGGCCTTATCTTTGTCGCTTTTCTTAAAATAGGTGTTATTGCTAACTTGAGATTATCTGGTACGCACCCCTCAGAAATAGACGCATTAAAACTCTTTGATACCGGCACAACAATGCTTTCTTTTAATTTTTTTAGTTGTACGGGATATATGGAATCTGACCTCGGTGATTTACGCTTTTTCATTTTATCAATATAGCGCATTACCTCCCTTTCACTAACCACAATACTATCTAACGTACTCTGTACTGAACGGACGCATTTCCTGAGCTCTCTGATATTGCTTCTATTTTGCATATTGCTAACAACTTTACTTTTGGTAAGTTTTGAATTTTATATACTTGCCTTTATATTAACATTGTTATAGTTTAGTAATTGAATATTAGTGGTTTTTAGCGATTTAGAAGATTTTATAGCGTGCCGGCTTAGTTTAACTTGTGACGATTATAAACTAATTTTAACGCGCGTTGCCGTCGCAGAAAGCGTCGTGTGTTAGGTGTGGGGTAAACCGGTGGTATTCGGAGTTTAAAGATTATGACGGTGGTCCTATGGCGGTTACCGAGATATCAGTTTGTTTCTTTTGTGAGTTAAGGGAGGAAATAGTTGAAATAAAACGTAGTGTACGTGAGGTAAAGGAAAGACTTGCAACGCTTGATGAAGGCAGGGGTAGGGCTACGGTTGACGAAAGCCGAACCAATACTATCGTTGAAGACGTTCGTAATTTGAAGGGTGTGGTGCATAATCTAGTTTCTAGTTTAGGTAGCTTATCGGGAAGGTTGGATAGAGTTGAGGAAGGGGTTAAGGCTAGTCCGAGATTAGTAGATGGGGAGGGATTTAGAGAAGTTAAGGGTGGAGCTAGGCCGCGTACGTTAGGTGATAGGAATCCCCCCCCTATCGAGGTTTCGAACCCTTTCGCCCATTTGGAAAGGGACGTGAATGAGGGGGAAACTATTTTAATTGGGGATTCTTTAGTGCGCCATATGGACAGAGTTCGTTGAACGGCATCCAACCAAGAGGAGGAGGGTCTGTCTCCCAGGGGCCAGGGTTGACAGAGTTCGAGACGAAGTGGATAGGATTGACGTTGCCTCCCGTCACTCGATGTTGGTGACGATGGTAGGGGCAACGACTCGTATAGGCCCGATACGAGAGTGCCTGACCTTTTGGAGAGATATAGGGGGTTAATTAGGTCCCTAAAGGCGAGGTCAGATAGGTCTTTAGTTCTAGGTATTACCCCTAGGCACGGTTGGGTCTTAGGATTACGTCTAAAACGATATTTTTGAATGCTAAATTAGAAGAGATTTGTGCTGAGGAAAATGTACCCTTCGTAAAGCTGTGGTCCGAATTCAGTGATCCTAGCCTTTTTATAAAAGATGGGGTGCATTTTAATGAAATAGGTAATGCTAGGCTAGGTAGGTTAATTGACGAAAACGTGCGAAAGCTGTATAGGTCGAAGCCTTCTTTAAACGTTGTGGGTCCGGGGAACTCGGGCCCGACGTGAAAAATATTTTAAAACGCCGATCCGTAGTAAAAAATAACTTAAACGTCTTTTATTGTAACGCGCGTAGTATTAGAAATAAATTAAATGAATTTAAGGCGATAATTTATTCTGGCAACTACGATATAGTTGCTATCACTGAAACTTGGTTAAATTCCGTAACTCGGGACTTGTTGGGGGAACTTGATATACCGGGTTTTAAACTCTTTACTAATGATAGGTTACATAGGATTGGTAGCGGCGTTTTGCTGTACATTCGTAATTCCCTTAGGGCTATCGGGGTTAAGTTAGATTTTCCGGCAGCAATTAATGCGATATGTGTTGAAGTTAGGGCGCATAGTGTGAGTTTTAATTTTGTTGTTGTTTATAGACCTCCCGTTCAACCCTTCGACACCAGTAGTAGATTTTACTCACTTCTTGGTAACCTTAGTGACAATCGGAATAGTATAATTGTCGGAGACCTTAACTGTCCTAATGTTAATTATGAGACTTTTACTGGTAATGAGGAGGGTTTGAGATTGATTGAGTTTATGAAAAATAACTTTTTACGACCGATGGTTACCGAACCAACGCGCGGTGATAATATTTTAGATTTAGTGATGACGAACGGCGAGAATATAGTCGAAGGTTTAGAAGTAGGCGAGAGTTTAGGATGTAGTGATCATCAAATTCTTAGGTTTAAGTTATTGATAGGAAACACTAAGGATAGTAACGTAATAGAAGTCCCTGATTTTCATAGGGCTAATTTTGATAGTTTTGCGGATAGGATGAGAGTAGTGGACTGGGATAACTTATTTATGGGTAATGACACAAATTTGCATTGGGTGGCATTGAAAGAAAGTTTTAGGAATATTGAAAGGAAGTTTATTCCTCGTAGGCCCAAGCGCGCTAGAAATCATGTTAGGCCCAAGTGGTGGACTAGGGAAATAGGCGAGTTCATAAACGAGCGTAATAGAGCGTATAGACTTAATAAGCGCAATGGCACGGCAGCTAACTTTAATAGATATATCGAGCTTAGACATCAGGTTAAAAGATCAGTTAGGAATGCTAAGCGTAATTTAGAGATACTTATAGCTGCGGATAGTAAACATAATCCAAAAAAGTTTTTTGAATACGTTAATAATCGTAAGCCGATAAAAGATAACATAGGCCCTCTAGTGGATGTTAATGGCGCTTTGGCTTCTGACGCTCAGGCGATGGCGGGTATTTTCAATAACTTTTTTGCGACAGTTTTTACCGTAGAAGACGTAAATAATGTCCCCGACGTGGACGATATCGTTCCATTTAGTAGCGAGACTATTTTGGATGAAATAACTGTTTACGAGGGTGAGATTGCGCATTATATCGATAGGCTAAAAGTTAGCAAGGCTCCAGGCCCTGACGCTTTTTATCCCAGACATTTGAAAGATTTGAAAGACGTTATCGTAGGCCCCTTAACGAAGATTTTTAATCAGTCACTCGAAACGGGGATTATTCCTGAAGACTTCAAATTAGCTAACGTCACGCCTATTTTTAAAAAAGGCGACCGCGCAGTAGCTAGCAATTATAGGCCCATTAGCTTAACGTCAATTGTCGGTAAACTTTTGGAATCCGTAGTTAGGGATCGTATCATCGATCACTTAGAAAGTAGAGATTTGATTAATAGTAGTCAGCATGGGTTTCGACGCCATAGGTCTTGTTTAACTAATTTGTTAGAATTTTATAACGAAATAGTGCGCGAATACGATAGGCATAGAGCGGCTGACGTTATTTATTTAGATTTTAAAAAGGCGTTCGATACAGTTCCGCATAGGAGATTAATTGCGAAGGTCAAAGCGCACGGTATACGCGGTCAGGTAGCTAACTGGTTAGAAGAATGGCTTCGTGCTAGGAGGCAGAGGGTCGTAGTTAATGGTAGTGAATCGGGGTGGTTGGATGTAGGTAGCGGTGTCCCACAGGGTTCAGTGTTAGGCCCATTGCTATTCGTAATTTACATTAACGACATAGATGTAGGATTGACTAGTAACGTGTCAAAATTCGCGGACGATACTAAAATAGGCGGTAAGGTTGTTAACGAGGACGATAGAAATAGGCTCCAAGACGATGTAAATAGGATTATGGAGTGGACGGATAAGTGGCAGATGCAATTTAACGTAGACAAATGTAAAGTTTTGCATATAGGTTCTCGTAACAATAATTACACGTACACGATGGATGATAGGGAGTTAGCGAGCGTTGACGAGGAAGTAGATTTAGGCGTACGCGTATCTAAGGATTTAAAGGTTAGGAACCAGTGCCTGGAGTCTTGCGCAAAAGCTAATAGGATGTTAGGCTTCATAGCGCGTAATTTCGAATTTAAATCGAAGGATATTATATTGCCCCTTTACAAGTCCCTAGTCAGGCCTCATTTAGAATATGCCGTTCAGTTTTGGTGCCCGTACTTGCGTGAGGATATTGATAGGTTAGAAAGGGTTCAGCGTCGTGCCACGAAACTGATTCCGTCATTGCGCAACAAGCCTTATGAAGATAGGATTAAAGAGTTAGACCTGTATTCACTCGAAACTAGGAGATTAAGGGGGGAGCTTATTGAAGTTTTCAAAATCGTTAATAACATCGATAACGTAAATTTTGACAAATTGTTCACTTTCGATAATAATAATACTCGTAATAACGGATTTAAGTTGCGTGGCAGACGTTTCATCACTAATATCGCTAAAAACTTCTTTACGTTTAAAGTAATGATAAATGGAATAATCTTCCCGCGTCAGTCGTGAACTCTACCAGCGTTAATATGTTTAAGAACCGTTTAGATAGGCATTTTAAAAATATTAACGTTGTTTAATATAATAATAAAACAATCCCCCTTTTCCCTCTCAGCCTCCCCCTTTTCCCTCTCAGCCTCCCCCTTTTCCCTCTCAGCCTCCCCTTTTCCCTCTCAGCCTCCCCTTTTCCCTCTCAGCCTCCCCTTTTCCCTCTCAGCCTCCCCCTTTTCCCTTTCAGCCTCCCCTTTTCCCTCTCCCTCGTTAAAATTATTAACGTTGTTTAATATAATAAAACAATTAGCAACAGGAGCTCTAGAGGTGGTGGTCGAGGATGAGTTTGTTGACAATAATGCCAGCTTGTGACACATGCCAGTGTGTGATGCCAGCAAAAAAAAAAAAAATTAGACTAACACGATCGTAGATGTAGCTCGTAGCGTAAACTAACCCATTTTTTGTTTTACTTTACCTACTTTTTTTTTCCCTTCTTATCCTCTCCTTACTTGTATATCTGTAGTTTGCATGGTAAGATAGTGAGTTAAGACTGTGTTTGCATGGTTTGTAAGCGTTCTTATTTTACTTCTTTTCATCTTTCACCCCTTCCCTATTCTTTCCGACTATTTTTCTGACTTGTCGGCAGTGGCCGGCGGATGATGATGGGGAGGCTTTTTTCTCTTTTTCTGAATGAAAGTTAACCCATGAGTGATAGGTTTTGCTAATTAATTAACCCCTTATTCTCTTCTCTTAACCCCCTACTCTTTCCTTTCTCTCGGGCTAACCTTAGAGTGGATCTTAGGGTCTTTGTTAGCCTTAGCTTCTGTAGATTACCATTGTCAAAAGGTATTATGTATATGACCGTTGGGTTATTCGTTACATCTTTTATTGTAAAAACTAACGTAAAAAATTCGTTTAGCAGGGTAACCATTTGCTCGTTTTCAGAAACTAGCTCTCCGTTAAAATTTTTCAACGGCCCCAAGACACTCTTTACTGGATTCCTATTATTGACATATTGAAAGAATCGCTTGGGGTTTTCTTTGCCGTCACGAGCTATGGAGATTTCAAATTCGCGCTCATACTTTTTTATTACGCTTTTCGCTTCACGCCTTAGAGATATGTAGTTGTTTCGTAACCACAAATTGTCTTTATCGCACTTATGTAGCCTATAAGCCCTATCTCTACTCTTTATAATATCCCCTACTCTAGAAGTAAACCACATGGGCTTGTTATTTACTTCCGCACGCTTAATCTTGTACGGTGTACATTGCACATTTATAGTCCTAACTACTGTTTCAAACAATTCCCACATTATTTTTGCATTGGAGATCCCCATTACGTTTTCCCAATTGACGTGTGACAATGCATTTCTAAATTTACAAAAGTTTGTGCGCTGGGAGTTAGGAATTTTAGTCGAGTTAGCTGGTTTCGAGTGATTACTGAGAGGACAAACATATTGTTGCAACGGCATATTGTAATGTTGCACTTATTGTCCATGTTGCATGCAACCGATTTGCACTCGACATTTTTGTAACATACTACTCCATCGACGATTGGGATCTGACTCACCAGATCAGAGTTATATCCCTCGGCCAGACAGAGAGGAAGTGAATGCGTCCTGATCGAGAGGAAGCTAGCCAGGAATCTCCTGCATCTGATCTGGAACTCACCCTGATGTTTCTTAGACAGGTGCCTCCTCGTGGGAAGACGATCATGCGGCCAGGCGCTCTACGTTATGCTCACTGGATGGCCGAACTAATTAACGCAATGAAGATCTCTTTCGGTTGCAGTTTCGCCTGGCAGCGCGTGAAGAAACAGCACTGAGGGAATTCACGGTCTTCATCGCTTATGTGAAGACCTAGTTTCAATCCCGTTTGGCAACCATGGCTCCTGCAAACGATCTGGACCTCCTTCAGGCCATCAAGAAATACCCAAACGCTGCTGTTGCTGAGTCTGCTAACGCTGTTTTCGCTGTTTTAATATCTCTTGCTATTAAAGTTGAGCAGTGTGCCGGCGGAAAGGCACACTGTGCATGTTCAGTTGTGATTGTACATGCACAAAAGCCACGTTGCTTTCGCAATATTGCAGTAGACAAGTTACCAGTAAATTGGCATGCTAATAAAAAAGCTTGAGTGACCGCAACTCTATTCGAGGACGCTGAGGGCAGTAACCCTGTACCACCAGCCCCATGTCAAGTCACCTCGCTGCAGTCGGCTATCCACTGGGCGTCACAAATGCGTCAGTTCTGCTCAGAAAGAGGATACATGATGCTGCTACATTTCTTTCTGGACTAGATGAAAAATTGCAAAGCAATTAAAATAAAGGCCAAATGTGCCAAACAAACAAACATCACATCTTTCATTAAGAAATGCTGATGTACAGTACATGATTATGGATTTTGTATTTATTCTAGTGTTTAATTTGCAAGTCAGTATTTTATTTTTCGTTAAAAAATAGAGTATACGTTTTGTTTTAATTGGAAAGTAAATAAAATGTTAAAAAACTATTGCTAAAGTTTTAACCCTATTCGTGAAAGACATTAATGACACTGGCTGCAACAAATGCATTTATACTAGGGTGTGCACCCGGTTCTTGCTACCGGGAAATTCCCGGTTCCTAGATTTCAGGAACCGAACCGAGAACCGAAAAGATTTCCCGGTTCCTATACACTCTAAAAACAGTTGCATTGTGTTTACTATGCAAGAGCTGCATAAGTAGATTCTACGTATTTTAAAAATAAAAAAATTTAATAAGTAGATTTCTACGTATTTAAAAATAAAAAATGATATCTTAAGAGAATATTCCTTCCGTTTAAAACGTATTGTAATTTGTATGGATCGTCGCAATCGCAAGCAGTGCTTACTGCTTAGACGTAACTTTGACTACTTATGACGTAAGCAGTGTTTACTGTTTACGTCATAAACACGTTTTCTGTTAAGCTGCGCACTGCGCAGGCGCACGTGGCGCGGAGTCTAATTTGTTGTCATTCGGTTGCCGACTCGCCATTGTGCTAATTGCATCAGATTTTGTTGTGTGCGCTAAAGCTGAAAATTTTGAGTCTAGTGTTTTTCCGTGCAATAAATCCCTTTCAAATATGTCAAAGTCGATTGTATGGGAATATTTTAAGAAAATTTCTAAAAATGAAGCCGAATGTTTAACTTGCAAAGCAAAATTAATGTGTTCTGGTGGTACCACTTCGGGACTAATGAAACATTATAGATCGCATCACGGAGAAATGAAAGCAGAAAGTGATTTACCTGCGTTTAAAAAGCAAAAAACTCTTTCAAGTTTTATTAAAAGTAATTCTCTGGATGAAGAAGTTAAATAAACATAATTGATCTCAATGCTTAGATTTTTTATGCCAATTAGACTAAGTTTAATTTTACGAACAATGGGTAAAACAAAAATTTTAGTCGGTTTTTTTCCCTGGATTTCCCGGTTCCCGATAATTTTTCTGGTATCGGTCCCGGTTCCTAAGTTTCGGTACTCGTGCACACCCTAATTTATACGCATTCAATAGTATCGTATTTAGCTTGACTTTGATCAAGAAATCTAAAATATGGACACTCCAGTAATAAGGACACTTGACATCAGTCCCACGGGTGTCCGCATTAAAGGAATTTTACTATATACATACGCGGATCGAGTGAGGGTCTAGAGGGAACGTGGACCCCTAGGCTAGACCCCCAAAGGATAAATGGAACTTGTGAACATTTTGTCCGACAATTAACACCCAGATCATGATAATTAGGTTTATATAATATTGCATTACTCGTGAAATGTCTGTTATAATACAGTATAACTGAACATAAAATAAATGATTATTAATTTTTCATGAAATCGGCAAAGGATGAAATGACTGTTACGTGACCAATTTCAGTTTCCGTTTTTCATGAAATCGGCAACGAGTGAAATAACAGAACAAAGTTTATTTCATACAGAAACAAAATTGTTGTTCTTAAGCTAATCTGATGCATTTTTAAAGGTATGACGAGGGTGGCATGAACTGTTATACAGGTTTCCATCTTTTAGGCAGGAACACCTGAATACCCGGTTAGGTTAATTGAATGCCCGGTTAAGTTAATTGTACGCCCTTGACGATTGGTTAGGTTAAGTTGTGATATTTTCCATAAAGTAACGAAAATATCACGACTTAGTCTAACCAATCGTCAAGGGCGTACAGTTGACCTAACCGGGCATTCAATTAACCTAACCTGGCAGTCAATAATTTTACCATAGGTTTCGATATATATATATTTTTACGCGTGATCGGTGAAATTGTGCATTTCATGAAAAAGGCAATATTTTTCGTTTTTCATGAAATGTGCAGGGCGTATAAAATAAACTTTGTTATAGTTTGCTGTAAAAATGCATCTTATTAGCTCATTCTTTGCCGATTTCATGAAAAACGCACACCAAAATTGCGTATTTCATGAAAAATGCATTACTTTTGCTTATTTCATGGTATATCTGGTATAAATATGTTAACCCCCACTTCTATGGCCTGGGTTGGTTCGAAGTCGACGGGGGTTCTGGTTAGGAGGCAGCAACGGATCTGTTACTTGCTGTAGTTTCTTCTATACTACACTCCGAGTTCTTCTATAGTGGCTCGGAGGATTCTGAGAGGCTTATTAAATTCTCTGAGGGTTCACCCCGATTCTTTTTGTAACGTATCGGGAGATTTTAATGACTAAGTTCTCTGAAGAGAGCACGGCTCGAAGGAGGAGATAAAGACTTTTTCTTACTGTAATTTACTGCTGAAACGTTACAGATAATGCTCAGCCTCGTAGTCTAAATCAGAATGAACGTGGGAGAATTTTTATGGGTTTATATACCCATAAACTGCTAACATCATTATTATTAAATGTTGAAAAGGCTGCATTAATTTTGCACAATACTTGAAAATAAAGTAAATCTTTTAGCTGTGGTAATGTTTAAACGAATAAACAAGATATTTGAAGATGAAGCCATATTTTTATCTTAAATGCGTATTTTCAGATCTGATGTTATCATGATCTGCCATGTTAACTAAAAGTGAAAACTGAACTATGCATCTTTACACTAAAATATGCATATGAGTAAAAATTAAAGGTTTAAAATTACAATCAAATGCTTAGGCAAGACATGACTTCATCTTTTATAACGAAGAGAGAGTGTATACAAAACATGAACATTGCAAAACGTAACTCAGGACTCATTATTAAGCTAAATCTAAAAATGATTAAGAAATTTTAAAAATAACAAGTCACCGATTATTTGGCAAAGTAGAAAGCACATCAAAAATTTATCCCAACGAAAAAAAATAATAATAATATCGCCGCCAAGTGTACATTCTTAAATGGCGACATAATGTCGGGTCGTACATTGAGTATAATCCCAAGTACATTACTGAGTACATTGTAATTTTGGTTTATTATAACTATGATTATACTTACCAATTAATTCACATTCGCTTATTATCGTTAATTACAGTTTCATTAAAGTACATTAATTATATTAAGTTATTATCGTTAATTACAGTTTCATTAAAGTACATCAATTACATTATATTAAAGTATTACAGTTAATTACACTTAAAGAGTTAACTGTAGTTTTTTACAGTGTTACATATTTATAGACAATTAGGATGTTAAGAGTATAACACAAAGTACATGGACACACACATATATATATATATATATATATATATACACACACACATATATATATATATATATATAACATATATATAACATTTCACGCATAATAATGTTTTATGATTAGAAGCAAGCGAGAGGAGATTTCATATTCAGAGGCCCACTTTTCGTGTCGTCATCGGAATTCGAACACTTTCGTCAGCATGAACGAATATCTTGCGAGGTATTAAATAAATAAAAGAAAAAGTAAAAGGAATACGTGTGGACGTATTTACATGTACGTAACTATGTACGTAATCATGATCATCAGGGGACATGTACGAATGCACAAAGTATTGTACACATATCGGTACGTAACACCATAGGTTGTGTGCGTAATATAAACGGACACGAGTAAACAATGACTGATAGGTTGATAGGGCATGAGTAGACAATAGGTAGACAATGGGTAGGTCGATGAATAAATAATTAATAAATTTAATAAAAGATAACGGTCAAGATAAGATATGGACGTACGGATGAATATGGTCGAATAATATTATGTTAAAGAATTTACCATACATTGAATACTAAAGATATGATCGGTATTCAAGGTATGAAAAATGTGAAGGGAATTACGCTACTTTATGACGTCATAGTTATTCAAATTATGCCATACGCCAATTCATAATTAATACGCCATAGTAGGCCTGTTCAAAAATCAACGTTTTCTTATTTTCATAGGTTTCTGCACATTTTCACATGCTTTTTGACCAGAAAAAGCCGAAAATCACAACTATTTTGACCTAGGATGTTGGGAAGCATTGCCGCATGGAGCTTTAAATTTTCTGCCTTAAATCGGCCAAAGCGCCAATTCCGGGGTCCCTTCAATTATGTTTTGCACTTTAACTTTTGATCTAAACAAGATAGAGCAACAAATTAAGTATCAAATGAAAGAGCATAAAATTAATAAATAATAATAATAATAATAATAATAATAATAATAAATAAATAATAATTAATAATAATAATAATAATAATAATAATTATCTATCATTTTTCAGGAAACAACAGAAACTCAATCAGAATCTAGAAAACCATCTACAAGTTACAACTTCACAATGGCATTAAGCAAGGAGCTGAGGGAGCTCCGTGGGCGCACAGTTGATATCTCAGAACCTCCACGTACTGTCCACAGGCAGGTGTCAACTGGGCCATCTACCAGATCTCTCACTGAAACTTTCCTGGTTGGATACCCTTCAGCTTTTATCAGTGGTTCCCAGCTTCCCACCAACAGACAGGCGTTCCAGTATTTCCTTAATCTTCAGAATTTACCGGAAAATGCAGGGAGGCCCATGGTTCAAGACCTTGCATATGAAACAGTTGAATCTATCATCCCATTCTGGCAGATGGCTAGGATCAAGACAATGACAAAGTACAACGCAATGAAGCTCTTCATGAAACTACATGAGAAACATCGTGCTCTGGTGAAACGCAAAGGAAGAGCAAGTAACCCTGGAGGAAAAAGAGGAGCATTTGTGCTGGAATTAGACAGCCTGTTCGATATAGGAGCTCCAGATGCAATCCAGGAAATACAGAACAACAGACTGTTATCCAGAGAGAAGAAAGATGAGGATATCAGGTTCTACGAAGACCAAAAGACTGAGAGGAAAGGTCATATGTCTGGTCATGACAAGATTTTTGAGACAAGATCCATGCATCAAGCAGCGAGGAATGAAAGACTGCAGCATAGACAAGAACAAGGTAAAACTAATTACTTTGAACGTTACAAAAAGTTTTAAGTTTTACTCCATTGCGATATTTAGCATGTACTTAACAATTACTGTCTTAACATGTTGTACTATTTTACAGCTGCAGCAGAACAAGAGGCAGTTGTTCATGTGGATGACATTACCTGGGGTGACTCAACTGACAACGACGCTAACACAGAGGACATGGATTACCATCAGCCTCGTCCTGGATATTCTCACCATCAAGACACTGTGACTATTGTGACTTTGACGTTTCCAAGGAAGGTCATGGAATGTGATGTCATCTGCAATACAGCTGATCGTCTTGGTTTATCAGACAATCAAGTTACTGCCATGGTTTCTGCCACCTTGAAAGCTGGAGGGGCTGATCTGGATAACTTCGTCATCTCAACCTCAACAACACGTCGCAACAGAATGCTGTCCAGGTATAATATCAGCCAGAGTCACATGTCCAAGTTTTGTGAAAAACCCCCACAGTACGCTGCCTTACACTGGGATGGAAAGTTGCTCAAAGATGTCTTGGGCAGTGAACCTGGAAGTACCTCAGAGACTTTAGCTGTGCTAGTGTCTGGTCCACCTTCATACACTGAAGGAAAGTTATTGGGAGTACCTGTCATCGACAATTCTTCTGGCACAGCTCAGGCTGAGGCTTCAATGGATTTACTGGAGACATGGGAACTTACGGATAATGTTACTGCCCTTGTTTTTGACACTACATCCAGTAACAGTGGAGTTCACAGAGGAGCTGCCAAACTGCTAGAGAAAATGCTGAACAAAAAGGTGTTTTATCTGGCCTGTCGACATCACATCCTGGAAATCCTAGTAGGAGCAGTTTGGGAGAAGCTGTTTGGGAAGGTGAAGGGGCCAGATAATCCCTGGTTTGAGCATCTGAAGGATGTTTGGACGGACTTGTCCAAGGAAAACCCAAAGATGCTGGCTATCAACAGCAAATGGCTGAAGGAAAAGAAGAAGAACAGTGAAGAAATACTCCAAGACATTCTAACAGCAGAAAGGCTTCCAAGAGCCGACTACAGGGAAATGGCTGAACTGACAGTCATTGTTCTTGGAGGAACGCCTCCTCGAGGTATTCACTGGAGTCGACCAGGCGCCATTCATCAGGCCAGATGGATGGCCAGAAACCTGTACTCCATGAAAATGCTGATGTTTGCAGATCAACTTGAGTACGACGAAGACACTGTATCAAAGCTGGAAAGACTCAACACCTTCCTTGCGCTGTTCTACACTCCTGTATGGATGATGTCAATGTCTGCTGCAGATGCTCCCGTGAATGGTCTAAGTCTAATCCAGGACATGTTGAAGTACAAGAAAACTGACCCAGAGCTTGCTGATGCAGTACTTAATAAGATGGAAAACCACAAATGGTACCTGACGCAGGAAGTCGTGCCATTTGCCCTGTTCAGCAGTAGATTGAGTGACACATTGAAGCACGCCATTGCTGCCCAGTTACATGCCACTGAGAAGCCAGACAGCTTCAGAACAGGAAAGCCTCTATTCCAGAGAGTCAGAGCTAAGACCACCCTGGTTGATCTCATTGGCCCAGAATCACATTTCCTGCTGGACACACTGAACATTGGATCCGAGTGGCTTCTGGAACCTGTCACGTCTTGGCCACAGAATGAGGACTACAGAAAAGCGTTGGACTATGTTAATAATCTGAAAACGGTGAATGACATTGCTGAACGTGGTGTCAAGATGATGAGCGACTTTGCAAATGTCATAACAACAGATGCCAAGCAAAGGGACTATCTCCTTCAAGCTGTGGAGTTCAACAGACGCCGCTTTGACAGCTTCAAGAAACAAACTCTCAACAACTGACTGTGTAAATGTCATTATGAAATTAATCATCATGTAATGCTTTCACTTCTTGATCGATTAGACTTGTGACAAAATGTTAATCTCAAATTTGTGTCATGAATAAGGCGCCTTGTCTGCCTTGAGTGTGAGAAAACGAATTTTGTGATATTTCTGAAATCTTTGTATGTACCAATGTGCCATTTCTTGTTCCAAGACTATCATAATTGTATAAGTTAGAAAGAGGATTAAAAACACTTTAATTTGGTGCCTATTTTGTTGCTCTATCTTGTTTAGATAAAAAGTTATAGTGCAAAACATGATTCAAGGGACCCCGGAACTGGTGCTTTTGGCCGATTTCAAGGCAGAAAACTTAAAGCCCCATGCGGCAATGCTTCCCAACAACCTAGGTCAAAATGGTTGTGATTTTCGGCCTTTTCAGGTCAAAAAGCATGGGAAAAAGTACAGAAACCTATGAAAATAAGAAAAAGTTGATTTTTGAACAGGGCTAACGCCATAGTTATTTAATTTGTACGTACAGTATAAGTCATTATTAGAAGAAACGAATTAGAGAAATACAGTACTGAAAGGTTTATAGCCATTGTACAAAGAGTGAGTGAAACTATTAATTAAATATATGTACCTTTCCTTACTGTATTGCTCTAATTCATCTCTTCTAAATTCTCCCAATAATGACTTGCATTGTACGTACAAATTAAATAACTATGGCGTATTAATTATGAATTGACGTATGACATAATTTGAATAACTATGACGTCATAAAGTAGCTTAATTCCCTTCACATTTTCCGTCATTAATTTCCCTTCATCGTATCTCTAGTATTCAATGTATGGTAAATTCTTTAACATAATAATAAAAACTTTGACACTCTATACGTCATTATATATATGTTGTTCATTCATACATCCATGTCCTTTCTTGACCTTTGTCTTTTGTTAATTTTATTAATTATTCATTCAGCTACCTATTGTCTACCATTATCAACCTATTGTGTGACTACCAATATGTGTACAATAGTTTATGCATTCGTACATGTCCCCTAATGATCATGATTACGTACATAGTTACGTACATGTACATACGTTCATATGTATTCTTTTTATTTCTTTTCTTTAAATTAATTAATTTCTCGCAATACTCAAAAATGCTTATGCGAGTGTTCGAATTCTGCTAACCACAGCGGAAGCGAGCGCTTCTGAGATGAAAATCTCCTCTCGCTTACTTCTAATTTATAAAACATTATTATGTGTGTTATGTTACATATATGTATATACCGTATGTGCCCATGTACTTTATGTTATACTCCTAACATCCTAATTGTCTATAAATATGAAACACTGTAAAAAAAAACTATAGTTAACTGTTTAATTGTAATTAACTGTAATAATTTAATATGATGTAATTAATGTACTTTAATGAAACTGTAATTGACGATAATAAGTGAATGTGAATTAATTGGTAGTTATAATCATAACTGTAATAAGCCAAAATTACAACGTACTCAGTGATGTACTTGGGATTGTACTCAATGAACGACCCGACATTATGTCGCCATTTGGGAATATATACTTGTCCATATTATTTTTTTTATTATTATTTTTCCTTTGGGAAAATTTTTTTATTTGCTTTCTACTTTGCCAAATAATTGATGACTTGTTCTTTTTTAAAATTTCTTAATCATTTTTAGATTTAGCTTAATAATGAATCCTGAGTAACTTTTGAAATGTTCATGTTTTGTACACGTTCTCTCTTCGTTATAAAAGATGAAGTCATGTCTTGCCTAAGCATTTAATTGTAAAACTTAAACCTTTAATTTTTGCTCATATGCATATCTTAGTATAAAGATGCATAGTTCCATTTCCATTTCTAATTAACTCGGCGGATCAGGAAAGCATCAGATCTGCAAATAAGCGATTTAAGATAAAAATATGGCTTCCTCTTCCTATATCCTGTTTAAAGATTACCACAGCTAAAAGATTTACTTTATTTTCAAATATTGTGCAAAAATAATGCAGCCTTTTCAACATTCAATAATAATGATGTTAGCAGTTTTTGGATATATAAACCCACAAAAATTCTTCCATGTTTATTCTGATTCAAACTACGAGGCTGAGCATTCTGTAACATTTAGCAATAAATTACAGTAAGAAAAGGTCTTTATCTTCTCCTTCGAGCCGTGCTCTCTTCAGAAAACTTAGCCATTAAAATCTCAGGATAAGTTACAAGAAGAATCGGGGTGAACCCTCAGAGAATTTAATAAGCCTCTCAGAATCCTCCGAGCCACTAAAGAAGAACTCGGAGAGTAGTATAGAAGAAACTACTGCAAGTAACAGATCCGTTGCTGCCTCCTAACCAGAACCCCCATCGACTTCGAACCAATCCAGGCCATAGACGGAGGGGTTAACATATATACCGGATATATATATATATATATATATATTATATATATATATATATTAGGGTGGTTCTTATTTTTCGAAATTGCAAATTTCGCCGTCTCAACCCCTCAATATATTCCATTTAACAAAAAACAAAATATGCAAAATCTCAACTAATTATAAATATTCTTATTGGTGCCGCACAAGGACTCAAATTTTGTTAATTATTGAAACATAAATATACGAGTTTTTTTTATTAGCGTTCCACTATAAGGGCAAATAACAGCAGTTAAAGAACAGCATAAACTAAAATAGACATTGACTAGTGATTAATTAGAAACTGAATTGAACTAAACATTTTAGGACTGAAGGCAGAGTAGATTTGGCCTAGTTGGGATGGCTGCTTATGAGGCACCCTTAAATACGTGGCCGGTCGATTCGACGGACGTTTTGCCGACAGACATTTTGCCGACGGACGTTTCGCCGAACGGACGATTCGCCGACAGACGATTCGCCGACGGCTGTTTCGCCGAACGGACGATTCGCCGAACGGACTGTCATTAATATTTCTATGACAAAATACACACACATGTTATTAAAGGTTAATATTAAATGTTATTGAATTATTTTGTTAAAATATTAAATTATGTTAAATTGACAGTTATAGACGCTTGACGTAAAAACATAGACACCTTTTTTAAATAAATTTATATCGATAATACTATATAAAATGTTTATATATATATATATATATATATATATATATATATATATATACAGGGTGGGCGGAAAGTAGCTCCCTAATTTAAATTACATATAAATTATGTATAAATTGTGATTGTATTGTTATATTGTTATGGTGTGTTCTCTAAAGTGGTACAATTGTAACGGTAATCTTTTTTTCTCTAAAGTGTTCTCTTTGTGTTCTCTAAAGTGGTACAATTGTAACGTTCATTTTTTTTTTTTCATTTCAGATTGAAGGGTAACATGGCTGAGCGTTTAACACTGCAGGAGCGTGCCCAGTTGGCGGCACGGTACGAAGTTTGGCAATCTGTCGTTCGAGTTCAAAGATGGTGGCGGGCCATTCACGGACCACGTGCCCAAGTGGACCCGAAAACAATCAAGAACTGCCACTCGAAGCTCATGACCACGGGGTCTGTGGCAGATGTTCGAAGATGTGGTCGCCCTTCGACATCCAGGGCCCAGGAGACGGTGCAGGCAGTTCAGGAAATGTTCGCACGGAGTCCACGAAAGTCAACTCGCCAGGCAGCTCGGGAAAGTGGACTCTCCCGCTACTCAGTGCGAACTGTGCTGAAGAAGGAGCTGAACTGGCGTGCGTGGAAGCCGCATTACTGCCAATCTCTCTCGGACGAGGACTGTGACATTCGCATGGAGTTCGGGGAAATCATGCTGGCTTGGCATGAAGACTGGCCCCATCTCTTCCGCAACATCCTCTGGAGCGACGAGGCGGTGTTCCACGTCGGAGGCTTTGTCAACCGCCACAATTGCCACTACTGGGCAGGAGAGGATCCCATGGTTACCGCTGAAAAACGGCAGAATCGGTTCAGTGTAACGGTGTGGTGTGGTATGACCTCAGATCAGGTTGTGGGCCCGTTCCTGCTGCGCAACACCATGAATGCTGAGCGGTACCTTGCTATGTTGCGAAACGAGGTCTGGCCGGTTGTCAGCACATGGGAGAACATCGACGATCTGATATTTATGCAAGATGGCGCCCCTCCGCACTTCGCTCTTGTTGTCCGTGAGTGGCTGGATGCCCACTTCCCTGGGCGTTGGATGGGTCGTCGTGGTCCACATCAATGGCCAGCCAGGAGCCCCGACTTGACACCGTGCGACTTCTTTCTTTGGGGGTGGGTAAAGGAAGAAGTCTACCGCACCAAACCGAGGACATTGGAAGAACTGGAGGACCGAATTCGGGAAGTCATGTCCTCCATCCCGCCGGAGTTCCTGCTAAAGTCAGTGGACGCCATTCCTGGGCGGCTCCAGAAGCTGGTGGAAAGAGTTGGAGCCCACATTGAATTTTAGAGAAAACCTACCATGTATGCCTACCTTTTCATATTATTTCTTCTGAAATAAATGGATAATATACGTATTTTTTTACCAATCCAAAATAGGGAGCTACTTTCCGCCACCCTGTATATATATATATATATATATATATATATATATATATCTTTCTCGTTTCTGCCTTTATAGTTTAAGCTATTCTGAAACGTTTGTTCGTTTGTTGCCTTTTTTAAATCTTAGTAACTTATGTTTTAGGTTTTCGCACTTAAAATTGCAGTCATCCTGGAACTTTTACATTGTTCACTGTTCAGTAACCCACAATGCCTCTTCAATTTATTGATTCACAGAAAGGCCATAAAAAGTTAGTACACCCTTGACGATTGGTTAGGTTAAGTCATGATATTTTCGTTAGTTTACTGTTAAAACATACGAAAATATCACGACTTAACCTAACCAATCGTCATTTTTTAAATAATATTAGTAATAGTTTCTCTAGACAAATTGTATCTGTAGACAAATTATTGTAGTTAAATTGTATCTGTAGACTAATTGTTGTAGATAAATTGTTGTAGACAAATTGTCGTAGATGAATTGTATCTTTAGACAAATTGTTGTAAACAAATTCGCCGGACACCGTCAAAGTGAATTCCATGGTCTAAAACGAAAGTTTTAAATTATACAATATACACCGAGAAAGATATATATATATATATATATTATAACATTTTATTTTATATAGTATTATCGATATAAATTTATTTAAAAAAGGTATCTATGTTTTTACGTCAAGCGTCTATAACTGTCAATTTAACATAATTTAATATTTTAACAAAATAATTCAATAACATTTAATAATAACCTTTAATAACATGTGTGTGTATTTTGTCGTAGAAATATTAATGACAGTCCGTTCGGCGAAACGTCCGTTCGGCGAAACGTCTGTCGGCAAAACGTCCGTCGGCGAATCGACCGGGTACCCTTAAATATTAATTGATTTTAATAAAACTTCCTTGGTACACGTTTTATATTAATAGGAAAAAAATGCGGGGGTGAGACCCTCAAAATTTGGTTGATTGGGTGGTTCTTATATGTATAGGAAAAATGAAAGATATAAAATTTCGGGGTTTCACCCACGCAGGCGATGCGTAGCACACCCAACTAGTCAGCCTTCCACAAAATATGGCTATCAGATAAATGGGTACCATGGCATATATGATAAGAATGCGCAATGCATATATCTGAAGCATATTTTATGCATTTTAAAGTAGTTACATTATAACTTTAGTACCTCCACACAATATAACTAGCAGATAAATGGGTACCCTGTTACAGATGACGAAAACTCATTTGAAGTGCAAAGTTATTCGTCATTTTCTCTTAACGGGGGCTCAAATTTCTACTCTTACATATTAGTTCTATCATAATCCATAGATCTACAGAGTTTCTTCAGAAAAATGTATGAACTACCCAAAAAAAATTTAAAAATTTCTCACTACAACCGTGTCCTTTCTCCTTAAAAGACCAATGAGGAACTCGTTCGTGTTGAAACTTTTCATAATAGTTTTGAAGAAACTCAAGTCGTAGACAGTGACCTGAATAGGGAGGTAGAAGTTTTGCAGCACACCCGGTCCAATGATTGTCGTATTATCAACGAAGTGATGTGAGTTCTTTTCTTTTTTCTTGTGTGTGTGTGTGTGTGTGTGTTTCGGGGAAGAACAAGCCATGTATCTTCAACAATTTATTAAATGATAGAACCAAGAAGGTTCTAAAAAATAGTACATAATAACGCTTACTGTATACAACACAATTTTACGTAATATGTCCTTCAATATTTCTCACACATATAGAAGTGACATTGGCATCAATTTTTGTATACATTATATATTTATATCCAACTTAAAAAGGTTACAGGAGTAGCATCCATTAAATTTTAAATAAGATACAGAGCGTAAGACTCGTCCTTAAACGCTACACAAACTAACATTATTGGAGACATTTTATATTTTACACAATATTGTTGCAATTACTTAAGTTACAATTATATATACAGTATGTATATATATACACCTTAGTAGCCTTTGGTTAGCTTCCGCTAACCAAAGGTTACTAAGCTATATCACTTTTCACTCCTTAGACCTAGAGTTTAACGTGAAACCCGAACCACGCCCTACCAGCAGCCCAGCGTCTTAACCACTAGGCCACCTAGGGTACCCATTTATCTACCAACCACATTTTTTATTGTGTGGAATGATGAACAGCTAGGTTTTGCTGCGCGCCGGCTGCCGTCTGCAGGTCTCGATCCCGGGGCCGATAAATTCGTAGTCAGCGACGCTAACCACAAGAGCTCCAAGTATATATATATATATATATATATTCACGTAAAACTTCACACAATACACCGAGTGGGTACAAACGGGAACCGACGTTTTATCTGGCTACATGCCAAAACATCATTTTGCTCAGTGTCACACAAGTCGAATAATTTTTAAAAATTTGTAAATTCCTTCCCACTCGCCATATGCGATAGAAATGAAAGGCAGTACATAACGCAAGTATTGCTATAGTACCCCTGTAATTGATAAGGGCTCCAGGTATATGCAATTGCTCGAGAAACTTTACAATAATAGCGTCATTCCAGGGGTGAACCCAGAGTGAGTTAAAATAGTACGAGGGCCACTCAGCATATTTCGCCCCACCTTTTGTTTTTCTTCCCAAGTTTCCTTGTACGTTTCAGGAATTTTATACACAAGTAGTTACATACCTTTTTTACAAGTTTCTATTTTTCTACATAGTCTCATTCCTTTTCTACGGCTTTCCTCCACCTCGAAACAAGTGCCTTTATATCTTGCTGGTAGAACTCCTCTGGGTTCCGCTGGAGCCAACTCTTAACCTCCTCAAGAACCTCATCGTCACTCTGAAATTTTCTTCCACGAATAGCATCCTTCATTCGCCCAAACAAATGGAAATCTGAAGGTGCCAGATCCGGGCTGTATGGAGAGTGGGGTAACACAGTCAAGCGCATTTTTGTGATGGCCTCTCTTGTTTGCAAACTGTTGTGTGGTCTTTGGTTATCGTGCAAAAGAAGGACGTCTTCCAGTTTTCTCCGATCGAACTCGCTTTATACGTCTCTGGAGTCTCCGTAGGGTAGCAGTATATGCTCTGAGTTGATTGTTTGTCCTTTCTTTATAATGTCCAGTTGTCCACCAGAATCACTCCTTTCATGTCCCAGAAGATGGTGGCCATAACCTTTCCTGCAGAGGGAGCTATTTTGAACTTTTTCTCGTGCGGAGAGTCTGCGTGATACCACTCCATGGATTGGCTTCTTGTTTCAGGTCCAAAGTGGTGTACCCAAGTCTCATCCCGTCACAATTCGTGAAAGGAAGTAATCCCCTTCTGTCTCGTATCGAACCAACGACTCAGAAGCAATTCCTTTTCTTTGGGCTTTGTGATCTTCAGTCAGTTCGCGAGGAACAAACCGAACACACTTTTGAGTATCCCCGTTGCTGAATTATCGTATTCACACTTCCTTCACTAATTCCAAGCTCCAGTGATAGCTCCTTGTATGTGATGCGCCGATTTGATCGAATGATGCTGTTAGCAGGTTACACAGTGTAAGTGTCACAGCCGATGCCGGGCGACCGCTGCGTGACTCATTATCGAGGCTGGCTCTCCCTCTCTCCGATGATCTCTCACGTTTAGACCAGCGTTCAACTGTGCTTCGATCAACAACAGCATCTCCGTAAACGTTTTGTAGACGTTTGTGAATATTTCCAACTGTTTCCTTCTGTGCGGTTAAGAACTCGATAACAGTTCTCCGTTTACTACGCACATCACTGTCAGACGCCATTTCCTAAACTGCGTTAAACATCTGTTTTATACAAGGGCGTTTAAAAGCGGTTTTATACAAGGAGGGGAGGTTCAAACTGGAAAAATCCGGTTATGTGAAGTGCAGAAAGTTTAAAACTTACGGCCCAAAAGACATTTCATCCCCATGGTTTATTATTTAGCTAAGAGAAAAGAGTGGGGCAAAACATATTGAGTGCCCCTAGTACATTAATTCCCTATTTTTAAAGTAGACGGCAATCCAGTGAAGTTCTTCATCCCCGCTAGCATCCGTATTTAGAATAAGAGCACCGCATTGTCTCATGGCTGGAAGCTTAAGCGTTTCGTTCTTCGTAAACACACCGATAAATTTGGAACGTGTGATTCGGTCACTATTCCGAATTCATCGCAAGTACCGGCAATATGTGCAAGATTACTATAAGCTCTCGAGCAAAGCAGGAACACGTCTTCTGTTGAATAATCCGCTTCTAATGCCCCCCCTAAGGCGACTCCATTGATGTATAGGGTTATACTCTTAAGGCAGAAATTTTCGAAATTAAAGGCGTTCTTTTTATATTTTCCATTCACAGAAACGTGTTCCTGCATTCCAATTGATAACCGTTTAGGTAGAGATCCGAGGGCGACGTTTTCTATCTGCTTCGATGCCAACCCTGCTGACACTGTGTATAGTTTGATCTGTACACTGTTAATTGGGTATTTTACTGTGGCATGTAGTAAATTTTTTTCAATTTCTAATTGTTTAGCCGAGCTTAATTTCACTCGGCGCACGCAAAGATATGTTTCCATAATATGAATCACCACGGGTTTTGCGCTCTCTTCTTGGTCAGCACCCAGATTTAAACAGACCTCAGGATTCGTGCCGGTGAGATTTATTTTCATATCGACCCCATTCACAAACAACAACTCCTGGAATGTGAAGTCCGTAAGCAAGCGTCTAAAACACTCGTATATCTTCTTTTTAGAATTTTAAAATTTGTCCTTTATACTGATTTCGTCTTTAGCTTGATAATAACCCTCGGCAGTTAAAAAGGTGTCATTTCACTTCTTTTGAAAAGTTGAGGACATTTTCCAGATAGGTTCGTAGGTGATTGTAACCCGTTCCTACCGAGATATTAACCTGGTTTAAATACACGTCACACCGACTGAATATGGAGTGTAAAATGTTTGTTTCTGGAATTACAGCGTATTTGACTTCACAATCCGTTCCATCTGAATGTGCTATACGCAGTTTAGCATACATGTGCACACAGCTTGGATCAAAAAAGTAAGGGCCTGAGCTGGGGATCACGAACTCTTGGGGCACTCAGGGAGCTAATTGGGTTTAACGGGTTAATCGTAATAAAGTCATTGTGCTCAATAAAAACTTGAGTTGGGGGCATGTCAAAGAGGAACAGCTCCGATTTACAACATTGTGAACTACACTGATGGATGAAACGGGCCATGACGAGTCAGAAATAGTGGCACCCCTCTCGACAAGTAGGAAACACCCTGTGATTCATGAGAGCAATGTCATTAGCTTATATCAGTTAAAAAAGTGATCACCCATAGGTTTCAGTCGCTTCTTCTTCTTCCGGACAGACCTCTTCTTCTTCCCACCACCGCTCATTTTTATCTTTCCATCTTTGATTATTTCACCCCATGTACGCTTTAAGTGCTTTTAAGAGCTTCTTTAGGTTTAGCCCCCGCCATTATGTCTTCTAACGTGTAAAGACCTGATTGTAACGCTTTCCTCCCGAGATATCTGGCACCCATGTTCAACAAAGGGACTGCCGTACGCAGAATGGTTTGAAAAATGGGTCCAAGCCCACTCTCGCGCTGGTATCTCACCCCTCGATAGACTGTGAAAGTCCTTCGGGTCATTATAGCACAGTACGACGAAAGTGCAGCTTCACTGTTAAGCTCCTGTCACCGAATGGAAAACTTTTCCCTCAATCGTTCTTATATATATTGAGGTATTGGTTAATAGATTAGTTGCAACATTCACATAATGTGGCTTGTCATATGTAATGCTCAAGCTCTTCCCTCTATGATTGGGGATGTGTGCGATATCGATGGCGCTGTTGTCTTGGCTGTTTTAAACATTTTTCTCACCGGCTTATGAAGTGTATAAGCATCCTGCTCCCGCAAAAAATCTCTCAACATCTTTTTTCCCCACTCCCCCATTATAAACGCCTCTGTACAGTCTATCAACGCCACCGTAGGAGGCTGGGCTGGAAATGTCTTAATAGCGTTTTCTTAATGTTAGCCATTTGTGTATTTTTGAGGCACGAGGAGAGGATTGACCGTTGTTGTTTGGTCTCTTCTTTCTCCTCTTCAGAGATGCTACCGCTGGGGGTGATGGCGTGCTCACTTGTGTCACATGCGAGACTTGCTCCAAGTCTTTTAACCTGTCAGATTTCCTATCAATGTTTTGGGGACACTTATTTGTTGTAGTCTCGCTTTAATATGCTTGTATCCTGATGGTGAGGGCCTATCCCACTTTCTCACTAGGTCATGGACGATGTCAACGATATTCGAGCCCTGTACCTTTGTTCCTTCCTCATCTTTATCGCTCCACTGTATGATGGGATCCTCACTCAATAGATTATAAAGACTTAAGCCTTTATTCCTCAATGTATGTGGAAGACTGCTTTTTAACACATGCTCGATATGTTGTCGGGTCGATCCGTTATTCTTTGACTGGTCATCTCTAGCATCGACCCCAGGTCCTATGCCTCCATGCTCAACGTTGTCTGCGCTGTGCCTAAAAACTACGGGGACCTTTGTCGGATTCTTATAATTTTCATATTCATGAAGAAATTTCTGCAGAGATTCTTGGTATAAGATTCTTTTCTCATCAGGTGACTTTTCACTGTTTAATAGGTCTAACAGTTCGCTTTCTATTCTTTAAAGCCGGCTTTTACGGGGTTCCAGAACCGTATCTGAACTGTTTGAGCTTTGCACTGAGCATACAGCTCGTGTGGAATCACGACTGCTTTCTTCATTATATTAATGTAATCAGTAAAGGCCCCAAAACTGAAAATAAGATCGGGAGGAATGAACCCCCCTCTTTGTAAAATAATTCTATTTTGTTTCCCACAAATTGACTTTTACGAACGATTGTACATATTATGTTCTTGTAACGACTTAGGCGAGACTTCGGAGGGGGTTTCATTGGTACATTACTTTTCATAACGTTCAGACCGATTTTACAGATGCATTTTAAAAAGTCCGAGTCGATATTTTTAACAAACAACTATTGCAATGCCAGGGACAGTCGATGATAGATTTTTATTAATTCATGGTATTTTTTTAGCCTCTTTATATACACCGTTTCAGGCTCGTTTGGGAATATATTCGTTCTTAGAAGCACCCTAAACGTGTTTCGCAGGTGAGGGTCACAAAGCAAATATCCGTAACGCTGACTTGTAGTTTCTTTATAAACTTTCAAAAACTCACACTAATTCGGGAACATTTGATTGGCTAATACCTCAATTTGTGACACATCTCTACGTTGCGCGAATAAGACTACACCTTTTCACTCTCAAATTAAAACAACTGAATTTCAAATTAAAATAAATGAATCTCAAATTAAAAGAAATGAATCTCAAATTAAAAGAAATGAATCTCAAATTAAAAGAAATGAATCTCAAATTAAAATCTGAATGTGCATCGAAAGCTTTTATTTTATAGCTGGTGGGAGTACTTGGCATCTGAAACACGTTGGCAACATTCACAAGTCCCTAGCAACCGTTGCTATCCATGACTCGACTCTCTCAGTTACCAAGGACGTCCTCTCTGACCCGGCCAGCTCTCACTCGCTCTCACAGCTGTGTATTTCAAGGTTATTAAAAGAACTGAGTTACGCTTTACTGTGATGATTTGGATTATTTTTACAATATAAATTTCTACAGGGTGATCCAAAAGCCTCTCTGCAGTAAGAAACAGCCTAATAGCCTACGCTTTGATAGATGTAGCCTAAACAAAAGGCCTAATAGCCTAGCTCCCATTATTCAATCATGGACGTGAAATAACTGTGGAGAGACTTTTGGATCACCCTGTAGAAATTTATATTGTAAAAATAATCCAAATCATCACAGTAAAGCGTAATTCAGTTCTTTTAATAACCTTGAAATACACAGCTGTGAGAGCGAGTGAGAGCTGGCCGGGTCAGAGAGGACGTCCTTGGTAACTGAGAGAGTCGAGTCATGGATAGCAACGGTTGCTAGGAGATTGAATGTTGCCAACGTGTTTCAGATGCCAAGTACTCTCACCAGCTATAAAATAAAAGCTTTCGATGCACATTCAGATTTTACACAATCTCTGTTTTAAATTGACTTTCATATATTTTAAATTGTATTTCACTTGCTTTAATTTGAAATTCAGTTGTTTTAATTTGAAATTCAGTTGTTTTAATTTGAAATTCAGTTGTTTTAATTTGAAATTCAGTTGTTTTAATTTGAAATTCAGTTGTTTTAATTTGAAATTCAGTTGTTTTAATTTGAGAGTGAAAAGGTGTAGATGTAGTGTATTTAACAACACATTGCGCATGTATCTATTTTTGAAAAATAGATTCTGATTAATGAAGAATAAGCTCATGTTAAGATGGTGGTAGAATACTGTAAATGTCTCGGCAAACGTTTTATCCATTTCTAACATGAGATCGTCAATTATAATGACTGTATGTTCATTTTCCATTAACGAATTAACGTCATATACACCTTTGTGGAACAAAATATTATCTTCGTATTCGTTCAATACCTACTGGTATGTCGAATAGCGCCATATTACTTTATGCACAAATTTTGAAAACATTTCCCCCATAACTTTAATGATTTTAAGTATAAACACAGTTTTACCACATCCTGTAGGGCCAGATATAATACATGTGGGCGGTAGCGTGTAGCGTCATGAGCGATCTGGAGGCACATTTCAGGTTTTGTACAATCAACCTTGCTGATTTCAGAAAAGAAATCAAAAAATTTCTGCAACAAGCAGAACACCTTTTTCGCATGTAAAAAATACAAAATTCTTGTTAATTACAGTTGGCAACACTGACTGACATGGTACTTCTGGCAGCTTTCTAATTATTCTCAATGAGTCATCCCCTGGAATTTCTTAGTTCTACGCTAGCTCGCTTGAGAGAAGCAAGTGTTTTTTCTGTGGATGGGGTGTTCAAAAACCACAAGGTACTAACGAAAGGTGCGTTTTGTGATATATACTGTACATTATACACATTTCTTTGTTTTGTTTTGTTTTACATTGTTTATAAGTTTGTTATATGTCTTAGGGTGTATATATACACCTATGGATATTTATATACACAATACATATGTGTGTGTGTGTGTGTGGGCAGTATATTTTTGTATATATATTGGTAAACTTATTGTTTACCAATAAACCAAGCCTTATATATATATACTCATAATCATATATATTTTTTATTTATACGTTTGTGTTTTTGTTTCAGTGTTCATGTGTGATACTTGTGGAGTTTTGCTGGTACAATGAGCACGCAAAGAACACGGGGATCTGCCAACCACATTGTCTTTGGTTCTCCACTATCATAGCTTCCTCTGTCTGAACTTCCAACCCGTATACAAGTTGCAAGGCATTCCCTCTTCTTGAAGGAGAACCAGTACACCAGCAACAGGGAGATTCTTCCGGAGGTATGCCAAACACTCATTGACCTTTGGAATCGTGCTAACATTCCATCACAGCCAATCAAGAATGTGAAGACGAAGCTGCTCCGATTGATGGAAAAAGGCTCACAAGCATCAAAGCAAGGCAAGCAGGCCACAAAAACCAAGAAGTAGTTCGAGGAAAGCCTGAATCAATTGTTTGACATAGCTGTCTGCAATGCGATGATCTGTCTGCATGCCACTGTGAAAAAGAAATGAAAGTTCCACGACGAGAGCATGCCTTTCTGATCGACCAGAGAACCACGCGGATCATGCAGATCAGTCGGGTGGATACGAATGTGACTCAGATGATGGAGAGAAGGAAGTCAAGAGAGGATCGGATGCAAGAAAGACAAGAAGAGAATAGAAGAAAAACGGAACGGCAAGAGGTAGCATCCTCTGCAGATGTGGTCGAATCAGCTCAAGCAGAAGCAGACTCCAGTGGTGAAAGTGTTGGTGATGAGTGGATGGGTGATAGTGCCCAGGAGGACAGGAACATCACACCGATTCCCACTGTTGCTTTGGAAGCTGACCG
Source organism: Bathynomus jamesi (assembly GCA_023014485.1). Taxonomy (NCBI): domain Eukaryota; kingdom Metazoa; phylum Arthropoda; class Malacostraca; order Isopoda; family Cirolanidae; genus Bathynomus; species Bathynomus jamesi. The sequence continues at coordinate 1,041,278 of JAJOZX010001012.1, forward strand.
GTATGGTGTATCGAACAGGGCTGCTGCAGCTATCAGCACTGCAACATTGGTTGACTATGGCATCATTAGTTCTGATGATCAGATAAACGTAATTGACCACTACAAAGTATGGAGAGCACGGCAGAAGGTACGGAGGGATCTGAAGGAAGCAGTAACTTACCACGATGTGGAAGTCACTGCTTTATTTGTTGATGGACAGAAAGACATGACACTTGTCAGAGAAAAAGGGGAACAAATGGTACAGCACAAAGAAAGTTGAGGCCCACTGTGTGCTGGTCGGAGAGCCTGGAACCTTCTATCTAAGCCATCTGACACTGGAACGAGGAACTGGCACTGTCATTGCGGATGGACTTCAAAATGCGATTGAAGAAATGGGTATTGCATACAAGATAATTGCAGTGGGAGCCGACAGCACAGCCACAAACACAGGGCACAGAAGTGGAGCAATACACGTGCTAAAGTGCCGCCTGGGTCGCCCTTTGCACTGGTTCATCTGTAGTCTGCATTTAAATGAACTCCCACTGCGCCACTTGTGCAAGGAACTCATCGGCCCAACAGAATCTGCAATTCAATGGAAAGGACCAATTGGCAAAGCTGTGGCCACATGTGAAAGTTTGCCACTTTCCTCTAGAGCAGTGGTGCACAAACTTTTTTGATGTGAGAGCCAAACCAACCATCTGTTTTATATGTAGGGGCCAGATATATAGATATTCTATTTTTTATAATAACCAGGGGTAATATTTCAGATTTTTCTTTGGGTAGCTAACTTTTTCATTTAATTGAAAAGACCCGTGGGGCCACTGAAAAGACCCGTGGGGGCCACATTTGGCCCGCGGGCCAGGGTTTGTGCATCACTGCTCTAGAGGAATTCAATGTATTGCTGACGGCCACACTCTCCCGGATGTTGACCTTACTGAATTGAGTCGTGACCAAGCCTACCTCTACAGAATGATGAAAGCGATAAGGACTGGTGTCATTAATGAAGATCTTCTACGAGAGAAGCCTGGACGAATCTCCCATGCAAGATGGGTTACAACTGCCAGCAGAATTTGTCGGCTATATGTAGCGATGGCGCAGCTAAGTGATGAACTGTATTCACTCACACAGTTTGTCGTGTGCCACTATGGACCCATGTGGTTTAGCATCAAGTGCCATCCAAGGTGCACAGATGGCCCAAAACATTTCCTGGAGCAAATCAAGCTGCTACGATTACTGTCACCAGCTAACAAGACTGTCACATGGCCTGTGATCCAAAGAAATGCATATTGGGCTCACCCTGAAAATGTTCTACTGGCAATGCTTGCAGATGCAGATCAAGCAAACCGGAAATTGGCCATCGATGTAATCAAGACCATTCGACGAGCTCCCAAACCTGCTCAACAGCAAGACAGAGAATTTCGGCCACCAAAGATCAAACAAAGTGCTCAGAATTTGAAAGATTTACTTCCGCCAGTGGAGGAGTGCACAATGGAACCACCACTCACGAAGCAGTTCTCTGTCGAACAACTCGATAAGATCACTGAAGAGCCCCTTGTTGTCTGTATACCATGTCACTCCCAAGGTGTAGAACGCTGTGTTAGGATGGTAACTGAAGCGTATGGGGCAGTGTATGGAAAGGATTCAAGAGATGGTTACAGTAGAGCAGTAGTTAAATCCCGTGACTTTATGCCGTCATTCAAAACTAAACAAGATTTTAATGTATCATTTACTAAATAAAACTATCTAGTCTACCTACCTACCTACCTACAGTGTATATGTTTATTCCAAAAATAAATTTTTCTATTTTTCCTGAAAAGCAGTACATTGTAAGGGGTCAAATGATAGCTCAAACCCTAGGAAAGCAAGTGTCCAAAAGTTATGGGTAACTAGCAATTTTCACGATTTTCACATGCGAAAAAGGTGTTGCACTTGTCACAAAAAATTTTTTTTTTCATTTTTGGAATTTAGGGAGGTCAATTGTACAAAACCTGAAATGTGCCTCTTGATCCGTTACACTTTGCCCAATGACGCTACACGCTAGTGGATGGGCTCGTGAACTTGAATTTTTCTACAGAATCCATCTCTAACATGTCACACTCCTAAGTGGAACATTTACAAATTATAATAAAATTTTAAGTGACGTTCCTTATATTCTAGTTTTGTTTTTCCTCTTCTTCCACAGAACCGTGAATGACGACGAGGTACAGCAACATGTCCCCATCATTGATATTACAGATGATTCCGATGACTGTGTAATTGTGGCTACAGGATCACCCCCGCTAGCGAACCCACACCAGCGACACCTGTAGCGTCCCCACGCGACAATTCATAGCGGAGGCATGATGATGAATCGCCTTCCACGTCAGGTATAAAGCGTGCCAGTAGTGCATCGGTTGTTAGACCCCCACTAATAGAGCCCCAGCCCTCTACGCCTTACCACACAACCCCCACACTAGTTCCTCCCAAAAATAAAAATGTGCCCCCATACTCCTGTTCAATTCCGGTCGCATCCTCCACAGCAGCACCAGCTTCTCGTTCTGTAGAAGCTGGTACAACATTCGAACTGGTGCGCACCGCCACCCCGACCCCAGCCCTGACTAGAAATCAGTACGTAGTAAGGGTCGACCCGCGAACTATGTATAGCAATGGTGTTGAACACGGACTGCGACGCGTAGTTGCATTGTGGAGTTTGCCCTTCAGAACAGCGTCGGACGTGGGGTCAGGACGAGGCTGTTCTTTGGGTTTGGGTCAGATTACGGGGATGTGGAAGATTTTTGGGTAGTAATACCATTCAGACGCTTGGCTGATGTAGATGTAGAGTATATTTTGGGCCGTATAATGCAGGCCTCTCAAAGTAGTACAACCTTCAACATAGACAACTTCACGATAGATATTGACCGGGTATTCCGTGTTGCGGGTCATGCGGCCACCTTTATACTCTTAACTTCAATTCTCAGGCTATTTGCAGACGGCATATAGACACCGAGCGTGGTTGCGGCTTTATAACAGTAGTCCTGGCCCATATGTTTACTGTGCTAAATGCACGGGCCCAAAAAATTTGGTTGCCTACGGTTGTGCAGCGTGATTGTAAACTGGCTTCAGATTGCAAGCTTCAGTTTGACTGTAATATGGGTCCTAAAGAGCTGAGAAGGGTACAGTATGTAATGAATGTTCGTATAGTTGTGTTTGGAATGGATGATCGTCGTAGGATCTCTGCCATGGGGAATGACATCTGGAATCCCATGCCGCTCCCAAGCTCGGATAAAAGAGGAGGGTTGCCACGACACGCTTAGCAAGCCCGTGGTGTAAAAACCTTATGGTACGAGAAACTCAAGAACCAGCCTCGGAACCAGGATTGATAAGCAGATCACGGACAAGGAAACGAAACTGGACACGAAAAATGGACACACACTCAAGATTAGATGCGGAACGATTAACATAGTAACTTATAGGGGGAAAGAAGATGAAATTTTGGACATTATGAAAGAGAGAAAAATCGACATCTTGGGAATGGCAGAAACAAGGCATATGGGCGGAGAACTGGGAAGAGACTTGGGGGATGGATATGTGCTCATGTACAGAGGAGTGGAGGAGGATGCATGGAGTGTCAATGATTATTGGACCGAGATTGTCCCCAGACATACAGACCGTAGAATTAATAAGCGAAAGACTAATGAAACGAAAGTTGAGAATTAGGAATAAAACATATATTCTCTACCAGATTTATGCGCCACAACAGGCGCATAGTGAAGAGGAGAAGACCAACTTCATGGAACTATTAGTTGACAATTATGAAGTGGGAGGAGAGGAGGTGGGACTGCTTATGGGAGATTTCAATGGTAGAGTGGGAATGGAGAGGGAGGGGGTAGAGCAGGTAATTGAACCTTTCGGAGAACAGAACCGAAATGCAGAGTGAGAAACTAATAGATTTCTGCGTAAGGAACGAACTAAAGATCATGAACAAGATAAAGATGGAACCAAGTGACAGGAAACTTTGACCAAAAATCCATCATAGATTACTCTTTTGCTCCGATAAGAGAATTGTTGGAAACGTCAAGGTGATACCAGGAGATACGTTAGACTCTGACCACAGATTACTGATAGCAGATTTGAAAATGCAGAAAATAGTAGCAACAAAAGAAGAGAAGAGGAAGGTAATTAAGACAAAGAAACTGCAGGATGAGAACATCAGAGTCAGATTCAGAGAGGAACTTGAAAGAAATACAGCTGAGACGGAGGAAAACAATGAATGGAAAACCGTGAAAGATTGTGCTAAGAGGGTTGCGGAGGAGATTTTGGGAACTGAGTGGGTGGGGGGAGGAAGAAAAAGACACACCATGGTGGACAGATATAGTGAGAGGCGCAGTAAAACAGAAAACTATAAAACATAGGAAGTGGTTGAGGCAACGTACACAGGAATCAAGACGGGAATATGTGCAAGCAAGAAATGAAGCTGAGAGGAAGAAGATGAAGCGGGAAATGTGATAGTGGAACCTGGAGCAATTAATAGACGATAGTCAGATTATTTTAAAGATCTATTGAATGGAGATCAGAAGAAGTGGAGGAAGCGGATGGAATATACACCAGGAATTAGCAGAACAGGTAATTATTACCAGAGAAGAAATGGAAGAGGCTGTTAATAAAATGAAGAATGGAAAGTCAACGGGGGTGTATGAGTTTCCGATTGAACTTATAAAGGAGAGAGGCGAAGCCATGAAAGAAAAAATTCGAAACCTGTTGAATAAATATTGGAGAGGTCAAGTCCTCGGTGATTGGGGAAAAACAATCATCGTTCCAATATATAAAGGAAATGGTGACTCAGGTAGATGTGAGAATTATAGGGGAATATCGCTTATTAATCGTATAACAAAACTTTATGAAAGAATAATAGAAAAAAGAGCGAGGCAAATAATTGAAGCAAGGTTGGGAGAGGAACAGCTTGGTTATCGAAAAGATAGAAGTACGGTAGATCTTATTTTTGGCCTCAGTTCTGTTATAGAAAAGGCATGGGAATTTAATACTAACATCTATGTAATATTCATAGATCTTAAAAAAGTATTCGATACAGTGCCCAGAAGAAGAATGTGGAGATGTTTGGAGGAGATTTATGTGGTAAGGGGGACACTTCTTAGGGCTTTCAAAAAGTTTGTATCAAGTTAGCAAATGCAAAGTAAGGACTGGACACAAAAATGATGGGTGGTTTGAAGTTAGAACAGGGGTGAAGCAGGGCAGTGTTATATCACCTACTCCTGTTTATAGCCTACATGGAAACAGTCATTGCAAGTTTCAAGCGACGTCATGAAATGAATAATAATAATGGAATAATGGCATATGCGGATGACATAGCATTCTGGACGACAGAGAGACAAGATATAGAACAAGCTTTAATTGATTGGAATGAATGTTTGAAGGAAGGGGTGTGGAAATGAATGTAGAAAAGGCAGAAATATTAAGTGTATGTCGAAGAGAAGAAGGAGAATTTGGAGTTCGAATAGGAGATAAGGAAATAATAAATGTTGAAAAAATTAAATATTTAGGGAGTATGTTTACTAAAGAAAGTGGCAATATGCAAGAAATAACAAAGAATTGCAAACTTTAGTAAAAATGTCGGAATGTTATACCCGCTACTGAGAGATGAACATATGCTCCTTGGGACTAAGAAAATAATCGTCGAAACAGTTTTAACACCAATACTGATTTATTGGTCGGAACACTGGAAAATGCGCATGGGGGATCGAAGTAGAATTTAGGCGGCAGAAATGAGACCGCTGAGGACTATTCTGAGAAAGACGCGAAGAGAGGATAAGAAATGGAGAAATAAGAGCCAATGTGAGAGTAACGCCGATTTTGAGAAAAATCAACGCTGCCAAATTGAGATGGTTGGGCCACTTGGAGAGAATGGAGGAGGAGAGAACTGCGAGGAGGTGCTGGGAGTGGAGACCAGGGAATGGTAGAAGACCGCGGGGGAGACCGAGAAGGAGATGGAGGGAGGAAGTGGAGGAGAGCTTGCGAAGATACGACTTGCCCAGCATGCAAGAGCTCGGGGAAACGGGAGTGCTGCTGGACAAGGCGGAGTGGCGAAGGAGGCTGGCTCCACTGGCAGGCTAACTAGCCTACCTGGGAGCTGAAGTAAGAAGTAAGTAAGTAAGATCGTCGTGGGACTGTGTATGTTTTTAAAAGCAGTGTGAGACAACGTACAAGACAACTACTTATTTTAGGGCTGTTAGGATCAACGTATCTCAACATCCGTAATACAAGGGGACTTTACGCGAGTTATGATAAAAGTCGAAAATATGGAAGGCATCATGATTTGTGTAAGGGATGTCTCGAGTTTGTGGACAACATAGTGAAACATTGTAAGGATTGCCACATGGTATGTGAGCAGTGTAAAAGCTCCAAATGTGAAAGTCGTGTAGTTGAAGCTGAGAAGAGGGACTGTAATGTGTGTAGACGCACATTCTTCAATAATAAATGCTTTAAGCCCCATAAGTCAATTGGCACTTTCAGGAAAATGAGAATCCGTGAATGTGGTATGTTTCATATGATGGATAACTGGGGGAGATTCACGCATAAATTTGATGAAATTCACTGTTCTACATGCCATGAGAAATATAGGACAGATGGTATAAAGCCTCCCCCCAAACAATACTTTAACTACGAAAACATGAGTGATAGTGAGCCTGAAGATTTTGACCGCTACTACAACAGTTTTAATGAAACTAATCCAGACAATATACCTGACAAATGTGAGCGTTATTGCGTGAATGATGTGCGCGTGCTTAGAGTATGTTTCCAGGCATTTAGAAGGATGTACATAGACCGGTTCAACTGCGATCCGCTGCAAGTCGCAACCACGATCGTCTCATTGTGCTTTACGATGTTCAAGAACAATTTCATGCCTAGAGACACACTGGCCGTCATTCACAGAAACAATCCCCGCAGTTATGGGCATGAGGCTATTTACTGGGTCATACACCTACAGCAACAGACCGGTGTATAAATAAAACATGCCCGCAACACGGAGGAAGTACCCATCAAGATCAATGGTCGTGTTTATTGGGTGGATGGTCTAAGCGAACACCGCTTCACTGGTAAGAAGACTGCGTACTCCTTTAACGGTTGCTGGTGGCATGGCTGCCCACTTTCTGAGTGTGGAATCGGAGGAAATATCCACGGTAGATCTCCTGCCGACAGTTTTGCATGGACCCGCACCCGCGATCAGCTTATAGGCTCCCAGTTCATTCACAAGGTCTTGTGGGAGCACGAACATGATGCACGTATGGAAGCAGATGGGGAGTACCGCAAAGAAATAAACACTATCAAACGTTCAATGGTGTTGGATCCTTTCAGTTGCGGTGATAGCTTGTTCAGTGGGCGTACAAATCCCTTCAAGCTATACTTTTCGCCTGCGGAGGGCGTGAAACTCCATTACTACGACTTCTGTTCTTTATACCCTTACGTGAAGAAGAACAATCCTTACCCCGTAGGAGCACCTGAAAAACTAGTGGGTCCAGCCCTTCCCATCATCGAAGAGTTCTCAGCAAATTTGAACGAGAACTATTTCGGTCTTTCTTTCGTAGATGTGCTCTTCCCTCGCGACTGATGGATGCCGATCTTACCCGTCGTTATAGACCACAAAATCATGTTTCCCCTGTGCGTGAAGTGCGCAGAGGAGAAAAATGGGGACTATAATCACACAACCAACCAGCGGAAGATCAGAGGTGTACAGTATATACAAGCCCTGAGGTGTCCCTAGCCGTTCGCCACGGCTACAGAATATTGAAGATATATGAGGTGTGGAGGTGGTTTCAGAAGTTACCCAACCATTTTGACGCCATATATAAACGCTTTATTGAAGGATAAGGCGAGGAGTTGAGACCGAAAATTAAAAATCGGCGTATATTCAGTGCTACCGTGACCGTGAAGGGATACAACTTGACCGGTCCAAAATTGTAAAGAACCTGGGCAAGCGCTTTAGTGCAAAGTTGTGCCTAAATAGTCTTTGGGGAAAATTTGCACAGAATATAGGCAAGGGGAATGTTCATCAAGCCCAAACTTATAACAAGGTGTGGGATTATGCCAACGCTTCCGATAAAGAGGTCATGGAGATCGTGAATGTAAGTAATACGTACTTGGTTACAGACACATCACGTGTTACTAACATACCTGTAGCCAGCTTCACAACCGCGTACGCTAGCATCAAACTTTCGGTACTACTGCATTGTCTTAGGCGGAGGGTTCTGTACGCAGACACAAATAGTGTGATATTCACAGAGGAGGGTGAATACATGCCGCCTATTGGGGAATTCGTTGGAGATTTGACTGATGAGATCAAGGATGAGTGTAGTGATAGTACATACGCTGATTCTTTTGTACCAACAGGTCCAAAACCTTGTGGGGTACGGGTGAGAGTGGGGGAGGAGATGGAATATATCGTGAAGGCGAAGGGCATCACGCTTAACCACGCGAACCGACGGATCGTTAACTTTGACTCGTTGAAGGAGCTAGTGTGCTTAGAAGATGAGGGTGACCAACCACCCCAACTGACTGTAGGGACCCACAACTTTCGGGCACAGAACCTGGGGGGCGTGAAGGAACTTAGGGGTACGAAAGTGTTTCGTAACACGTACAGGAAACGTTACCAGGTGCCTGGCACCTACGATACCGTTCCCTTTAGGTATCATAGCTCTTGATTGTTTTATATATATATATATATATACACGTGTACTATATGTCTGTTTACTTGTTAACGTTATGTTTATTTATTTATTTCGCGTTTAATATATTCCATGAATTAGAGACTAATTATTTGTTGATATGTTTATTTATTTAAAATAAATCGTGTTTCATTTAGCGTTTCATTTTCTCTGTGTGTGCATGTGTGTGCGTGTGCAGGAAAAGGCTAAGCACCGCCCACTGTATGGCTGATCAAAGGGGTCACATGATTCCGGCCACTAGCTGATCATATCTCTGTCCTGCGTGCTCAATTGACCTCAACAAGCCCTGGATCTCAGACGTGTATTTTGAAGAGTTCTCGCGTAAACGGTAAAAGTAATGGCTACCTTTGATATTACGTGTTCGACATTCATGCAATGGTATTCGATAAAGTCTACAGATGTGGTGAACACTCAATGAATCCCTATTCCCCCTTCCTTTGAGGCTTTCAAGGCCATATTGAGCCGGGCGAAGCGTGAGGAGCAGGAGGTTCAAATACTCTACGGTTATTCTGGGGAGATCTTTGCGGGCTTTCGTGACTCAAACGATGAAATGGACTACGTCATAGACCTAAACTGTACACATACACCGCGAAGTGAAAGAAGCATCACGTGCAAAAGAGAAGCAACGGGTATGGGTAGTGATTTTTTTGGTGAATGGAGTGCAAGTGGTGTTATGTCATGTTACATCAAACCAAGTACCCATACCCTGCGTCTGAGAATGAAAATCACTTTTGGCAAGCTACCCAAAGCGAATTCAGGCTGTCTTGGAAGCCAATGGCGGGAACACCAAGTTTTAATTGTTTCTAATTAAATGCAGGATTAAATTCTCTTTTGTAAGGTATATTTAGTTTTACTGTACCTCTAATGGTTTAGGCCATGGTCGGAGGGCTAAGGTTTATTGGAGCCTCGTATATATAAATAAACGATATTAAGGAATAACTGGGATGATGTGAATATATAAACGATGCATGTATGCTTCAATAAATATATATATGTATACACTATGCCAAATGGCTGCTTATGCCCTCTATACCAACTGGCTGCTTAAACCAGTTGGCTGATTTACACCTTCTAAATCGAATGCTGAGGCTAAGAGCGTTATTATGCGTCTGGGATGTCCAGGCGAAGGACGCTCACTCTCCTCTCTCCTCCTCTCCTCTCTCTTAGGTTAGGTTTGGGTGGCAGCTTGGGGGATTCCCCCTAGTTTATGGCAGCTTGGGGATTCCCCCTTGCTTGCATTTTCCTTTTTTTTCTTTTTTTGTGGCACTAGCACCATGGGGGGAGGGGGGTTGGGACCTTGCAACAAGGGGGTGGCAATACGGAGGTTGGGTGGCACTGGCACTAATATGATCAACATTGCATGCAATTGCACTCTACCATTTGGTGCACATACTACTTAGGGGTTACGGCTACACCTAGCCTACTATATCCAGAACCCTGTAGATAGCTGGTGAGGGAAGCTATATTTTTGGGGCCTCTTTGCGAATGACCCATTGCCCACGTCGGGCTAACATCATGAAAAAGAAAAACCTATAGTGCAGAGCTGGGCATTTGCGGCATATTTTGCGGTACTGCGGTACTGCGGTACTACCGCAAACCGCAAACCGGAACCGCATAACACAGTACCGCAAAGGATCGCTGAAAGTACCGCAGTACCGCTACCGCATTCAAATTTCCGCGTACCGGTTTGGTGACGGTTTGGTAGTTTGGTAGTACCGCAGTACCGCAGTACCGCAAAATATGCCGCAAATGCCCAGCTCTGCTATAGTGTTTGTCATTTACCATTACTTATTCGGACTATAGTAGATTTAATTTTCCCAGAAGAGTTCCTTGTTCCATGCACGGTCTGGTTGTATCATATATATATTATATATATATATATATAATATATATATATATATTATATATATATATATATATATATATAGTAACGATAGAAGAGTTCTTCGGGAATCTTATCCTCAGCAGGAATATAAAGACAAGAGACCTGACTTAACTTTTATTGGTCAAATGCTCCGATCCGCTCAGGGGCCATCTTCAATGACTAAATGAATGAACATCAAAATTAGAGAAAAAAAATCAATAATATAAAACTAAAGAAACCTAAGTAAAAAAATTTTACAGAAAATAATGTAAAACCTTACACAATAAGCAAAATAGTTTAAAAAGTTTTGCCTATAAGACATTAAAATAATAAAACGTCAAACCCATTAGAAGTAAACACTAAAATAAACTAAAATTTAAAAGGACCAACCTGAGTGTAAGGGAGTTGCAAACGACAACTGGAGAAAAGAGAAAGGAGTGTAAATCTAAATTGGTGAGTTAGTTGTGTTGAAAAAGATGTTGGTTGGTTACTATAAAGTATGTAATTTTATCGAGGAAAGGCTATCAATTAATTCTGGATTTAATTTTTTGATAAAGAGGGATTCTAAAATTTTGAGATCAAATGAACTAGAAGCAGATGACAAAATCGTAAAAGAGTCATGGGGGCACGGGTGGTCATGGGTCTCTCTCTCTCTCTCTCTCTCTCTCTCTCTCTATATATATATATATATATATATATATATATATATATATATATATATATACAGGCCCGGATTTAGCAATAGGCGAAATAGGCGATCGCCTAGGGCCTCGCGCCAAAGGGGGCCTCGCTCAAGCCGTTTTGCGCGTTCTGTTCAAGTGATATTAATGATTTAGAACTCTATGAAGAACTTAAAGTACTTTGCAGGTTTATACCTGAGAAAACAGATCTCGGAAATGCCCTTGTTTATATAGTGCAAAAACAACTAAGTGAGATTTATCCTAATGTTTATGTTGCACTTCGAATAGTATTAACCATCCCAGTTACTGTTGCTTCGGCTGAAAGAAGTTTCTCGCGTCTCAAACTTATTAAAACATATTTGCGTTCCACCATGTCTCAAGCGAGATTGCAATCATTAGCTATGTTATCAATAGAAAACGATATAACAAATTCATTAGATTATTCTCAATTAATTGAAGAGTTTAGCTCGAAGAAAAGTAGAAAAGCATTGCTGTAATATTCAAGGAGCATCTGAACCAAATATTAAAGCATTAATATTTAGCCTGGTAAGTCGATCGTTCACTATTATAAAAAATGAAATGTCAACATCTCTTATACATCACATATGAAAAACGCTTGTATACTATGGAAAGTCATTACCTATAATATTATATAAATCTTAGAAATCATTGTCTTATATTTTCGATACAAATCTTGAGTCATATTATAATTTATACTTATTTGTATGGTTTATTTATATTTCTTATACAATTTCCATGCGTGATTATTTTGGTTTGGTTCAATTTTTAAGTGCTGGCATAGTTCTGTCTATGCGGGATTCTAATATTGCTGGTATAGTACCGATAATTAAGTCCATATTTTCATATATATAGGCCTAGGGCCTCGCAATTTCTAGATCTGCCTAGGGCCTCGCAACTTCTAGATCCGGCCTTGTATATATATATATATATATATATATATTGTGTGTGTGTGTGTGTGTGTGTGTGCGTGCGTGCATTAGGGTGGTCCATAATTTCACTTTTTAAAATTTTTAATGCTCCAACGGGCTAATGTTGTGGGCATTGGTGCAAGAAACAACATGGTCACCAGATTTGGAGTTCCGGTAATATCAGACCCCCCCACCCCCAATTTATATGGGACCTAAAAATTTATCTGAGAAAACGAAAGTTTTTCCGCTTCTCTGTGTATAAACATATGACTATATTATTTTTTCTCGGTAATAATATATTATTTTAATTAATTATATATTCTAGGGGTGTTACCGCCACCCTAAAGCATCATCCCAGCCAGCTTCGCGGCGATGGGCTCGAAATTAGACCAGCTTATCAAGCCAGCTACAGTATATTTCGAGTGGGAACAAACCTGATTCCAGGTCCCCATCGTTTTTTTTTTTTGCATTTATTTTTAAACAAAAATGAATTCCTTTTACAATGATTAAAAAATTATACCAAAGTTTAATTAAAAAGATAAATACTTCTGCATAACATTACACAATAAACGCTCACTTAACATAATTATACATTTCAGCCAAAGATTTTTTCTTGAAGTCTGGAAGAAGGCGTCGATGTTGCTCTATGACTTTTACCAGAAATTGTTTTTGGGATTCATCATTAACAATTCTGTCTTTGAAATCTTCAATCAGCTTGATTGCTCTCTCGGCAGGATCATTCACAACTTTCATATTTTTGACAAAGTTCTCCATAACTTGGAAAGATTTGCAATTTTTCCAAGAAGTAACAGGTTCATTTAGCCAGTCACCATTAGTACCCAATCATTGGAAAACAATTGAAGAACCCTTACCAACTAACTGACACAGCTTAGTTGTATTTGTTAGCTTAGGGAAGATTGGCTGACCTTTGGGAGGAGGGTGTTGCGGGTTGATTTGGCAGACTTTCTTCATTGATTTTGCAATCAGACTTTTTCCTGCATCTGAAATTTGCCGGGAAAACAAAGCAAGTGGTACTAGTTCCTCAGTTAGATACCATAGCTGACCATTTAATCCCTTAAGAGCACTGGATGCTACATCGTGATCATAATTTTTATATTCAATGAGTTCATTAAAAAGATTTAAATCGTTGACAGGCGCATCACAGACGACGGAAGCAAGCAACCAAGGTTTTATATAGTAGAGGCAGTTGAATATGCACATTCTCTCTAGTTTTGCTATCATATTTGAATCATACCCAGCTTGATCAGAGAATGCGTACATCTTTGCTGGATACAACACAGATGGCATCCACCTCGCATAGTGTACTGCCCCAGGCTTAGCCCATCTCACACCAGTGTTTGAAACGTTTTCCCCGAGAAGTAATAGAGCAACCTCGGCACATTCTCTGTAGTCGCCTCTGGGAAATAGAGGTGAACTGGCTGAATTAAGTGCATCTTTTAGAAAATCTTTTACCTCTGAAGCTTTGTCTCTCAATTGGCGATTTTTTTAATTTGTGTTTTTGTTGGTAGTGTTATGTCCAGTTTTGGCCAAATATTTAATCTGAAGCTTTTAAACATTTCATTTTCAGAGGACGTTGTACTTCCGAAGAGACTTGTATAGACTGAGCACAAAATGCGCTCGTATAGATGATGTCTACATGTTAGCCACAGTAATTGAGTCCCAATCATTTCTTCTAAGATCTTACACGCTCCCTGTCTCCATCCAGAATTCGATGTTGTTTTATCAAAAACCATATCGGGAATATTTTTATCAATATTCCATTCAGAGATAGTTCTGAATACACATTCGGCCTGTGTCTTGCCCTTGCTATTATCTATAGTTGGGATTGATAAAATGTTGCCTTCTTTTAAACCTGGAGAACCAGAAACAATGATAGCCATTCTTTCTTCCTTTTTGTCAGTTGTAGTTTTCAATATTAATTTACTCTCCCAGTGAACAATGCAATGCTCTGGAGGATTGAATGATGCCGTAAGTTGTTTTGCACTAGATGCTCTTGTATTTTTGCACGAACGTTTAGAAGGAGACTTTGACAGGCTCATGTCATGTATATTTATATTTAATTCTGAGGCAACTGCTGCAGCGTAAACTGTTCTTTGGCTATGCGAGAGATTCAGCCTATCAGCCGTGTCAGAAACCATTTGAGAATCGAAAATGCGAATTCTTTTTTTAGGATTTCTTTGAGCCGAAGGTTGAAAGTTGGAATCATTTGATTCATTACTTGATTCATCATCTATAGGAATGTCATCATCAGGTGGGATATTCATTTGTTCACCACTGGGTCCTGCATCCATGTCTGCTAAGAGTTTTTCTTTTCTCTCTACGTCATGTCGAATTCTTTGGTTTCGTCTTTCTGTCCGGGTTACATAAGAATTATCAAGGCTGGAGACGTACATATTCCGAATAGTTCTTTGATCTTCAAGGAATTTTATATTTTCGCTTTTGTTTCTTGTTGTTCTCATTGTCTTTCATTATTGTTTCAATAGCATCTGCTGCCGATATATCCAATAGCATATCTAATTTTTTACAAAAAATATCCTTTGTATCTTCGAAAGTATTCCTGTTTTTGTGTTTTTTCAGTGTTTCATACTCATTAACTAAAGTCAGAATCTTTTCTTTTGATCTTCTGCTTTTGGAAATATCTTGCGTTTTAATGCCAGCTAAGTCCCAGAATTTTTTAACTTTATTAAATACAACTGTTGCAGCCTCTTCTTTATTGCTCATAACCATATCATTTCTTTTTAAATGATAGAAATGCTGAAGTGCATCTGATTGGGATGGTAACTGGAATAGTCCTGTAGGAATCAGTTCATCTTTAAGATTACCAATAATTGGATCATAACTGCTTTTTCTTAACTTTATATTTAATTTCTTAGGAGTAGCCATGATATTCATTTAAAATAAGATTAGAATCAACAAAGTGAAAAATGCATCATATACTATATATATCATTGGATATCTGAGAAAATGCTTAAAAGATGTCGTTTTTACTCAATTTTTTACTATGCAATATAAATTGGGGTGGGGGGGTCTGATATTACCGGAACTCCAAAAACTGGTAACCATGTTGTTTCTTGCACCAATGCCATTAACATTAGCATGTTGGACCATTAAAAATTTTTAAAAGTGAAATTATGGACCACCCTAGTGTGTATATATTATATATATACAGGATGGGTAAAAAAATGTGACCCCTTTTAAAAAAAGTAAGGAGACTAGAGCTCCCAAACTTCATAAATGTTTACCTTAGCATGTTGTTCATCTTAATTGAGAAGTTGCTCGATGTGTCTCCCTTCCTTCTCAACGCAGACCTCCAAACGTGGACGCCACTGTTTAATACACATGGTCACATATCGTTGAGACACTTTCTCCCAGCCGAGCAGAATTCTTTTGCGTAGTTCATCTACAGTATGTCTCTTATATTGGTATCAGGGATGTAAACTTTGGACTTCAGGGCTTCCGAAACACCATAATCTGGTGGTGAAAGATCGGGGCTACTAGCCCGCCACATATTGGGTTCGATAAAATCCGGTGTTTCGTTCTTAAGGAATGTGACAGTTTGGCGTGCTCTGTGAGCAGGGGCTCCATCTTGTTGGAAAGTATATCTTTCACTCTATCTAACTGATATTAGACAAATATACTTTCCAACAGATGGAGCCCCTGCTCACAGAGCACGCCAAACTGTCACATTCCTTAAGAACGAAACACCGGATTTTATCGAACCCAATATGTGGTCAGCTAGTAGCCCCGATCTTTCACCACCAGATTATGGTGTTTCGGAAGCCCTGAAGTCCAAAGTTTACATCCCTGGTACCAATATAAGAGACATAGATGAACTACGCGAAAGAATTCTACTCGGTTGGGAGAAAGTGTCTCAACGATATGTGAACAGGTGTATTAATCAGTGGCGTCCACGTTTGGAGGTCTGCGTTGAGAAGGAAGGGGGACACATCGAGCAACTTCTCAATTAAGACGAACAACATGCTAAGGTAAGTATCTATGAAGTTTGGGAGCTCTAGTCCCCTTACCTTTTTTTTATACGACAGTTTACTTTTAAGGGGTCACTTTTTTTACCCACCCTGTATATATATATATATAATATTATATATAGAGAGAGAGAGAGAGAGAGAGAGAGAGAGAGAGAGAGAGAGAGAGAGAGAGAGAGATTTAGTTAATTGAAGCAAGCTGAAGTGTTAATTAAAAATGGAAATAGTTTCCGCATCAGTGTTTCAATTCCATTGTAGTTCCATTGCAATTCCATCCCATTTCCATTTACAGGAGACCATTAAAATTCATTCAACGTGAAAGGCAGAAGATTGAAACCTGAAGGAAGCATGAAAAAAATAAATAAAAATATTTATACAAAGAATTTTCATCTCGGTGTAAACGTTGATGGAAAAGTGAAATGTGCAGTCATCTGCGCTGTCAGATCTCGAGTGCGTGAAGACAAAGGAAGACAAATAATAATAATGATAATAATAATAATAATCATAATAATAATAATAATGATGTTTGTTTTTGCTTAGGGTTAAACTAATCATCTCGCACAACCTACCAAAATCTGTACAAGAATGTACTAGAAATATCAAATGTTGATCATACCAAAGAGGAAAGACAATAACAGGCGAAAGCTGAAGGCATGGAAAGTGCATCTCTTCAGATCTAAATTAGAAATGCGAAGAAAAATCATTTGAACGCTGTTCACGATCATATTAATTGCTTATCTTTATGAACACATATATTACATTATAATTACCTGTATGTCAATGTTATATGGTGTTGGACTCGGTTGTCTCCCCTTCACCCGACCTTCCCTCAGTTGGGGTATCTTGACTACCGCTGCGGCGTTACCACATGTCCGGAGTCGCCTGTGAGGCGAGGAACATTACATATGCTGGCAACTGTACACACACACATATATATATTATGACTGCTCAACAGGTCGTACTAAAAAGATCCATTTAAAAATGGAGGTTGTATTTTACAAAATTATAGTATTTGTTAATTTATCTTTTTCTTTTTTGTGTGTTCATTCGAGTAAAATTTTAATGACACCAATTTGTGTCATCGTAGTTATATAAAATATTCTCTCTATATCGTCGTATATTATATTAATTATCAGTATAACTAAAGAGTAATGATCAAACTGAAGGTCTTCTTTATCGAAATGTAATTAAAACTATCTGTTTTGCCTGAAAAAAAAATTATTTCATATCTCAACAATGTAGCATAATTGCCTACGTCTTCACAAATAAAAATAGCCAAAACGTTGTTTAAAGATTCTGAGAATAACTAATTTGTAAACACCAAATAGACACTTTTAAAATGTATTCTATTGCTTCAAAAGAGACCCAGACCTCTTCAAGGGAAACCCAGTCACTAAATTCCAGCAAAAATTTAGTGAAATAAATGGTTAATCGAAAGGAAATGTCATACTGAAAGCATTTAGTTTGACTTTAGTTCCACCCATCTTTTTGTGATATATAAACCCCTCCACCGTTTAATTCGAAGAAATCTGATTAATTTTGATTGCTGAGACACGCTCTTCCGTAAATAATTCTGTAAATAAATTTATGTGTAATTGTTTATTATCTATGTAGTGGTTTGAATTTGAGGTTTCTTCAACTTGATGGGTTTTTTGTAACTCTTGTTTTGACTTTTGAACGTCAAATGCTTGAGTGAAACCTTAAATTTTTGTACCTGTAACGAATTAATTATTTGAATTAAATCTGGTACAATCTTTGCTGTTGAAATTATTTTGAAATACTTGCATTGTTGAATTCTGTCGATGTGTTTGATTTGTTTTTATTTGTGATTTAACTTAAAACTCATTCTTCACTATACTAAATAAATGTTAAAGACTTGGAGTAAACTCGTCTACATTTTCTTCAAACATTATTTTGATGTATTTTTCTTTGAGTTATTATTACTGAGTAAATAAAGGCATCGATGCACTGATCAGATTTTCAGTTATAAAGAACAAATTACAGTAGTGCTTAAAGGTTAAAGGAGTTTAACGTGAAGAGAAAAAAAATTATTTTATGGTATATGATAAAAAAAGGAAATAGAAACTAAAACAAAGGGTGTCGGATCTTCTCGGTTTCATTCATTGATGATTTAAAAAAAAAAAGATACATTTTCTTTAGGTAATTTTATGCGCCTCTTTTGGCCTTTCTTAAATGCGGAAATTAACTAAATCTAAGACATGTACACACAAACCTAATTAAAATAAAAAGTAAATTATTACTTACAGTAAAGATGGATGGAGAATTTAATTTAATAAAGTTGCATAATAAATTGCAGACAGAAAAAAATGTTGCACATTTTTTACAGGAGTGGAACATAATACCAAAAGAAAAGGAATGTCGTACAGGGTGTTCGAAAAGTCCCGTCACCCCCTACAAAATGAGCATATTATAATACCAATTTTATTTTTAAGTGATTAATTGAATTTATATGTGATTCATTGACATTTTTTTTCTTTTCCAGGTATTAGAGTTGTGTAAACAATGGCAAACCAATCCACTTATACTCTGGCGGAAAGGATAGTGATAAGCACATGGCCTCATGAAAGGTCACATAC
Organism: Bathynomus jamesi; assembly: GCA_023014485.1. Taxonomy (NCBI): domain Eukaryota; kingdom Metazoa; phylum Arthropoda; class Malacostraca; order Isopoda; family Cirolanidae; genus Bathynomus; species Bathynomus jamesi. The sequence continues at coordinate 1,060,048 of JAJOZX010001012.1, forward strand.
TGGCAAAACGATGCATGACATCCAGAGTGATTTCAACACAAGATTCAATAAGGCTGCACCACCAAACGAGACGGTATTACGCTGGCAGAAAAAGCTGTTTGAAACTGGCTCCATCAAGGACAGACCATGGTCGGAAAGACCCACAATGAGAGCAGAACAATGTGAAAGTGTGATTGCATCGGTTAGGTGTGTGCGAAGGAGTGTGAACGTTATTGTGTAAGCGATATATGTGTGCTCAGAGTTTGCTTCCAAACGCTACAGGCTGCAACCACGATTGCCTCTATGTGCTTCACTGTATTCAAAAATAATTTCACGCCAAAAGACTCGCTTGCTATCATTTCATGAAACAATCCGCGCAGTTACGGATATAAACCCATTTACTGGCTCACACACTTACGACAACAGACAAGTGTGCACATAAAACACGCGCGCATTACAAGAGAAGTGGTTATCAAGATTAGTGGCCGTACTTTTTGGGTTGATGAATTAGTTATGGGTGACTTTAATTGCACCAAAGTGAATTACGATACAATGCAGGGAGACGCGGAAGGTAATCGTTTAGTTAAATTCTCGAGGATAGCTTTCTTATTCAAAAGGTTGGGGAACCTACGAGGTTGGACAGTATTTTAGATTTAGTAATAACTACGGATGATAGGCTAATTACTGATCTTCAAGTAATAGAACCGTTAAGCAATAGCGATCACAATATGGTAGAGTTTCTCCTCTCAGTAAGTCACTCGAAACCAATTAACTCGACTAAAATTCCTAACTTCCAGCACGCAGACTTTAGTAAATTTCGAAATAAATTGTCACACGTCAATTGGGAAAACGTAATGGGGAACTCCAACGCAAAACTAATGTGGGAATCGTTCGAAACAGTATTTAGGACTATAAATGAGGAATGTGTACCATAAAAAATTAAGCGTGCGAAAGTAAACAACAAACCCTTGTGGTTTACTTCTAGAGTAGGAGACATTATAAAGAGTAGAAATAGGGCTTATAGGCAACATAAGTGCGATAAAGACAATTTGTGGTTACGAAACTACATATCTCTGAGGCGTGAAGCGAAAAGTGTAATAAAAAAGTCCAAGCGCGAATTTGAAATCTCCATAGCTCGTGACGGTAAAGAAAACCCCAAGCGATTCTTTCAATACGTCAATAATAGAAATCCAGTAAAAAGTGTCTTGGGTCCATTGATTGAAAAATGTAAACGGAGATCTAGTTTCGGAAAACAAAGAAATGGCTACCTTGCTAAACGAATTTTTTACGTCAGTTTTCACTATAGAAGATGTAACGAATATCCCTACGGTCATAGACATAATACCTTTTGATAATGGTAATATTTTGGATAATATTGTCGTTAGTGAAGGGGACGTAATGCGCTATATTGATAAAATGAAAACGCGTAAATCACCGGGGCCGGATTCAATATATCCCATACAACTAAAAGAATTAAAAGATAGCATTGTTGTGCCGCTAACAAAGATTTTTAATGCGTCTATTTCTGAGGGGTGCGTACCAGATAATTTCAAGTTAGCAAACGTAACACCTATCTTTAAGAAAGGCGATAAAGGTGCGGCGGGAAATTATAGGCCAATCAGTTTAACGTCTGTTGTAGGTAAGCTACTGGAATCAATAATTAGGGATCGTATAGTCGAACACTTAAAATTCCATAAGCTAGTTAGAAATACGCAGCACGGATTTAGGCGAAACAAATCTTGCTTAACTAATCTTTTAGAATTTTTCCAAAGCGTGGTTGACGTTTACGATAGACATCGGGCGGGTGATGTAGTGTATTTAGATTTTCAAAAAGCGTTTGACACCGTGCCGCACAAAAGACTCATTGAAAAAACTGAGGCTCATGGAATCAGGGGTGTAGTAATAAATTGGCTAGAAGAGTGGTTGCGAGGTAGGAAACAGAGGGTGGTCGTTGATGGAGCGGAGTCGTGTTGGGCTAATGTAGCGAGTGGCGTTCCTCAGGGTTCTGTATTGGGCCCCTTGCTTTTTCTTATATATATTAACGATTCAGATGTCGGCCTAGTCAGTACAGTTTCAAAGTTTCCGGATGACACGAAGCTGGGTGGTAGGGCGATTAATGACGAAGATAGAGGTAAAATTCTGGAAGATCTGCATAAAATCGTTGATTGGTCAGTCACGTGGCAAATGAGATTTAACGTTGATAAGTGCAAAATTTTGCATATAGGTTCGCGTAACGGTAATTTTGCGTATAGTATGTCAGGGAAAGATTTAACAAGCGTAGAGCAGGAAAAAGATTTAGGAGTTATAGTCACTGGTGATTTAAAAGTAGCGAAACAAAGTACAGCAGCGGTCAATAAGGCGAACAAAGTGTTAGGTTTTTTAGCTCGAAATTTTGAGTACAAATCGCGCGATATTATAGTTCCACTTTATAAATCATTAGTTAGACCCCATTTGGAGTACGCGGTCCAATTTTGGAATCCCCATATGCGCAAATATATAGACAAAATCGAAAGAGTTCAAAGACGAGCAACTAAGATGATTCCGTCGCTTAGGTCAAAGTCGTACGAGGATAGGCTTAAGGAGTTAAAATTGACAACACTCGAGACTAGGAGGTTAAGGGGTGATCTAATCCAGGTTTTCAAAATTATCAATGGGTTCGATAACGTAGATAGAGATAGCTTTTTCAAAATATCTCAATATAATAGGACTAGAAATATAGGACTAGAAATAACGGGTGTAAGTTGACAGGTAGAAGGTTCGAGACAGCAGTTGCGAAAAACTTTTTTACGCATAGAATAGTAAATAGCTGGAATAGTTTGCCGGTAGAAGTAATTAGTAGCACGTCTATGGAAACCGATTTAATCGTATTTAGTGGGTGCAAGACGGAGCTCCTGCTCACAGGAGAGTTATTGTGAAGGAACGCTTGCAGGAAGTCTTCCACCAAAGAGTAATTGCTACAGGCAATGACATTGAATGGCCTCCCAGAAGCCCTGACTTGATCCCGTGTGATTACTTTTTATGGGGTCATTTGAAAAATAGAGTATTTGCATCAAAACCTATCAATTTAGATGATTTGAGGACTCGCATCACAGCTGAAATCAACTTGTTAAAAGACAATCCAGATCTTATCAAAAGAGTGATGGGGAAGATGAGAGCTCGACTCCAGATTTGTATCGATAGGAATGGCGGTCATGTTCAAAGAAAACGAAACTAAGCATAACTTTTGTAATAATGAATAAAGAAAAATCTGCTTTGTATCTTACTAAAAATATGTTAAAGTATCTATTATTATGTATTTGTCTTTTCATTACATCGATAGCACACACATTATTTTTTCATTGACCAATTTTGCGCAATCCATTTTTTTGTACCCTTCAGTTAAAAGCAGATGCTTAAACACTAATTCGTTTAAACATGAATAAATTTGAACGTTAACAAAGAATAATTTGCTATATTAAATCAAACAAACAGATCCAAAATATCTAAATTTTTGGAGGAGTTAGTACAATCTAAAGTTGGGTGTACTTTTTTGTGGGACATACTGTATATACAGGGTGGGCCGAAAGTCTGGATCCATAGGAAAATATTTATTTTAATACATAAATTACAACAAATGGTAAATACTTAAAATGAATATCAACTTTAACTCGTAAATGCGTATCCGTGATAGTATTGTAAAGTGGTTCGTACTCCAGCATAAACAACAAATTATAACAAATGCTCAAATTGGCGGCCTCTGGCATCGAGACACTTAGGGATCGGATTTATGATTTTTAATAATTCTTCGAATTGACGTTCTCGAGATGCGTGTTTCATTTGATAATCTTCTTGTTGACTTTATTGGACTATTCGTTAAAGTTTCACATACCATTGCAGAGGTATTTTCATCAGTTGCA